>CAXHSM010001484.1:0-105000 GCA_964019185.1 Maratus speculifer | reverse complement strand
TTGCGCTTCTTAACCCCTCCCAACGATTCAGAATTTGAGTTCAAAATTTAAGTTTAAATCTAAGCTTCCGAAAACATTTAATAAGTTTTGGAAAGCACTTAATTAGATACAAAAAATAACGGTTAAAATTTGTTGTTGGTTACTCTGAAGTTTAAGGCGGCCTCTAACGGAATTTTTTTAAATTTATCTTTAAAATTCATTTTCAAGAAGATACTGACTTAAAGAATAGTTTCATTTTAATCCGCAAACGAATCATCCAGATTTTCTGTTTTTTATTATCATTTGAAATTTGAACCCTCTGAACACAGTTCAGTTTGTGCTACTTAACCGCTTCCAACTATTCAGATTTTGAGCTCAAAATTTAAGTTTAACTCTAAGCTTACGAAACCATTTAATGAGATGCAAAAAATCACGGCAAAAAATAGTTTTTCATTACTTCAAAGTCTAAAGCGCCCTCTAACGGCATTTTTCGAAATTTATCTTTATAATTTATTTTCAAGAAAATACCAACATAAATAATAATTTTAGTGAAACCGCAAATCAATCGACCAATTTTTCCGTTTTTTATGTGTATTTGAAATTTTGGACCCCAAACTTTCATGGCGGCTATCTCCTTTGGAAAACGTTTGAGACCCTTCCCGTAAGACATGGTGACGTCACAGTGACGTCGTTGTGAAATCACATTGTGACTTTGTGACCGTCGATGCGACGTCACGTGACGTCGATGTGAAATCACAGTGACTAAAATGTGAAGTCGTTATGGCCGTTTTAGAGCTCGTTTGTGACGTCACACTGTGACCATTTTGTGAAGTCACGGTGTGACCAAAATGTGAAAAATGTGTCATTTGTGACAAAATTGTTATTAAAATTGTGACTATTTTGTGACGATAGTGACAAGGTTGTGAAGACAGTTTGCGATTATTTTTTGATTTGTGACAAATCTGTCACTAACTTTATGACGGTGGCAGCATTGTCAATGTTGTGAAGTCACACTGGGACACAATTATACAGTTATGAACATTGTTATGTAGTGTAAAATCACTTACATATATAATTTTATTATACTTTGGCGATACATCTCAATTAAAACTTGGGAGCTGCGATAAAAAGAATGTACCAAAATAAAGTTGCTGAATCAAAATGTAATGTCATGCAGACTTTAATCTTTCATACTTTTTTTCTGTTGCAATAAATGAGAATATTTAAGACAATTTAATATTCGATCTATCACAATTATTTCAAATTTAACAATTTGTTTTTCTAATAAGCATTAAAATTATCAAATAGACACTTCCTTTAATGTGCAAAACTAGTCACAGAAAAAGACCCGGATGATAATAAAAAGTCTATGGGAGCGTTCTTTTCAAATTTGAATATTTTTGCTTTTTTTTTTTTTTTTTTTTTTTTTTGTATAGGATAGCTGAGGACTATCTACAAACGGCCTCGTTTTTACCTTTTCAATTTTGCTTATATATTTTTTATATTTTGATAGTTTCAATATCAGAACCGGTATAAACCGGTTTTGAAATTTAAAAAAATATATATATATATATATTTTAATCTGAAACCTAAATTTAGAAAGTAAAAACTAGGCCGGTTGTGGATCGTTTTCAGCTATCCTATATAAAAAATCATGTAAAAATATTAAAATTTGACCGAGATATTTGAAAAGAACGCTGCTACAGACTTTACATAAACATCCGGGTCTTTTTCTGTGACTAGGGTTGCACCTTAAAGGAAGTGTTTCATAGATAATTTTAATGCTTATTAGAAAAACAAATTGCTAAGTTTGAAATAATTGTTATAGATCGAATATTCAATTGTCTTAAATATTCTCATTTATTGCTATATATATATATATATATATATATACAGGGGTGCAAAAATCTGGGGGCCAGCAGGCAGTCTCTCACCACTAAAATTATTTCATTTCTTTTTATCTAATATTTCGTGTTAAATTCTAGTAAGATTGCTGTTAAATTTTGAGCGAAGAAGACTTTGAAATTTTTGTGGTGTGAGATTAGCCACTGGCGCCTAGATTTTTGCACCCCTGTATATATATATACGTAACAAAGATTAAAGTCTGCATGGCATTAAATTTTGATTCAGTAACTTTCTTTTCGTACATTCTTTTTATAGCTGCTCCCAAGATTTAATTGAGATGTATCGCCAAAGTATAATAAAATTATAGATGTAAGTGATCTTACACGACATAATAATGTTCATAACTGTATAATTGTGTCCCAGTGTGACTTCACAACATTGACAACGCTGCCACCGTCACAAAGTAAGTGACAAATTTGTCACAAATCAAAAAATAATCGCAAACTGTCTTCAAATACTATCTTCTATAAATATTAAAATACTATTAAAACATGCAAAGAGGAATTATGAAAAAAAAATTAAAGCTAAATATTTATTAGTATATTAATGAACAAAAAACATTAAGGGGCTATCCATTACTGGAAGGCTGTCCATCACAAATACATCTACCTAATAAAAATTCCAACGATAAAATTGAACAACAAATACGTTAATTGTAATTATTAATATTTTATTTATAATATTAGAGAGTAATTATAAATAAGAGACCCACTGTAACACTAGAACGCCCGGAAGGAGTCGATTCGACTCTGACCATGCGTTTAAATTTCAATTCGAGCCAGAAATTTTTTCCAGAAATAAGTTAAATTTAAACCACTAACTTTAAATAAATCAATTAAATAGAATAAAAATTCTGGTGAGAAATATTATTATCAAACTTGAGTAAAATTTCCGGGCGTTCTAGTGTTAATCACGATATATAAATAATACTACATATAATGGATATTGTGAAATTTACCTCTGTAAAATCATTCAGGAAAGGAAATAATAAAAGTGTCTAGAATGAAAAATAAATAATAAAATACAGTTATTAGTTTCTAGCTTCATACCGTTTAAGTATTTGCGCTATTTGTTTTAAATACAATCATGTTTAAATTCTTATTGATTGCGTAGCTTCCAAATTTTCATTCAGACTTCTAGTTCTTTCTGAAAACATTCCAATAAGAATATTTACAACTGAAACGTTTTCACCCACTATTCATTTAGAAATTTTATAACATTTCACAGTTTGAAAAATGCATTAAACAATCATTATTTTTTTAATATGAAACATCTACGATTTCTTTTAATTGTTCTTCTCCTTCTCTTATAAATTCCTCTTCTGAACATGTAATTTTTTAAATAAATTTATGTAATGTTTCAGAAGATTACTTAATACAAAAATTAAAAAAAAGATGTTTGCAAATAATTTTATTCTATTTAAAGCTTCTTTATTAAAAAATATAAGTTTTTATGTTTATGGAAACATATTATTTTAACCAGATATTTTAAATAAGGAAACAACGCAGATTAAAGTGCAATTAAAATCACTACCTTTAACAACCTAATCCAAAATATTAATAATCAAGTGTTCTATGTCAACAAAATAAATAATTAATGTATTAAACTTTATAAAGTTAATGGAGAATTGATGTTTTATAGCATGTTTTTGAGTAGCTAATTAAAATCGTTCTAAGAACAATAATAATTAAAAAGTAACCATGAAAAATTTTTTTCCATACCTTTTTTTGCATCGAAGTCATTCGTTCTTTTTGTCGCAAAAACTAAATCCGATAATAATTAAAGTGGCAAAGACCAAATCATTTTCACAGTCAAAGCCCCATTAATTTTCTTGGACTTATATTTTGCACTTGGAAGAGCTGTAGTAAACCTTTTTGTTTAAATTGTTAAATCCGTATCAATACGAAACAATCCACAACTGCCATAAATTCCCGCCAACTAACTTCTTGCGTCTATCATCAATTTAAAATATTTCTGTTTACGTTTATTTATTCTTTCCACGGAGTAAGAAACCACGGAGTAATTTTCATACTCCGTGATCCTTTCGTTTGCAGACGATTTTAAATTTCCACGCGCATGGCCGTTTTGTTATTTCTTTTTCTATACAGTATTTTAGGAACTTAAATATGCAATAATTTTATGAGTGTGTTTTTGATTAAATTTTTTTATTTAAAGAATTTTTTAATGTATTTTTACCTTTTATTTTTTTTAGTTTCAAAACAATTCAAGTTAAAATAAATTGTAAAACCGTTTTTTCTAAACAATAATATTCATAGGTAATTAGAATTCATTAGGGACTAGAATTCATTAGAATTCATGCTATTAGGGACGTTATTTGCATTAACATTACAGTGACGTCACAAAAACTTTTTCAATTGACAGAAAAGAACTTTTTCCATTAAATAACATCTTTTGAAGAATTTTTGTATTTTTCTTTAAAATTTTCTAAGAAGGTCGCATTTTAGTCACAATGTGACTTCACTGAATGGTGGCCATTTGGTCACAGATGTGACGTGACGTACGTTATTTGCAGTGGCATTACAGTGACGTCACAAAAACTTTTTCAATTGACAAAAAAATATTTTTTCCATTAAATAACATCTTTTGAAGAATTTTTGTATTTTTTTTAAATTATCTAAGAAGGTCACATTTCAGTCACAATGTGACTTCACTGAGTGGTGGCCTTTTGGTACAGTGACGTCACAAAAACTTTTTCAATTGACAGAAAAATATTTTTTCTATTAAAAACATCTTTTGAAGAATTTTTGTATATATTTTTTAATTTTCTTAGAAGGTCACATTTCAATAACAATGTGACGTCACTGAGGGGTGGCATTTCGGTCACAGAAGTGACGTCACATTTCAGTCGCAATGTGACGTAACTGAGGGGTGGCATTTTGGTCACAGATGTGACGTGACCACAGTGACTCACAGTGACGTCACTGTGAACATGCATGCTATGTGGGTTGGTTTCCTATTTACTATTACTCGTCTTCATGTGTTCTATCACCCCCTAGCGTATATACCATTTGTTTAGGGACACCCTGTATATATGTATATACAGGGTGTTTCGCTACCAGACCGACAAACTTTGAGGGATGATAGTAGACACGAAGACAAACATTGTTAAATAGGAAACCATGGGGCGCAAACGTCTTCTGCAGGAGTTAGGGGAAAATAAAATTTAAGGTCCAAAATTTCAAACGATGATAAAAAACGGAAAAAAGGGTCGATTCGTTTGCGGTTTTCACTAAAATTATCCTTTAAATCACGATTTTTTTAGAATTTTTTTTTAAAAAGTTACGTTTAAAAATTGTCGATAGAGGGCGCTTTAGACTTTAGAGTAACGAACAACTACTTTTTACCGTTATTTTGTGCATGTGGTTAAAATTATTCTAAAGTTTAGACTTTAACTTAAATTTTAAGCCCATAATCGGAAACATTGGGATCGGTTAACTAGCGAAAATTTAACTGTGAACAGAGGGGGAAATTTTAAATGCTCATAAATATTGGACAAACAAATCGATCTTGTTGCAGTTTGCGTGTAAGTCATTCCCTTGGTAACTATTTTATTCAAAATGACGTACAGCATTGGTGTCCCCATTTTTTGATAGAGGGCGCTTTCGACACATCTCCTAAATTTCAATGGCATTACTCCTAGGTGTTTAACTACCAGACCAACATACTAACAGGAAGTGTTAGGGAGGCAAAGCGACTCGGAATCACATAGGAATGTAACGTTGAAAATGCCTTTTTACCGAGTTGTGTTTAAAAGAAGCAGGGAAAGAGCAACAGAAACATGTAGTGAAGGAGTAACACGTTAATGTGGAAGAAAACAATTTAGTTAAGGGTTTTACTACAAAAGGTGTCCGAAATTACGACCAGAAGTAGTCGGGCATGCTTGACAGCAGCGATGCATGCAATTCCTCTCACTTTGAAAAATTCCTGGCATCTCGGACAGCTTTCTGGCAGCTACAGAAATTCGAGCTGAGAGAGAGGTCTTCCACTGACGATACGGGAGTCCCATACATTCAACTTTTCATTTGACCCCAGCAGAAGAAGTCCATACAGATTCAGATTCAGATTGAGCCAGGTGGGGGTGGGCTACCAATTGGTTAGAGCTTAACCAGCCCCACCCAGCAACGTTCATTAAAAAAATACAAAAAAATTATACACTAATAAAATAAAGGTAGGTAAAAAAGTAATTGATATAATGAAGTAGGTGCGACGATCTGGCAGACCAACGAACCGGGCCACCACTACCTATCCACTGCTGCCCGTAAGTTATGTTGGGGTGTCTGTGAACATCATTGGTAAAATGTGGAGGAGCTCCATCGTGCTATAGAGTGGTGCAACGAAAGAGGAACATGTGCTTTTACTAGAAGTTCCGACAGAATGTGTTGTAGAATTATCAAGTTGCTTTTTTCTCTGCTTCTTTTTATCTTAACTCGTAAAAAAGGCATTTTCGGCGTTACATTATAACATTATTCCGAGTCATCTTTGCATCCCTAACACTCCCTGGAAGTATCTTGGTCTGGTAGTAAAACATACAGGAGTAATGCCTTTGGAATTTCGGACATGTGTCGAAAGCGCCCTCTATCAAAAAATGGGGACACCAATGCTGTACGCCATTTTGAATAAAATAATTACCAAGAGAATGACTTACACGCAAACCGCAACAAAATCGATTTGTTTGTCCAATATTTATGAGCGTTTAAAATCCCCCCCTCTGTTCACAATTAAATTTTCGCTGGTTAACCGATCCCAATGTTTCCGATTATGGGCTTAAAATTTAAGTTAAAGTCTAAACTTTAGAATAATTTCAACCATATGCACAAAATAACGGTAAAAAAGTAGTTGGTCGTTACTCTAAAGTCTAAAGCGCCCTCTACCGACAATTTTTGAAGGTAACTTTTAAAAAAAAATTTCTAAAAAAATCGTGACTTAAAGAATAATTTTAGTGAAAACCGCAAACGAATCGACCCTTTTTTCCGTTTTTTATCATCGTTTGAAATTTTGGGCCTTAAATTTTAATGGCCCCTAACTCCTACAGAATACGTTTGCGCCCCATGGTTTCCTATTTAATAATGTTTGTCTTCGTGTCTGCTATCATCCATCAAAGTTTGTCGGTCTGGTAGCGAAACATCCTGTATATGTATATTATATAAGCTTAAGGAAACATATTTTATATATGTTTCCTTAAGCTTAAACTTAAACTCAAATTTTGAGGTCAAAATCTGAATAGTTGGGAGTGGTTAAGTAGCACAAACTGAACTGTGTTCAGAAGGTTCAAATTTCAAATGATGATAAAAAACGAAAAAATTGGTCTATTCGTTTGCAATTTTCGCTAAAACTACTCTTTAAATCAGTATTTTCTTTAAAATAAATTTTAAAGGTAAATTTCTCAAAATGCCGATAGAGGGCGCCTTTGACTCTGTAGTAGTGTACAACTATTTTTAACCGTTATTTTTTTAAAGCACCTTAAATTATTTCAAATGCTTAGACTTAGAGCTTTTTTAATTTTAAGCTCAAATTCTGAAACGTTGGGAGTGTTTAGGTAGCGTAAAATTGAGTTCGAGGGGAGGGGAGAGTTAAATTTCAGGTCCTGAACACATTTCAGTTTGCGTTTCTTAGCCCCTCTCAACGATTGAGAATTTGTGCTCAAAATTTAAGCTTAAATCTAATCTTTCGAAAGCATTTAATAAGCTTTTGCAAGCATTTAATTAGATACACAAAATAACGGTTAAAGTTAGTTGTTGATTACACTGAAGCTTAAGGCGCCCTCATACGGAATTTTTTAAAATTTATTTTTAAAATTTATTTTGAAGAAGATACTTACTTAAAGAACAGTTTTATTTCAAACCACAAACGAATCGACCAATTATTCCATTTTCTATAATTATTTGAAATTTTAACCTTCCCCCCCCCCCTCTTGAACACAGTTCAGTTTGCGCTACTTAACCATTCCCTACTATTCAGATTTTGAGCTCAAAATGTATGTTTAAGTCTACGTTTCCGAAAACATTTAATGAGATGCAAAAGATAATGGCTAAAAAATAGTTGTTCATTACTCCAGTCTAAAGCGCCCTCTATCGGCATTTTTTGAAATTTATCTTTTTAATTTATTTTCAAGAAAATACCGACATAAAAAATAATTTTACTGAAAACCGCAAACCAATTGACCAATTTTTCAATTGGCCAATTATGATTATTTAAAATTTTGGATCCTAAACTTTAATAGCGGCTGTCCTGGTAATTAAATTATGCATCCTATTATCGTGATTTGAAATGACTCAAAAAATGATGTATTTTATGTAAGTATCAAACAATTCAGCTATGTAGTTTTTTCGCTGCTATAAGTGGACAGACCGCCAGACAAAGGGTCGGAAGGACTGACCAAACGATGTCTATAGGTGCTACGTATTTATATACTTATGAACGTACGTAAAAATTATTAAAAAGGTAAGCTGTTTTCTTAAATGAGATCTTCAGAAAATAAAATATATGAAATTAAAAATAGAATTATGTGGATTTACTTCAAAGAAAAATTATGTTCCTTTTGTAAAAATAAATAATTATTTTTTTTCTTCTATGAGTATTTTTTGTTGCTGTAGATGTAGAAGACATGAGTGTAATAACTGTTCCTTATAAGAATGGAATAAAAAAGAAATAAATGAAATATATTTTCAGTATTTCAAACAAATGTTTTACGCAAAATGTACAACGCATAAATATTTTTATTACATTGACTCATATCTTCTACTATTCTTTCTTAGACACCATATACCCGTGTTTTCTACATTATATGCTACCTAACTGATTTTTCTCCTAATCTGGTATTTCTTCTTCTTATGTTTATTTTATTTTCATTTGTATTTCTTTTTATCAAATAAGTAAGAGTGATTATTCTACATTAACTGAAACTTACTGTAAAATAAGAGTTATTTGTTTATTATGTCCTCCAGTATACATAAACGGACTGCATTACATCTGAGACAATAACAAACAAAAGAAATCTTTTAAGAAAGAATTACCATGTATCATTAAATGCTTTGGAAAAGTTTAGTTTATTTTTTTTTATTTGTTGACGCTAAAATGTTTTTGAAGTATTCTTTTTTCAACATTCACAACTTTCATATAGTAAAATAAGATTTCCTATCTTTTTGAATATATATATATTTGTTCTTGCTGAAAAATGTATAAGTATAATAATTGCTTTTGATAAGAATGCATCCAACGAAATTATATTTCTTTTATTTCAAACAAATATTTTACCGAAAATATTCAAAACAGAAATATATTTTTTCATCAACTCTCATCTTCGAGTTAATATTTTTTTATCCAAGTCATCACCTATTTGTTATTTCTATTTGTATGTAACTTAACCCATTTTCGGCCAAAGGTTCGTATACGAAACATTTCGATAAATATTTTTTTTAACACTCTGGCACATTTTTTTGAAGAATTTTATTTTTCTTCTATTTTTTAAGGCTTTTGAAGACATCCATAAAATATTAGTAATTCAATTGGAGTAAACACTTTCTCTTAAAAAATTTTCAAAATACGCTAGAGTTTTAATTTGAAACGCCTTTGACAAATTCGACTTTTTAAAAATATATTATTATTCCAATTGAAATGAATTATATGCTTTTAAAATAGATTAAAGTTGCAAATTCTGTATATGAAATAAGAATAAAACAAAAGTCATAAAAATATTATTCATATTCATATTATTCATTATAAGAAATAATATTTTATATTATTATATAAAATATTATTTTTTATATAAAATATTATTTTTCATGCATGAATCTTTTTTTGTGTCTTAATGTATGTAATTTAAGCATATTTCAATAAAAATAATGCTACATTTTATAAAATTTCTGTGCTTGGCCTAAAATGGGTTAACTGACTTTCCTCCTAATCTAGTATTTCCCATTGTTATGATTATTTAAGTTTCATTTATATCTCTATTTATCAAAGAAGTAGGAATGATCATTCTAACTTAGCTGTGGAAATTACTGTGAAAGAAGAATTATTTGTTTTATAATGTCCTCCAGTATGCAAAAACGGACTGCACTGCATCTGAGACAATAACAAATAAAACAAATCTTTGAAGTTAATCCATGCAGATTATTCGTTTGGCATTGTAAAAAATTAACTCCATAAAATAAAAGAGTTTGTTTTATTTAAGTTAACTTATTACATGTTTTCCTTTTTCTACAAAAAAATTCCTTCTAGTTCAGGTATAAATAAATTCAGAATTTATTTTCGTAAAAAGAAACACCCTTAAGAAATTTACCATACGTTTTTCAATATGTATAAAAATTAATTTTGAAATTCTTGAAAGTTTGAAGCTAAACGTTCTCCAAACATTTAACAATAAGTTGAAATTTATTTAATGAGAATTATTATCTGAAATGTTTTTGTTTCTTCTGTCAAGAACTATAAAAAGTAGAAAACTACCTTCTAAAACTCTTAATAAAAGTATTCTAGAAGGTTCGTGTGTGTCTCCATAGTTAATCCCTTGCGGCGTGGTTGTATATTTATGAAACCACTTAATTTAAATCCCCAAATGCCGCACTGACACCGGTATTTTAGTAAAAAAATATTACGGTTTATTGAATGCGTGAAATATAGCTTTTTCTTATTTATAAATAAAGTTGCTTTCAAATTCCGATTTCAGTCATTAATTTTAACACATAAGCAATAAGTTTGCTCTGCGCCTCAAAGGGTTAATCAAGACATATAACATTATAGTAGAAAATAAGTGAAGAAAATGCTATAAAATTGATTTGAAACGGAATAATTTTGCACTCATCTATAATTTATAATCGCGTTGAATGCCATCGAAAATCCAATTACAATGCTAAACAACTTTTAAATTTCCGAAATACACATATAGTATATAAGAATTCATAAAGAAAAAAATACGAAAACGTTATGCGTTTGTACAAACCAGGGATAATGTATTAACGAATACTTTGATTTTCATGATTCTCTGTTGAAATGGTTTCAAAATTATTTTTATCAAGCTAGTGATCAAATTGATTTGTTTCTTAGGAACTCAAGCTAATGTGTTTGTTTGAAAGTTCTCTTTTTTATGTTAAATCCTTAACTTTTGATTTAAATGGAGCAATCAACACAAGTTTTGTATAAGATTAATCAGGGTTTTACAGAGACAAGTCAAAAGTTGTTGTTTCGTTTATTGCATGAAATTATATCCATTTCTGTACACATTGAAAAAATATTGCTTAAAGTGAATTATGAGTCTTCTATTAAGTAAAGTATTTAACCTTAATCTATCTCGAATTTCGTCGAATTGGATCGACTGGGTTTGGTTATAAGTTTTCTGGTTTGCGGTTTGGTTGGTGTTGTCACTTACGTGTGCGCTTTGATAATTATTTTTTTAAATATATCTGTGATATACAATTATATCATACGAAAAAAAAATTGAATAACAATGAATGTTGTTCTCTAATTGCATGAGAATATTAAACAAATTCATTTATCTTGTAGGCTTTGGTATAAAAGTGTTGCAATCTGAATGAAATAGAATCTAAACTCAAATAGAATTTCTAGATAATACCAGGTTCTTATCTCAATAATATATCATTTATTATTATTCAGATTAAAAACAAAAAGAGAAACATTGGAGATGTAGATAGCTCCCGATTCCTTCTAATATCTTCTAATGTCGTAGAAAACATATACCACTGTATATTTTGCTGTAAATTTCATATTATTTAAACCAGCTTTGATATTTTCTTAAATGCTTCTTTTAGATATGGTTTTATGGTAGTTTAAAATTCATAATTTTCAAACTACTTTTTGTACACGCCACAAAACACAAAAGAAAAGAAAGCTCCCAAAAAGTTTATTTTTATAGAATTATTTCTGAGTTAAAGTGAAAAACGAAAAACGTGAAAACATTTAAATGTCGGTTGAATAAGAAATTATAATTTTCAAAAGGCAATGACTAGCATACTTCGTTGATCTACGAGTCTTTAATCGTTCATTGTCATACAAAATAAAGAAAAATATACTGGATTTTTGGAATAGGGTAAATTTGGAAAAGTATTGATATACAAATGAAAAAATATTAATTTATTTTTACTAATTGACCCTAAAATTGGCCGAAAATATGAATTTTAGATTAAATCCATCTTAATAAGAAAATTTTAACGGGGTTTCGAAGAAAGAACGACTTAGTAACGAGATGCTTTACCTCTAAACTATGATGTTTACATGAAAAGCGTTGACATGAAAGTTCTCCTTTAAATTACAAAAATGAACGGTATTATTATAAAATTAATTTAATTAAAACAATATACTTTTTGCAAAATTTTATGATTTGCTTGTGATACGAAGTATTCAATATTAAGTACACAAATTTTTAGATGTCTGACTTTTTTTTTTTTTTTTTTTATTATTTTTTTTTTTTTTTTTTTTTTGTACGTGCGCTGTGACGGACAGGCAGACAGATGGCAGAAAGGAATAGGATTTAGGGTTACTTTCGTCTGATTTATTTTTATATCATTATTTTTCATCAGATAAATGAAAGCCCAAAAATGATTATGTTCGTTAATATGTCAATTGCATAACAAATTATAATTTTCAAAAGGCAATGAATAGCTTTTATTGATGATTTAGAAGATGAATTTTTAATTTTTAATTTCAAGACAAATTTATTAATAATGAGCCCGATTTTTTAACGAATGGTATGAACAGAAGTACTTAAATAGAAGTATTAAAATGTATTTGTTTATTTTAATCAGTGGATCATAAACTGCAAATAAAATGCTTTCTCATTTTTATGATAGTATTCCTCTTTTACTTTGAAAGATTAGATGTTACAACAATTTTCATCATGTGCGAAATCCTCGAAATGTGATATTATATATAGTACTGCCGAAGAAATAAATGTCCATTATTAATTCCATATTTTCCGTGTTAGGGGAAATTGTTCCACTTTGCTGTCAAACGCAGCTGTCGTTTACGTAATCAGACATTTTATTTACACCTATAATGTTTGTCCGAAACTGCTATATAGAATGAAATAAATCTGATAAAGGAGGCAGGTAGAAATCCGTGTAGTATGTGCCCCGATCTTGGTTATGCTGTTTTACAAATAATAATAATAATTTATTCTTGGTACGGATAACATGCTTACGTAGAAACTTTTTTTTATCTTGCAAAAAATATAGTGTTTATTAAGTTTTTTCTTTGTTTTTAGACGCATGATTGCACTAATAGCATTTATTTAAACAAGATATTACAGAAAAGAGAAATACAATGTTTCTGAACTTGATCGTTTGAGTCTTTTTAAAGAAGAATCTTCACGTAGTGTAGAAAATAAAACGTGTATGGACAAAAAAAAAAAATCCTTTAAACTAGATGAACGATAATGTTCTATAATTATGAAATAATTTCTACCTGCAGCGAAAAACCTTTCGCTATTATGTTACTCTGTCCGCGGTGACAAGCATACTGCAAATTTGTGAAACATTTTACAAAACTAAATGAACATAATAATTAACACTCTTGACAAAAATCGTATTTGATTGTCTTGTGAATATGTTGCAAATGTATTCCGTCAGAAAAAATATTGTGCAAAAAGTATTGTTAAAAATTACAGAATTTTTCCAGAAATTCAGTTATTGATATTTATTGAAAATAATTAGTCAACTCGCTCTGTAAGCTCCTGCTTTTTATCTTCTATAAAGGAAACTGTCTATCGTGAAAAAACACCATAAACACTGGCGATAATTAATAAATAAACTAAAACACTTTCTATATTAACCGTAAAATAAAAATTCAATTAGAGCGAGTTTCGAGCTACATTAATAACAGCTCGTCATCACCTAAACCAACAAGTGGCCGTAAGGGCACATAGTCGATGAAACCTTTGAAATTTTCGTCGATGTGTTTTTTTTTATTCCTACTTAATTATTTCTAATTTAATCAATTCATAATATTTTATAATTTTATCAATATTTGTATATTTAATTATTTCGCCAGGATTTTGTGGCATATTTTTACAATGTAACCTTTGAAGTCATTTGACAGTGTATTTTTCATTCATACTTCATTATTTGTAATTTTATCAATTAAATGTTTTAACGAAATGTGTGCAAATGAATAATGTCTCGAATGTCTGTTCAAAAATCCTTCATACGCTACCTATGTCATCAGCGCAAAGAAATATTTTGTATTAATATAGATAAATGCATGATAAAAATCAGAATTTATAAATGTAATATTCCCAATAGACAGTAAATGCTAGTTTCTCATATTTTATATACTTAGTATTATTTGAATCATTAATAATTAGACACAAATATTAGTCACAAATTAGTCAGATATTGACAAAATATGTGGAAATCACATAATTTAAATCTTCCAGCTTTGTGACATACATAAGTCACGGAAGTTCAAAGCATTAAGATTAAAGATTTTAAAATAGCTTTAATTATATTCCCTCACTTTCAAGAATCAATGACGCAACGCAGTTATCTGATTTCAGAATACAGTCAAAGAGATTAATTCTTGAATTTATTTGACGAGTAATTTATTAAAGGCCTTGCGTTTTCGTAAGGGGCTTTATTTATAATTTATGAAATAGGAAGCCGATTGTTTTCTCCTTATCATTTCCCAATAAATCAAAAATTATATTTTGAAAAATTTATTAAATCTACATGAGGTTTTGCACATTATCTTTGCTTAAGAGCACACACTAGTCGCGCGGTAAAAGCCGAACGCTAATGATAAGTCTATGGCAGCGTTCTTTTCAAATATCTCGCTCAAATTTTAATATTTTTACATGATTTTTTTTTTGCATAGGATAGCTGAGGACGCTCGACAACCGGCCTAGTTTTTACTTTTTCAATTTTGGTCTCAGATTTTTTTTAAAATTACTTTAACTTTCAAAACCGGTCTAAACCGGTTCTGAAATTGAAACTATTAAAATATAAAAAATATATAAGCAAAATCGAAAAAGTAAAAACTAGGCCGGTTGTGGAGCGTCCTCAGCTATTCTATGCAAAAAAAAAAGTAAAAATATTAAAATTTGAGCGAGATATTTGGAAAGAACGCTCCCATAGAGTTTACATTATCATCCGGGTCTTTTTCAGTACTTTTTCTGTGACTATTATGGGGCCTTAATGTAATAGTGAGTCATGATATAAAGTTAAAATTATCATCTGCAATCTTTCATGAAATTTAAGCCTTTACCCTCGAGTGGGTACTCTTACTCTCCACTCTTGTGTTGTCACACTAGATGGTAGTTTCTCACATGCGATACACTCATTATAACTGAATTCATTAATAATTTGTCTAGTAAAAATAAGTGAAAGCCGCAAAATATAAATCTATCAGCTTTGTGGCAGACATAATTCATCTTCAAAGCATTAAGATTAAAGATTTTAAAATCACTTTAAGTACAGCACCTCATATTCAATAATTAATGACGTAACGCAGTTATCTGATTTCAAAATTCAGTCAAAGATAATAATTCTTGAATAGATTTCACAAGCAATTTATTAAACGCTGTACCTTTTCGTAAGGGGCTCTTTATACATAATTTATGAAATAGGAAGTCATTTTTTTCTTCCTTAATCGAATAATTTCCCAATAATTCGAAAATTATATTTTGAAAGATTTATAAAATCAAAGTGAGGTTTTGAACATTATCCTTGCTGAATGTAATAGTGGTCCATGATATAAAGTTACGATTACAATCTATCTTGTTACGATTACAATATTTTCTCCTTGTTTGATCCAAACTTTGGTGCCTATTAGCTGCCACTGTCAGATGTTGAAATCTTCAACCAATATTTTGAGCTCCTGTTGAAACATAGTTCCAAAATTGAAACGCGGATGAAATAGAAAGCTGCAAACGTGGTTACGGGAATTCACCATCTTATGCTGGCAGCTACTGAGCACCAAAATTTGGTTCAGACTTTAGTAAAATTTTTGACAGTGTTCTGTCATCCGTGAAATTTAATCCTTTTAAAACTTTAGAGGTGCTTTTTACTCAAAACTTGTGTTGTCAGGTATATTTTATAAATAGGGACGCAAATGCTTTAGACGCCACTGATATCTTATAATTTATATCGATATAGTTTATCGAAAGATTATTTGTCATTAGATAAGGCGAAGTTAAAAATACTGGTGTCCAGAGAATTTGGTGGACCCATACGCTTGACACTAGTGGTCAACGATAATCACCTCTCTCGTTAATACTTTTCTGTACTATGCTGTTTGATTTCTATTTAGATGAAGTGTAGAATGCACAAAATATTCGTCTGTTGAATTATCTGAAAAAAAATTAGTTGTAACATACTATCAAATTATGATTAACTATCAAAATTTTTCATAATAGTTTCCAAAATCATACTAGAAGATAGTTTCTCACATGCGATACAAACATTATTACTTGATTCATTAATAATCAGTCTTGTCACAATATGTAAAAATCACAAAATTTACATCTAACAGCTTTGTGGCAGACATAATTCATCTTCAAAGCATTATAATTGAAGTTTTCAAAATCACTTGAATTATATTTTTCCTCTTTAAAGAATCAATGACGTAACGCAGTTATCTGATTTCAGAAATCAGTCAACGATACTAATTCTTGAATATATTCGACAAGTAATTTATTACACGATTCATGTTTTCGTAAGGGGCTTTATCCATAATTTATGAAATAGGAAGCCTTTTTTCTCTAAATCCAGTAATTTCCCAATAATTAAAAAATTATGTTTTAAAAGATTTATAAAATCAAAGTGAGGTTTTGAACATTATCCTAGTTGAATGTAATGGTGAGTCATGATATAAAGTTACAATTACCCTCTACGATCATTCGTAAAATTTAACTCTCTACATTTGAGAGGTGACTCTCATCATTGCCAAATAGATTTAACGGCCTGTGCATTTCACAAAAAAACGACGAAAAAGTGAAGCAGGATTCAGCTTCAAACCCTGAACCATTTCATTGGATCACGTGGCACAAACCCTGCCCAAATTAGCCTTGTATGAGCTGATTTCTGTTCTGAGCACATGGTCATTGGTTTAGTCCAGGGTTTGCACGGTTGGTCTTTAATAACTTGGGCAAGGTATCAGAGTCTTCTGGCGGGAGACTTCATACATTAATCTCAAATAATTAGGCCTTATAGATAAAGCTGGCCATGCTCTTACTCACCACTAGCATTGCCAGGTGTCCCTGGTAAATAGGAAGAGAAATGCTTTGAATTCCCTTATATCTTAACGCGTATTTTGCCATCATTTACAGTCCAAGAGCCGACCGCACAAAACCCTACGTCATCGAGCAGAAGAAAAAGTCCTTTGTATTATGCAAGGGTATTCATAGGGGAATCTAATGATTCATGTTTGCCGGAAGTGAAGTGGTCCATAAGGAAACTAGTCGTTGGGGGCCACCGTAATACTTACCCATCATGGATATGTATATGAAAATAAAACATGTGAAAACTATTTGTACAGTGCATTGCAATTCATAAACAAAATTTAAATATTGTTAATATACATAGTAATGCTCTATTAAAGAACTGCTAATGTACCAATTTCGACAAATTATATAAAACGCCAAACTACTCAAGTAGTACCGACTGCGTAAAAGAAACATCCTTATAACTCCAAAAATAACAATTCTATTAACTAACAATTAACTGCATCGGATTAAGCGTCTCATTTGCAATTAAATTATACCTTTGAATTGAAATTTGAATGAAATACAGGATCATGAAAAATCGAAGAATGTGGAAAACAGGATTACAAATATCTCGGCAACTAATAGTCCGATCGACTTCGTTTTATATGCAAAATGTGTGTTATTTTATATTCCTTAGAACAAAAAAAATAGAAAATTTTTATATACCTTTCATCAGAACGAATTTTTCGAGAGTCCGAAAAAAATAGTTCCGGATAATCGAGGTTGCTGATATTAAATAGGCTTCGTCCCATTCTTACATACTAACTACATACAAAATTTCAAGTTTCTATTTCAATTTGTTCGGGAGATAGAGCGTTTACAGACAGACGGACAGACAGACAGACAGACACACAGACGGACGGACGGCAATTTTTTTTTTTTCTAAAAATATGTTTTTCGGAATCTCTAGTGTCCGAAACGTGTAAATCCGTCAAAAAAAATTTTCGATTTTCAAAACGATTGCAAGACTTACTCTATACTACGTATGATGGGTAAGTAAAAATGAATAGCACTACTGCCTGACTGGTAGGTCTATCATTGTGTTTGCCGTACATAAAAATATGAAAACACAAAAAACTAGATGCAGGAATACATAATGCTAAGTCTACGAGTCAACCACTAGTGGTGTTCATTTTTGGTTTATGCAACCCGTCGCTTCCGGTAGACATGGATCATTGAATTCCCCTATGACTACTCGTCCATAAAATAAAGGATTTTTCCTTGCGCTAGATGACTTAGGGTTTTGTGCGGTCGGCTCTTGGACTATTATCACAGATTATTTGGCTATTAGGTAAAACGAAAAAAAACTAGTCGTTGGGGGCCACCGTAATACTTACCCATCATGGATATGTATATGAAAATAAAACATGTGAAAACTATTTCTACAATGCATTGCAATTCATAAACAAAATTTAAATATTGTTAATATACATAGTAATGCTCTATTAAAGTACTGCTGATTACCAATTTCGACAAATTATATAAAACGCCAAACTACTCAAGTAGTACCGAACTGCTTAAAAAAAAACATCCTTATAACTCAAAAAATAATAACTCTATTAACTAACAATTAACTGCGTCGGATTAAGCGTCTCATTTCCAATTAAAATATACCTCTGAATTGAAATTTGAATGAAATACAGGGTCATGAAAAATCGAAGAATGTGGAAAACAAGATTACAAATATCTCGGCAACTAATAATCCGATCAACTTCGTTCTATATGCAAAATGTGTGTTATATTATTGCCTTTTATGTCCATTCCTTAGAACAAACAAATTCGAAAATTTTTATATACCTTTCATCAGAACGAATTTTTCGAGAGTTCGAAAAAAATAGTTACGGATAATCGAGGTTGCTGATATTAAATAGGGTTCGTCCCATTCTTACATACTAACTACATACAAAATTTCAAGTCTCTATCTCAATTTGTTCGGGAGATAGAGCGTTTACAGACAGACAGACAGACAGACGGACGGCAAAAATTTTTTTCTAAAAATAAGTTTTTCGGAATCTCCACTATCTAAAACGTGTAAATCCGTCAAAAAAAATTTTCGATTTTCAAAACGATTGCAAGACTTACCCTATACTACGTATGATGGGTAAGTAATAGTTGAAAATACCGATGTCTGGAGCATTTGGAGCATCTGATCTTTATCTCGAAAATATTCGTTGTATTGTGCTGTTGAATTTTTCTTGATCTTTATTTAATTGAAGAACATAATTTTTATAATATTACAGTATAAAGAAGCCATATCTTAATATGTAACGAATTTTCAACTTTTAGAGTTTGTTATTCAGTTTTAAATAAATTGAATATTTATATTCTTAAAGTAACTAAAGAGAAATATAACACCTAGACATTAACTTAAAAAAAAAAAAAACTATGATAGTTTTTAACTTAAAATGCAGTTAAAACCTCAAATATCTATTAATACGTTATCAGTAAAGGACATTTATAGAGTTTAAGCTTGTATAATTGCAACAATATTTTCAATACTGAAATTCATTTTAAAATGTTTAAATTATTGATAATTTATTTTTTGCTTAAGTCGAAAAAGTTGCCTAAATTAAAGCATACAATTCATCAGATTTTCCATAATACATAATTATTTTAAACATAAAGCGGAAAGATTAATAAAACTACTGTAATCACAATAAAATTTAAGCTATTGTTTAACATTTTGTTAACACATTGCATTGTTAGGATGAGCGAAGTGTATCCTCTACTAGGCCACTCAAATGACATTTTGTCGTACACTTTACAAAAAAAACTATACAGTATTTTGATTTGAAATTAAACACAAATATAAATTATGATCTGTACATTTGCTGAATATTATTTTTTTTACAGAAATACTTTTCAAAAAATTATTATTTTAATTAGTTTATTTTACATGTTTTTCCATTACGAACGCATTTTTTCAAATAAAAAGTGAAACGCGTACGTTTTCAGAAGAAAAACTTAAATCATGAGGTCAGTAATTATAGCTAGAATCACCATTAAATAAATAAATAAATAAAATATACTTTCTTTATTCTGATAAAATATCTCAAAAACTGCTTTCAGATTTTCAAACTATGCTCATTCCTTTTAACTATGTATAGTTTCATGATATTTTTTATAAAATTTATAAAATACTTTTATTAGAAAAGTATTTTATAAATTAAGTTTCTTTTTTTAGAAAAATTATATATTTTTAATGAATTAAAAGTTGTGAAAATTCTCTTATTAACTTTCAATTATAAAAGTATTTTTTTGTGTTAGGAATTCAAATACACAATTTATTCTTATTTTGTGAAATCATTTAAGCAGACGATATTTATGAATTTTAAAAGAATTACATTATGTTTTTGTGAAGTGGCAATAAAAGAATTGTAAACAAATAAAACTAATTAATAGTTTGTATAATTCTACTTCGATAATATTTTTATTTATACCAGTCTTATATCATAAATAAACAATCTGAAGAAATTCTTAGTTATTTGGTTGAAATATATTTTAAAATTAAAATGCGCCGAAACATAAAATTACATTTTTGCTTAATAAAGACGCAAAAGTAATTTTAAAAATATATTATTACTTTGAAATATTTATCTTATAGCATAATACTTCGCGAATCCAAACAAAGCATGGCTTTTGCTTGTTAATATTTACAAGTATCCACAAAGCTAAAAATACACTATATTTTTTTCCGGATCAGGTGTATCATTACCATTTCCAAATATACATGTTTCTCGATCATGAAGAATAAAGTATTTCATGCGTAAATTAAATTACACATCGATTTTCTATATACTTGCATAGACAACTACAAGAATAAAAAAATACTGCTTGTTTGTAGATAAAGAAAAATCTTTTCATTTTAATATTGATCCACACGGGGAAACAAAATCATATTGTATATCAATACAATATCGTTATACACTGAACTTGGGATTGTTATTTTGAATTTGCGGGTATTCCGATAACTATTTTTTTAAACTTTAGCTTATTATTCAAATGAGGATTAAGATTTTTACAAACATTTATGTTCAAACATTGCTTTTAAACAGAAAATATTTTATCTTTTTTATATGAGGTTTATTTAAATAATAACCTTGTACTTTGTCATTTATATTTGTTTTACGAAAACAACTAAATATTTTCTCTTTGGACTGACACCTATGTCAGATGTATAGATTTTTTTAATTGTTTTTAAGCTATAAAATTACAGTTATTTCAGCCACTCGGTTAAAAATGAGATCTTAATTCAATACATCTTTTAAAAATAATCTTAAAAAAAAGCGAAGATCGTTACCATAGTGAAATTCCACAAATCCCTGAACCTTTCATAACTAAAACTTTCCATTCATATTTGACTATTTCGGTAAAGTTTACTTTAATCTACTAATCATGAGTTATTCAGTTAAATAATAAAAAGAATTATGAATACTTAAAATTTTGAACTCTTAAAGATTAATTATTTAGGTACTTCTAGGTTATCCCGTTGACCAAAAAATTATCGCCAAACCATAAGATTAAATGCCAATAATGGATGATCGTGAATGTCAAATTCAATGACATTAAATGCGACTCACGTGTTTAAAATGTCATTAAGTGATCTTTATTTCGACTTTTTATTAATATTTGTATTAATATTCTACTAATTATTTGTTTTTTCGTTATTTAAAATAAAAATTATGCCAACATGTATAATTTGGCTATTAGTTTGGCGATTTGTATAATTTGGCAAAATGGGTCGACGGGATAACCTAGAAGTACCATTATTTATTTGTTTCAAAATGGACTGCATTGCCTGCTGTTTTCTTAGTATAATTCAATATA
Source organism: Maratus speculifer (assembly GCA_964019185.1). NCBI lineage: Eukaryota > Metazoa > Arthropoda > Arachnida > Araneae > Salticidae > Maratus > Maratus speculifer. The sequence continues at coordinate 83,057 of CAXHSM010001484.1, read as the reverse complement.
TACTTGACAGAATCAGAACTTTTTTTTTGAAATAATGAGTTGTAGTGCATGATTTCTTTTAGCAGAAATCTTTTTTTTTAACTGTATATAACAAATTTACGGCGTATTCCATTAAATTATTTTTGAGTTACATCTCAAAAGTGCACTTATTGTAATTTGTTTTCCAACGATTAATATCGAATATAGTATTAGTGAATTTCAAATTTGACTTTGTTGGTATAAATTGAAAGAAGACATAATTTACTATCGAATAATGTGTCTCCATTTTTTACTGAAATAATTTGGTAAAATAATTGGATTGTTTATTTTTAAGAATGCATACTATTTTTTCTAGAACAAACAATTCAAGCAAATAAAAAAAATACCAACGTCTGGTTAAAGTCAATTAAAAATAATTTGTGTGTAAGCATGTTAATGGTCATAGTTTTTAATGGCTATAATTTTTAAATAATAGACCGTTTTTTTCTATTTTTTAGAAAGTGTGTAAATAGAGACTTTTTTTAAGTCTTTATGAAAGTCAAGAAAATTTTTATTTAACATTCATCTTTACATGATTTATATTAATGATTTGACTTAATTTAATAAATGGATTCTTTCCTTTGTTTTCTTTTCAATAATACCTCAAAACATTTTAACATAAAAAAAAACATTTTTCATTTATCTTTCAGATTTTCAGACAGAAGGCATTTTTTATGTACAGACAGTGCAAAATATGCTTGTTTTAAAAAAATAAATAAAAGTTATTTCATCTGAAACATCAACCTCGTTTAAATATATGATGATTAAAAGTAAATAAATATTTATTATGTCTTTATGATTTTGAAAATCTTTGATCCACTCTTTTTTATACTGAAGCACAAAAGTTTTTTTTTTTTTTGGGGGGGGGGGGGGAGGGATGCAATTTGTGTTTGACCCTTTATCATTACTTCTTTTAAATAAAAAAAGAGTAGGATGAGAAATTAAAAGCTTTAAAATAATTTATAAAAAAAAGGGGGAGAGGAGAAAACTTTTTTGTCCTGGTGTATAATTTTTAACTCGTGTTTCACACATTATTATTACTTTTTTAAAATAAAAAATAGAACAAAAAATTGAAGGAAAATCTTTAAAATAATTAAAAATGAAAAAACAAAAAAGAAAATGAAAAGAAAACGCTTCATCGATATATATATATTAACTGATAGAGTAAATAATCTTGTTTGTACATGAATGTATAATTAATAAAACATGGATCACATCAGGTAAATGTTTGGTATGAATATAATAATTAAATTAAATAAATAAAAATTATAGTGATCATAATAGTGAGTAAGAATAATTTTAAGTATTTCAAAAATGATTTTAGAGAGTTTAAAAATAACCCAAAAGGTATGGTATAGCGATTAATCTTACTATATGTTAGGAAATGTGTAACTGTATTAATAATCTCATTTTGTATTGTAAGTAATTTTACGTGCATTTTTTTTTTTTTTTACAAGTATAGTAAAGGTTTATAAATTTAAACATAAATACTATTGATTATGTTACGATTTCTAACCACTTCATCGTTTAACCCGAGATAAGTCAGTAATAAAAGCACAGTTTCTTGATAGTTGTTGCAGGTGAAGTGGTTAAGAAAATTTTGGTAGTAAAAATGGATACTCCGATAACCGCTTTTTAAACTTTTCAATCTCTATTGTTTATGTATCTTTTATATTATTACAGATTTGCATATAAAAATGCACCCATGCACACATTCACTCAAAAATATTTTCTTTCGTTGGTTAATAATATTTTCAGGATAATAAAATATTGAAGGATTTTAAAAAACCTTAAAGACGTTTTTTAATCAGTTTTTAAATATTATAAATGACAGTGTTCAGTAAGTAAGGCACATAAATTTATAAAATCGATTAAAATTTTCTAAGAATTAATATCGAATATAAAAAAATAAATATTTTTTTATGCAAAAACCAATCAAAAATTTCTCCAAAAAGAAAAAAATCCCCTATTTATAATCTGTGTACAAAGTTTCATTACGTTATACCAAAATAACAAATCGAAGAAGTGTGGAAATACATAAATGATGATTTGAACTCCTTTTCCATGCGTGAATATAAGCTGACAAATGGGAGAAACAACATCGGATGATTGCATTTGAGAGGACAATACCGATTGTGTTTGGTAAACCATTTTCCTATGAAAACTATCAATGCACAAATAAGTAACCAATTGTACTATTTTTTAGTATCTAAAATGTATGCTTACTTTTTTTCTAAATCTTACATCGAAAGTTCATTCTTATTGTTCTTCCTGAGACAGTATATATGTGCAAATGTGACCGGTCACTTGCTATTTTAGACGTTTTGTTAAATACATAGAAAAATACATGAGGAATTATGCTGAAACTCCAGGACGAGTAAATAGAATAGGCCAAGTCATATATTCCCGCAAAGATTTTTTCCCGAAACCTCAAAAAGGATCAATAAAAAAATAATAATATCTTTTGAATAACTTTGTCAAAAGTAACGTAACAAACAGTAAGGTATGATTTAGTGGCTTATTGTAATAAATTGTGCCCATTTATATGAGGGTTGCATGCATACTTGTAAAAAAAGTTAAGGTTTTCACATCAACAATCCTAAATTTTGTCAATTTTTTGCTTATCATATGCAAGTTCAAATAAATATATTTATTTATTTATTTATATTCTTTTTCATAAAACATGACAAGCTACATTGTACACCTTACCCTGTGATTAGAATTTAAAAATAATAAAAAAATATATGAAAAATGAGATTTAAAAAAAAAAAAAACATTTCATTTCACATGCTTGAATGCAATCAAAATATTACATGCATAACGTATCAGCTACATGTATAGAGCAATGTCTGTGAAAATATGAAAATATAGTAGTTAGTGCAATGTTGTCATTTTTTCACTAACGGCCATTTTTTCCTTTAAAATATAATTTCAGTTATCTCTAATTCTTTCTTTAAAACCACAACGTACATCCGTTTGTTCATGTAACTGTAAGTATTTTCCCATAGCAACAACCATTTAAAGAGTTAGTTCTAGCCTGTATTTATTCATAGTTAAACGCTATTCACTTAAGAACCAGATGCGCTAAGTTTGTCTTTATTTTATTTCATTAGAATTAATTTCCTTTCTGAACCCGTGTGACTTTTGTTAACCCTAGGTAAAGAATTCAATCCTTGTGGTTTTCCGATGCCATATACACCCTTTTATCGTTTGGCATTAATTATTTCAAATTTTACACTTTGAGCATTCTCATTGCAATCTATGTAACGAAAATCAAATGCATGTCTCCTATCATCGAAAATGTACATCTGGTGTTCGTTATTGGCGATAAATACCAATGTAATACGCCAAAGACAGTGGTTTCAAAAATTGTATTTTTTATCATTGGGCTCTCATCCTCGATACTGTTATGTGATACGAGATTCGCATACGTCCCTGCGGTCGACGGGACTGACTACCCGTCGACCGGAGCCGAGCCTTGTTACCTGCCTGATGCTCTTCAATAAACGGATTTTGTGTAAAGAATAACTCGTATTCTCTTGGAGTTTTTTTTTTGTCTTTTCTTGAACCCGTGCATACATCACCGATGCGGAGTGAATACGTACCTACAGATATATGCATACAGATCATCATATATTTGCTTCAGTTTGGAAACTAAGGATTTTGAGCTTATTCTATCAACGATAATTTTCAGAAAATTCAAGCTTTTTAAGATTTTCACAAAAGTTGCTTTATACATTTAGCTCACACTTTAAGTTATAATAATGCATATTACTTTGCTATAATTAAGTAAGTAGTATAGTGGATTTTTTCTAAAACAATCATCCAAAATTTCACCAAAACTTTAGAAATTTTGAGTTTTTGCTTCAATTTTTGAAATATACGAAATTATTTAAATGCTATTTCCTGTTATAAGTGTTACGCTAACAACAAGTTCTCTATCACGGATGTAGATCATAGTTACTTTCTTTAATATACTTTTTAACTCCGTCCATAAAATCTTATTTTATTTTATTAATAGTTTATAATGTACAATTTATATTTTCTCGATTATTTTTATTTATATGCTGATTTGTATTGAACTGCTTCATTAAAATTATGTATCGCTTGTAATATTTTATTATTAAGTAATCTCTATATTATTATGTATTTGTTGAAAAAAAGTTAAAGTATTTTGCATTTTTAACGCATTTCTAAAATCGTTAGTTTAAATCAGGAATAGTAATAGCATTGACTAACAATTTATCAACATTATTTGCGTTTACATATATATTGACAGTAATCAAAATAAAATTACTTTTTATAATTCACATCTTTTATATCTTGGATTACTTCGACATATAAAAGTTTCACAATAAATTTTAACAATATAATAAATTAAAAAATATATTTGAGTGCTTAAGCTTTTAGAAGAAAAAAAAACTTTGATTAAACAGTCCCTAAAACATAAACCTGATTTCAAAGAAAACATAATAATAATAATAAATAAATAAATATTTATTATGCTTTCATTATAAAGTAGAGCTTTAAATTATGCAACTTAAAAAAATGTCAATTCTTTGTCGCAGACTAAAACATAACGTTTCTTTTCTTTCTTTTCTTTTTGTACTTTAAAAGCATTTAGCGTTTGATACATTTTTGAGAATCTTATCTTTTATAAAATCAAAGAAAATAAGGTCTTTAAATAAAGCTATCAAAAAAGAAATTTTTTTGACTCATATTTTATTTTTTTAAGTTAACTTTTCCATATACATTTTTAATTTTTTTTCACATAGTATAAATTGTGTCTATCTGTTGAAAAAAAATAATCATTTCTTTATTTCTTTAACGTTTTGAAATTAGATATGATTTTCTTTTCATTAGTTTATCTTCTATCTAGGAAGTAACTTCAATATAATTTATCCTTGTATATATGTGCAGGTTGTTCATAACTAAACGATTCCAATTTTAAAATCCAATACAGAAAAAATGTTGTTCAAAAAGTAATGCAAATAATAGACATATACAGTAAATTAAACACTGATCTATGATGACTCGTTTTGAAAATCTTGCGAAAATATCATATGCTGATAGTTATTTTATTACATTTTAAAGGCAAAAAAAAAAAAAAAAACTACCATTAAAAAGTTGAACGTGTTTATACAGTATACATTTTTTATGTATAAATATCTTAATGAGTGATCAATGTTTTCTAACAATTTTAATGTAAATTACTATATTAAAAAAATAAATATGAAGGACATCTGTAACATCGAAATTTTTTGTAACTTTAATGTAATTTACTTGCATATTTCCAGACAATTTAAAAGCACTTTTCAGGTAAATTTAAAAGACAATTTCAGGACAATTTAAAAGTACTTTTCAGTTAAATAATAATGTGTTTATAATTATAACAAGTTTAATCTTGAACCTGTCTAAGTATGTATTTTAATTTTCAAACACTCTTTCTTTAACAAAAATCTAAACTTTAAATTTTCTTTCTACATATACTTTTTTAAATTTTGCGTTTTTAAAATTATAAATGTTAATTTTCTATAATATTTATTTCCATGCAATCAATATATGCGTGAATCAAAAAATGTCTTTGATCCGATTTTATTTATTCCATGATTCTAAATATTAAGTCGAAAGATAAATAAAATAATAAAATAACACTTAAAATTCTGTCGAAATATGTAACTTATATTCTCAAATATTCACAAAGCTGAAAAAATGTGTTTCAAGAACAGCTGTGACTTTAAATATTCCAAAAATACATCTGTTTCGAGAATGTATTTAAATAATAAAATATTTGATGCATAAATTAAATTGATTGACAAAAAGATTTTCAATATCCTCGTACTGATAAGTAACGAAAGTAACAAAGAAATTATTTTGGTTTGTTAATAAACAAACATCTTTTTCAATCACTACTACTTCATGCAAGTAAAATAAACGGATATGTTATCTATCCATGTTATTTTAAATTTACATGTGTCATAGTAAGAATTTATTTTAAATGCAAGATTAATATTTGCATGAGACGCAGAGGTTTTACAAATGTGTGTGCTAAAAATTATACTTTGAAACAGAAAGTGTTCCAATAGTTATTATTATTATATTTTAAATATTAAGAAAACGATGACTGTAGAAAACATCGAATCTCAGCTTACATTTTTTTTAAATTCATTTAGCATAAAAAAGCATAAAAATAAAAAACTCAATAGTAATCATGAATTTTTTAAGAGAAGCCTATCTGAAATTGCAAATATTCAAATTCAAAATTACAGTTTCGCTTCACAGACTAGTTTTTGAGTCATGATTCATAAACAATTCTTGTTGCAATTTTTTGAGAAACTCCGATAAATGAATATAACATCAGGAATTCCAAAGTTTAAATCTTTAAAAATCCACATTTATTTGACAGAATAATTTTCACTTTGGTATGTTACTAAAGGTAAGTTTACAGAAAAAGTAAAATATCAAAATTAGGTTACGTATATTAACATCCTCAATCTTTATATCGCCTGTTGTAGGTACCTTTTAAATTAATTTAAATCTTCCCAGAACATTTTTAATAATTGCAAATATACCATAGGAATGACTATGTAGACTTCTACATCGTTAGAAAAGTTTCGTAATACAGGATTATTACAAAATAATCATCGGTTTTCCGAAGCGTTAATTTCGGAACATAGCTGGTAGAATATGCATACGGAACAAAACAATGAGTTTCAAAATAAAGCAAAAGTATAGAAGAATGACGTCCGTGATCGCAAATGCAGTGTTTCAATTTCAATTCGTCATCAGTTCAATTTTTGGGACTACGGATGAAATTCTTTTTAACTCGGTTCACTGTTTCTACATTAACGCTTGGTCTATAGGAACTTGTGCCTTTACATAAGCAAACGATTTCTTTGAACTGTCGATATTAGCTCAGAATGTTTTGTTGGATTGCATTGGTATGCCTTTCGGAATACTCTCAGAACGGTTATAAGGGATTCACACTTTGAAAATACTAATATACAAAATGCTTTCAGCTGTCCAATCGCCATTTTGAATATTACATTCGCGCAGCAATCATGCCAACCAGACACACATGACGCATACGCAGCGCGAAATTGTAGTTAACGCCCTGTCGTTTGAGTTGTCATGGAAACATATACGCTTCCAAGTTCGCACATAGTAACGTATCAAAGACCTGTGATTCATTTGTGATAACCCTGTAATTTTGAAGTAGTTTTTTGTAGTCCCTCGTAATATTTGTTTCAGAACTGAGGAAGTTAAAATTTAAAGTTTGATAAAATTTTAGCAATGAAACGTATCCTCAGAAGATTTTTTAACATAAATTGATAAAAAATATAATCCACCAGAATGGTTTTTCATTTTTTTCCCGGAAACAATTTCTTAATTGGAATGTTTGGAAGATTTCCATTTTCAGATGTGTGGAACATAATTGATTGAAATGACAATTCCGGACGAAAAAGGCTAGGGCAGACAATCCGCAACAACTTCTCAAATTAGTCCACAAAGTATGTTGTCATAATAAAGTATGATGTCATTAAAAATTATATACACAAGTTGAAATAAAACATAATCTTTGTGTAAGTATGTCAATGGATTCAATGCATAAACGAAGCTGTGAAATGCAAAAACAACGTGGAATGATAATGTCAGCTGGTGCATGTAAAATCCGTCGTGGGTGCCTGTGAATTAAACCACTGGAGGTGCCTTGCCAGGTGAAGATTTCTTCATCTGATCAAGGTTCTAAATTACGAGACCAACTTGAGTATTCATCTGCAGTAGAAACAACAGGATGTAACGTTAAGCAACCGACAAAACAAAGTACACTCAAATGATAAGAAAGTACTGAAGATATGATGACAAGAGAAGCGAAGATATCAGGTTTATTGGCGCTATGCGGCAATTAAGCGGTCATGCGCCGCGATACCAGGTATCTAACAAGTTAAGCTGAGATAACAAGGCAGGTAGGGGCCTGGTCATCGGTTAGAAAGAAGAAAGCACAAAAAAATTAAGAAACTGTTAAAAATCTTGTCATAGTTTGAACCAAATTTTGGTTCTCAATAGCTGCCACTGTAAAATGGTGAAATTTTGAACCAATATTTGGAGCTCCTGTAGAAGCCTTGTTCCAATAGTTGGAACGAGGTTGAAATAGGAAACTCGAAATTTTGGTAGGTGATTTCAACATCTTATGGTGGCAGGTACTGACCACCAAAATTTGATTCAAACCAGGACAAGTTTTTTAACAGTGAAAAGAAACCAGAATGACTACTAAAAAAAGACGTTCCGACAATGCCGGGAGAAAGAGGTAGCTTTCATATACTTATTTATTTATTTATTTATTTTAAATTAAGTTATATTATTCAAACATACAAAGCTGAAATTAGTGGAACACGATTTTATAAGATTGAGTGCTAGTTTTTGTCAAAACTGAATATTAATAAAAATATTTAGAAATTAGTCATATTTTATTCATGGTTTCATTTTCAGCGATTTAGACAGTCGCCAAATTGACGGATATAATGAAGTGTATTCCATTTCAAAGCAACATGCTGGATAAAACAAGCCAATGAGCTTGCTCGAAATCTTATTTCATGTGCACATGCCACTTATATCGAAATCGATTAGTATATACGAATGCTGTCGTGGGTAAATTGATTTTTTTTTAAATCTCACCCACAATAGAAAGTCAAGCTGCTATATCTCAGGCATTTTTTAAGATAAAGACAAAGCAAAAAATACTACAGAATTCATTATTAAGATAAATACTTTAGAAAGAACTTTCTTTCAATTTCAAATTTTTTGTTTGTACATCATTTTACATTTAAAAGATTTTTGAAAAACTTAAATGGCTGCCATTTTGAAACAAGATTGAAAGAGCCTAAATCGACATGAAAAAAGTAGGTTTTTTAAAGAATTAAAGAGCATCGCAGGGACATTAGAGAGCATAGACTAAATACAACTGTTTCTCCTTTCTACTTGGCTAACAAAAGTTGCCATATTAACTCTGAATAGGCAAAAATCATAGATCCGTGCAATAACCCATATGAAATAAAATTGTAGAATGCGTTGAAACACTTGCATGTGAGAATAATCCTTGTAACGATAATATATCCTTTAATATACCAAAAATCTGACATAAAACCACAAAGTCGTAAATCTGTATATGTTTTCAATATTTTAGATTTTCTTCATGCGTGAATCGCAACATATTCAAACATTTGATTCATTACGATTTTATTTCACTTAAAATATTCTTTGATATTCACCGGATGGGCCAGTGGCATCATTGCATTCATATCATTGGTCAAGGCTTCAGAAATTGCTTCTCGCGCAGGTTCCTCTCTGAACTTTAACTCATTTCACCATCATATTTTCCTGAAGATAGCTGCAGAAGACGGCTCATAACATATATTTTATATTATTAGCCTCCGATGCTATTTCTTTCAGACAAGCTAAAAAATGTCGTGTCAACAGCCCTGAATTTTTTACTGAACCGATTTTGATAAAAATTAAATGAAAGCTTTTTATTTGTAGTTGTGCCCATTTTAGTTATTTTTTAATTTATTTCTATTTTTATATTTAATTTTTAATTTTAAATGCTTTTTACGATATTTGTTCAAAAGGGTGACAACTCAGTTTAGCTTTTCTCTCGACAATAAAAATTTATTTTGCAAAATGATTGCGTATAATTATGCACTAATTGAGGTAAAAAATATATTTACTGAGAAATAATATTAATAATGTAAATAAAATAACAGAAAATAATTTATGATAAAAAATAATGTCTAAAGCAAAATAAGAAAATTTTCAAATGAGGAAAATGATGTCATTCAGCAACCTGATAAATGGGAATTACAATATTATTACGGATGCCTTTTTCATATTACTAATAACAGTAACTTTTTAAAAACATTTGAAAAGAAAATGACGTCACTATTTAAAACATCGCATTTTTACTCATAACGATATTAGGTACTACTCTGTTATCCCGTCGACCAATTTTGCCAAATTATACAAATCGTCAAACTAATAGCCAAATTATACATATTGACATAATTTTTATTTTAAATAACGAAAAAACAAATAATTAGCAGAATATTAATAAAAATATTAATAAAAAGTCGAAATAAAAATCACTTAATGACATTTTAAACACATGGATGTATTTAATGTCATTGAATGTGACATTCATGATCATCCAATACTGGCATTTAATCTTATAGTTTGGCGATAATTTTTTGGTCGACGGGATAACCTAGTAGTACCCGATATTACATTTCAATATTTTTTTTCATCATGGACACTGAGATTGAGATTTTACTTTCAGATGATTTCAGTTAGTTAAAATAATGTCACAGTAAAAATGAAATTAATTTTTTTTTAATAAAACTATTTTTCTGTGAGTGCATATAAAATTTCTTGATTTCGCCGGCACTCAGATTACAATTTTAACTGAAGGTGTGCGAATATTTGCATGCAAAATTGTAACTGGCAAATTTGACATTTAGTTTGTAAATATATTTATTATATATTGATTCAATAATTTAATTACTTTTGCTTTTTTTTTTTAAACCAAACCGATCGGGTCTTTTTAAACATTTCACTCGTCGAATTCGACGGGATTCCACTCGTTTTATTGTTAACTTGCATTCCCTTTTTCTCAGAGTCTATAAAAAAGCGTTTAAACTAAAGAAAAAATCCATTTTTTATAAATCTAGTCAATGAAGAAGTAGCACGTTAAATTGTATCTCTTTATTACTCCGCAATTCCAATGTCTCAGAGAGAAATTGCTATTCAATTGAGTATTTCACACCATCCTGTTTGCTATTATATAAATAAACACAAGAAAAAAGAAGTTAATTCATTCCAATCTAAATGGGGTCGCCCTTCTAAAAAACCTCTATTGATTTTTAGCTCACAGGCTATCATAGCCTGAGAGCTTATGTGCCCGTCCGTTCTGTATGTACGTTCGTACGTGCGTTCGTGCGTAACGCGATAACTCATGATAAAAATATTCTATCAACTTGTAATTTCGTATGTAGGTATATCCTGACAAGGCGCTTCCCTGATTAGTTTTTGGAGTTTATTCGATATGTATAAGAGGGGGAACGGGGGGCTCATGTCCCTCCCCTTAGTTTATATAAATGGGATTTTCATGCAGAATTAAGTTTTCGTTCAAAATTTAGATTAGGATCATTCTGATGAGGCGATTCCGTGATTGTTATTAGGTGTTCATTGAATAAGTATAAATAGGGGGAACAGGGGTTCTAATGCCCCCCCCCCCTTAATTTATATATATGGGTTTTTCAAGCACAATTTTCAGATTTCGTTCAAATCTCTGAATAGTTTGGGAAGTTTAATGGTTAAGTATAAAAGAGGGGGATAACTCCTTTTAAATTATATAAATGCTAAATGGGTTTTTATTAAGAATTATCTCATTTGCTCTGAATTTTGGATATAGATTTTTTATATGATAAAGCATGTCTTTGATAGTATAGGAGGTTCAATGATTAAGTATAAAAAAGTGGAAAGAGGAGAGCTGTTTCCCCTTCTTAATTTTTTTTTCGAACGGTATTAACCCTTGAAAATATAAATCGTTAATGTACAATTAGTATGCTTAGCCTGTGAGCTCAATGCCATCAGTTTAACTGGGCAGTATTCTTTATTTTTTTCTAATCGGAGGCGAAACTCAATTCTGCAATGGCAGAATCTACATTCAACTTGTATTTTATTTATATTTGTACACGTTTATATTAAATTTCTTGTTTCTGTGCACCAATGAGCATGGTTATATATTTTTAACAAATACATTCTTAGTAGTTATACTTTATGGTGCAATTGCCCAGTATATGTTTGTAAAACCAGAATGGATTTCTCTAAAAAGTATATCTCATATGAATACAAGTAGCTGTTCGTATTATCAATGAATGAAATGAAAAGTAACTGGTCAAGGCCTTATGGTTATAATCGCTATAGGCATGGTTAAAAAAAAACAGTCGTGCTGAGTGCTCAGAGATCCACGTTATAACTTCATGGCAAAAAATTCAATTGGGTATTAAGGCTGCTGATTACTCCTTTTCCAAATTTCCCTCCGTAATGTTAAGTGTATGGGTGTTTGGTGCATTTGTATATTCAAAATATCTCCTCAGGAAATTAATATTTTTAACTTCTTTTTCCTCTGTAATCTTCTTTAAGCATGTCTATTTTAAGAATGTGCTTTATTTTCTTAGTTTTAAAAATATCTCTAAAAATCCTGCTTAATTTTATATGAAGTGCTAAGGTTTTGCTTTATAAATTATTTAAGATTTTAGAAATATTTTGAGAACTAAGAAAATAAAGCACATTCTTTAAGAAGAGAAAAAAAGAACTTCAAAATATTAATTCCTTAAGGAGATATTTTGAATATAAGAATGCATCAAATGCCCATGGACGTAACATTATGGAGGGGAATTCGGGCAGTTTGTTTTCATCGGCCTTAAGACAAAGATGAGCAACTTCTCTTCTTATTTGGTGACCTTTTAGTAGGTTCAGAGTGAATATCGAAGAGTGGCATTCCAATCCCAAAACTGACATTGTGCAAAACAATGACTTTGCATACATAAGTTTGTCATCTTTAAATGCAGGCATATGTTTAATTAATGATATGTTGTTTATTCCTACCATATGCTATATAGAAATTAGTAACAAGATTCAAGATGTTCAAGCACTAATTGAGAGATTATTTATGTTCTTCAACAGATAAAATAACACAAACTTATCAAATGGATCAAATCCTAATGTAATTTTTGTACTAATTGATTGTTTGAAACTAAAAAAAATATAACATAGCTTTATCGAGAAAGGGACTTAGCAAACCATTAAATCCTGCAAATACACATAATAAATAAAAGCGTGTATAAATGTAAACTAATCGATTTTATTTCACTATGTATGAACGTTTAAGGTATTTTATAGTTAGGATTTTCATAAACTTTTCTGAAGTTGATTTTTATTTCTGATATTTATATTCTGAGATTATTTTTATACAGTAAATATTGATGATTTTACAGTATCTAATAATAAGTGAAATTATGATTTTGTGTAACATTTTTTATTATTAATCATCTTTTCCGAATGCATTTAAACGTTCAACGTAGATGACATATTATACGTAGAGAAAATCGAAATTGAACTTACTTGTAAAAAGAAAATAAAAATTTATTTCACAAGAAACATCAACCTAGTTTAAAAAAAAACTAGTAACGACAAGTAAATAAATACTTGCGATGTCTCAATGATAAAGAACTTTAATTTATTTGCAAGATTAAAAAAAATGTTTTAATGCCGTTGATTGAAACGTAAAAGTGTTTTTTTTTTCTCCTTATATATCAGAAGCGACATGTGTTTGACATGTTATTATTTTTTTAAAAGAAAAAAAGAATCTGATGAAAGATTAAAGGGACATTTTTAAGATAAGCTATCAAAAAAGAAAACACTTCATCGAAGGTTTAAATGTATACTTTTTATTAATTTTTTATCATTCAGCTAACTTTTATTTTCTGTGAAAAATTACTTAAGAATTTTTATAAATTTAGCTGCTTTCGGACCACAATATATTATAAAGCACAGTTTTCATTATACAATTCTTTGTTATGAATAAAGATCGTGTAGATTACGTAATAATCATTTTATTCATTAGTTTAAATAATTCTATTTTTTGTTTTATGTGCGATTTTGAAAAAGACAGTTTTATATACCCAGTAATACTTTCCCGAATTGAATGAATAAAAATGATAATAATTATTATTGTACATTAGAATACCATTTATATTATTCTAAAAATTATTCCAAAGTGGTTATAAATCACTTACCAATGGCATACTTCGATTGGCGTTACATTGCGTTTGAAAGTATTCATCTCCATTTTATGAATGATTTTGTTCTACATAATTTTTTTTCTACATGGACACGCATATTAAAAATATACACATAGGATTATAAATAACATTCATATACTGAAATTTTCTTTACCAGAAGATTGTTTTTAATAAAAACGATCACTCAAAATGTTCATAAAGTCTGCCGATATTTTTACTTTTGCGAGCTTTGACTAATCCTATATCATTAAATCTTACATTCAATATTTTTTTCGATTTATCAAGAGCAATTTTATTCCGATTAGTTGGTTACTCATACGAAAATTATATTAATTTTGACCTTGAATATTATTGATCGCATTGACATTTCCTTCACAATAGATAAATCGCCTGTGTAAAAACCGGTACTCAAACTGTTGATCCATGTTCTCTATCGTTTGATAAGTCACTCTTCATATATAAATCTACTCTTAAGTAGATATTTATTGTGTCCTTTTTTGTTTATAGTCAGCCATATCCCCTGCTTATTTAAATATTAAAAAGTCCAAATAACCATAATGTGTTTTGAAGGTGTAACTTTAACCCTTTCGGGTCCGGATTTTTTTTTTCAATTTTTAGAAAAAAAATACTTTTACGATAATAATATTAACACTAACTATCAAAATAGATTAATTGATGTTTAACAAATGCTTCATTGTCTGAAAGATAAGGAATGTGGTTGTTTTGAATTCTAATATTAATATTCATGTGGCAACCGGCTAAAGAGGAATTTTTGGAGATGTTTAGATAACATTGTATTACAATTAGATTTAACTTGTTTTACAACATTCTAATCCTTTTTTTGCTTTATTACTCATGCTTCTTTCAGGAAAAAAACATTACTTTTAAATTTAGAGACTAAAACATATGTTTAAAATAAAAGAATCACAAACAGCGCAAAGAGAATGAATGAAATAATAATTATTATTAATAATTCTAAATGCCTAAACAGAAAAGAAGTCATATAGTAAATGCTTAGACATATTCTAACATTACTACATGAAAATAGTAACAAAAGTACTTCTTAAAACAAAATTATACTGCATTAAAATGCATGTATTATTAATAGTACACCAGACCCGAAAGCGTTAAGAGAGTAAAGGGTTGAGTAAGTTTTTTACAGTTATTTAATGCTTCATAGCTTTTAGTTAGATTTATTTATTTTAATTCTTCGGCTCAGAAGCGATACTTTAAAATATTATTATTATAGTCCGAAATCTTTTTTTAATGTCAATAAAGAAATATTCCAAATTTATTTAAAAAGAAATTTCGATACTATTTTTGCGCGCGATGATACAGACTTAACAACTAAATACGCTGTAAAAAAAATCTGTAAAGTTACTAAAAGTTTCCTAGGAAACTGGGGTTCCCAGAAATTTTTATGTAACAGCAAAAACAAAAATTCATATAACAGATAGAAGTTTGCATCGAAAATTAAAAAATCTGTATGGTTACTAAGAATTTTTCAGGAAACTGAGATTCTTTTAATTATTTATGTATCTGCAACCCAAGTTGGAGATAAAAATTTAGTAAGATAAATGTAACTATAGGAGATTCGATTGTTAAGTTGCAGAATTTTGTAGTTTTACAAAAATTATTTTACTAGAATTTTTCAGGAAACTGAGATTCCTAGAATTTTCTATGTAACTTCAACACAGGTTACAAATAAAATTTTATCAAGATAAACGTAATTTTAGTAGAATTGATTGTAAAGTTTCAGAATTCTGTACTTTTACAAAAATTAGTTTTCAAGACTTACGTCTTTTCCAGTCTAGTATATAGATAAAATGTTACTAAGCATACAGATTTCGGCAACTTTACATCTATAGCCTTACAGATTTTTTTTTTATTGTGTATTAGTTTTATTTTTTAACTTTAATTATTATAAATATAGCAGATAGAAAGATACATATAAAGCATATATTACTTAAAAATTTAGCATCTATAAGATATATCGCTTTATAAAATATGTTATGTGTACTGTGCTTGTTGTTATTAGAATATATTTGGAAGAAATATATGTATTTCTATTTTTTATCTGTCCTTTTTCCGTCACACTATTTTTCAAGTAATCTAAAACAGTGGAGTCTTTCTATTCTGAACACTCATCGGACCGGCAAAAAATGTTCAGATTATGGAGTGTTCATTATAGAGAGAGATCGGTTTGGTTTGGTTTATTTTTGTCGTCCGATTATCTACGCTAAGGTTATAGGACCAGGGGGGAGTGCCCTTCGTGGGGGTCTTTCTAAGGGAACCTAACCCGTATTTACGCAAGGTTCGAAGAAAACCACGAAAACTCCGAACGGTTAGGCCGACAGCCGCGATAGGGTTCGAACCCAGCACCTGCCGTCTACCAGTTGAGAGGTCCGTACCTCTCGGCCACTGGTGGGGCCCTAGAGAGAGATCGGAAATGCATTACTACTACTATGTCGGGTGATCGAAGCAGTAGTTGATCAAATACGGTTGGTGCTACAGGGTTTTGATCATATTTTTTTCATTTTAAGTTTTAAAACTAAACTGACATGATTTTTACAATACTTAATGAACGTCCTATCATCTGCAAAAAGGAAATCTGCTAAAATTAATTTGCAACAAATTTATAAGCAAATACTTTCTTTGATTACCATTTTCCCAGTAGTTGATCAGTCGGTGAAATTAGTCGAAATTCCAAATTTGATTTTTAAAATACCATGCTTAAGCTGTGATTAACAATAATTCATATGAAAATATATTTTGAAATAAGCAAGATGGAAGTTTTATTTTTTTCAACTTACCGCAATTTTCTCCAACAAATCAAAAACTAAATATTTACATTTTCAAATAAAAAAATCATAGAATGGCTTCTTATACATTAAGCTGCTGACAACAAGGTGGCAACAGGTTCTCTAACATTTAACTAAAGATTTTATCTGAAGTATTTAAACAAATTGCAATGCCCAGTACATGCTTAAAATATAGCAATGATTTTGTCTGTATATTTTTTAATCAAGTTTGTTGAACCTTTTTATTCTTCTGTGAGAATTATAGGATTTCAATTATAGGAATTCAGATTGCAAACAAATGTTCAGTTTACAGAGAGGGGGATTAGAAATGGACAATAAAAATAGTGTTCATAATAGAGAGGTGTTTAGATTAGAGAGTGTTCAAAATACAGAGAGTTCATCTTTTGTTATGTCTATGGAGTTTTGACGGGACCATTGGATTGTGCTTATAATACTGGGGTGTTCACATTATAGAGTATTCAGATAGAGAGAGTCCACTGTAGTTCGATATTTAATATATATACCTCAATAAAACTCGCGGCTGCTTAATTGCAAGAGACACCTATGAAATACTGCAAAATGGATTGTTACGAGACGTGTCACTTTTATTCCAAACGAAAAATATAAATTTAACAATGTCAAACATTATGATGCTTATGTCATGCGCCCCCTACAAACTCCATAGATGTCAATTGCTGATACTTAATTAACAACCCTCGTACATTGTAAAAAGAAATGTAATCCTACAAATGTAAAGTTGCCGAAATTTGTATGATTAATAATACTTTATCTGTACACTATACAAAAATGTAAATTTACAAAAATAATTTATGTAAAGTTACAGAAATCTGCAACTTTACGAACGAGTCTACTAAAATGACAGTTATCTTACTAAAATTTTATATGTAACCTGGGTTGCAGTTACATAAAAAAAATTTCGGATCCCAGTTTCCTTAAAAGTCTTATTAACCTTGCAGACTTTTTGATTTTCAGTGCAAATTTGTATCTGTTACATGTATTTTTTGCTGTTGCCGTTACATAGAAATTTATAGAAATCCCAGTTTCCTAGAAAACTTTTAGTAACTTTACTGATTTTTTTACAGTGTATCGTAATAAATAAGATGTTTCATGTCTCAATCTTTGAGAAAAAAAAATTGCTTTAATTAAGAATTAAGTCATACTTTTTTATGATTAAAAGAGATTTAATTCCCATTTTAAAAAATGTATGTATATGTAAAATATTAATTACATACCATACAAAAACATTTTTACTTCAAACATTAAACATACTTGAAAGAAAACATCTTAATAAATATTTATTGTGTATTCATTATAAAGCAGAGTTTTAACATATGCAGCATTTGAAAAGAAAATTCTTTGTAACTGATTAAAACATAGAATTGTCTTTCTTCTTGTACTTCAAAGGTATTTATTGTTTCAAAACATTCTTATTTATCTTTATAAAATTAAAGTAAAATGAAGTCTTTCAATAAAGCTATGAAAAAGAAATTTTTTTATGATTATTTCCTTTTTAAGATATTTATAAGGTTATGTTCAAATTATTTTTTGAAATTTTTAATATTTTACTAAAAAAATCACGACTGCAGGCAAAAATTAACATTTTTGTATTTCTATAAAGATTTGAAAGGTTATTGTTATTTCTTCAGTATATTTATTTTTTCCGGAAAGATTCATGCATGCGAAATATCCCCAAATATTTATCTAGCTCTCAATATACCTTTTCTAACTATCTATATTCACATACAGTAGTGACCAAAACTGTGGACACTTTTAGGTAGTTTTCATTACAAAAAGTATAAAAACTACCTATTGCAGCCGTCCAGGAAAGGCCATCGGTAAACTTTTCTATAGTTTCGTCGATCATGACCCCTACATCCCAAAATCACCTTTCGTTGAAATTTGGACATACATATATATACTATATATATTGATAGATATATCCATATATATATATAGATATATCCATACATATATATAGATATATATATCTGAATTTTGTTATGCTGTAACTCTCGAATTTATAAACCAATTTGGATGGATTTTTTTATGTGCATAATAGGAGTACTAATGTCTCGATTGAGATTATTGACCAGTTTCATCTAACAATCTTGTTTCAAAATGGCGGCCATTTGATTCTTTTGAAATGTTTATGTTTTTTAACTTTGTATACTTATAGAAAAAGTTCCGCTTCACAAAATTCAAACTTTTATGTATCATTTTAAACAGAATGTTAGAAACGTCAAAAGACATTTTAAACAGTCACACAATGTAAATTAACAACATAGGTCATTTAAAGAAATAGTTATTGTATTTAAGTGTTATTGTATTTCTACCCAACATACTTATGTGTGTGCTTAGGTAGATCGACAGACGTTCTAGACGAAAACTGAAATTTAATTTAATTGTTGTTTAAATTTCAAATTCATAATTTTCGGCTGAACTATTTTCCGTTGCAATACATAATTTTTTTCAATACGAATAAATAAATAAAAGTAAAAATAAAAGTTGTTATATGCATTTTATTTATGGTCCTACATTTTTCCAGATTCGCCTATAATTTTTTTTCAACTCACCAAAAACGTGTATTTAATGGTTGCGGACATTAGACACATCGTAACAGATTTATCAAATGTATAGTTATATTCAGAATAATACAACTATTTACGTAGGTACTGTTTACACTTATCTATTAACATTTATATTAAAAAAGCTAAAAAAATATTAAATATTAAATACATTAAAAAATTAAGTATAAACAAATATTGATTATCAATCTTTTCTATATGATTATAGATATTTGCAAAAACATATTTTGGTGCAAAAATGTTTTGGTCGCAATGCAAAACTGGTAATGCAGGGTAAGTGCAAAACTGAAAAAACTTAAGTGGTAGTGCAAAATTTTACGATTTTTCTTAAAATACATTTCAACTAAGTATGCCTAGCGAGACTTTATCTTTAACATTCCAAAATAATTTAGAAAATTCCGGTAGCAAAACTCTTATTTAGTTAAGGTCAAAATATGTAATATATTGTTATGTAAGTAGTACTTAGATTATAATAAATCTCCAATTATGGCACGATTTCAAAATTTTCCGTCAATATAGTTCTAAAAAGCAAATACTTTTACGTTTATTCAATATCTACAATCTACCAATGAAACACAGTCTATATAACTATACAAAATATTGTAATACATAAAGTACACTGAAAAAAATGAAGTACTCAAAAATGAGTAAATCGATGTACTCATATCAAATTGAGTATGCTTGGATAAAAAACGAAAACATTGATTTCTCAATTTTGAAACAGCATAAGCTATCAAATTCAAATAAATATTAATTTTGTACCCAGTATTAGTTTATTTTATTCATGGTGGCAAAAAATGGTGATTTTTAATGTAAACATTAAACTATGCACAGTATTTTATTTTAAATAATTTAAATGTGCTTACAAACAATATTTTTGGTATAAAAATATTCAATTTCGGTAATTTGCTAATAATTTTGCTATTTTCTTAATAAACAATGAATTAAACGTTTATTGTTAATGATTTTGAGAAAGAGGTGTATTTTTACTTTAATTTGTAAATTCAGGGGTCAGTTCATAACGATTTATATTACAACCATGTAATCAAAAATGAGTACATGTGTTTCTCAATTTTGAGTACATTGGGATCGGAGCTATTTTGAGTTTGTGAAGTACTTAAAATTGAGTACTCTTTAATTAATTTTGAGAAACCATTTTTTTTCAGTGTAGATCAGTAAAAGGGAAAGCAAAAAACAATGCAATAATGTACAAAATCTTTTGTGCTTTTCGAAATATTATTTAATGATTTCACCGAAAATATGTTTTTAGTGAAATATGTCTCTTACTTTTATCACGAATTGTGACTTAATATAAATCGAATTTTTGAATTTTCCAATTTCAACAGCTTGAGATAAAAAACCATTTGATAGATGAATTTTGTGATATAAAGTAAGATACATTTCCTTGAAAATCATTCTCTTATCACGAAAGGAGGATATGTTCAGTGGCAGTTCAATCAACATGATAAAGAAATTTTTAAAGAAAATGATCAAGTGTAGAAATTCGTAAGACAAGAATTAAAGCAATATAGCATTTTAAAATTCTTTTAAAGTTAAACAATCCATTTAAAAAACAATAAATAATCCATCAAAAAAGAAATGAAGTAATTATACTATTCATAATAAATGGAATATTAGCTTGATTTTACACAAAAAGACGAAGAAATTTTGGTTCTAAAATGTCTCCATTTTAAAAATTTGAACTTTGTTCAAACATCTAAATTTATTACGACATATGTTTTTAATAAATGAGTATTAATATTTGTCAAATAGCACTAAAGATTAAGGCAAATCATTTATCCAAATACGAAACATAAATTAATGAAAGTGAATGTACGAATTCTCATTTCCAAAGCTTCTTACAGTACTATATAGTTCACAAGATAATTGCTACGTTATATTTAAACTAGTACACCGAACCCGGGGTTCCCGGGTCACAAAGTAAAGGTGAAAAACTTTTTTAAAATTTAAAATTGGAAAGCCTAATAATTTTTTTCTGCGTAATAGGCATTTTAAACTGCCAACTAATTCCAAATAGTAATTTTATATGAAACATATTTATGTAATCATATACAGCTTTAAAAATTATCGGTACTTCCGTATTAGCGGGGCCGTAGCTAAGGGGGCGCTATGGGCGGCTTTTTTTCAGCCCCCCCTAAAATACTTTGAGCTCCCCCCGGGAAAAGATTCCAAGTCACTCAATGAATTTCTGTTCCGAAAATTCAAATTAAATATTGTTTAAAAATCTAATTTAGTTTTGAAACCTTTTCACAGTTTTGCAGAGTTACTAAATTGTATCTAAAATAAGTGTTTCAACACGCCCTCATCCTATTTGTACATATGAAGCTAACATGATGGGCTATTTTGCACCAGTTATACACTCAAAACTTCATCATCATATACTTTTCTAAACATAAAATGATGTTATTTTAACAGTTTAATAAGAAACAGAATATTTACAATATGAATATGCACTAATTTATATTTCTGCGTCAGAGAGAGAGAAAAAAAACTATGAGCCCCCCTACATTCTCTTGAGCCCTCCCTATTGTTCACTACGGCCCTGCGTATTAGACGCAAAATAGCAGTTATTAGCCAAAGATTTCGCCAAAGAATAAAATTGCATTCTCACTTTTTAAAAACAACTAAGAAAATATGACATCCAGATATTCTTTAAAATACATTTTTGTAAAGGTTAATTGATGTATCTTTTGTAAAGTAAGTTTACAACGAACTAAAAGTCACTAAATTCATAGATAAAAACGAAATAAAACCAACAACATTCACTGGGTTTTATAGCCAACGATATATTAACATAACAGGTTTTTGATTACTATTTTTTTCAGTTGCTATGAAAATATGACAACTAAAATATACTGTGATCTGTTATTTTCCATAGAGAAAAGAGATAGATGGAGGTGCAGTATGCTATTAAAACGGTTTGATGGGCGTTATTCTTCCAATATAAGTCTCTCATTCGACCAAAACAAAACAATCACATGGAACAGAGACCGAATTTTTTAACATCATTTTTTCTCTAAATGATAAAGATCTGAATATATTTTAGCATTATAAAATAGCATTTCATTGTATTATGAATTAAAATTGTATCGCTAAAAGTTTTTCTTTTTTGTGAAAGCACGTCGTTCTGTTTGATGCAATGCAGCGAATTTTAGAGTTACATTTTTGGCGTCACCTCCAGCCACTAAATTGCATCTCTACTTTTTTTTCTTTTTTACTCTATGGCTATTTTTTCTCTTTTTCTCACACAAATGCGATACTCAAGTTGCCACCATTAGAGAAATTGAACCAAAAACTACAAAAAAATTAATATCTCAAAAACAAATTGAGATACAGTTTTCTAACAAACGGCATTTAAAAGTGCATTTTTTTCTCTAAACGATGGTATAAAGATTTAAAACGTGCAATGTCTAGAAGTTTAAAAATTTACAATAGCGAAAATTGCAAAACGGAAATTTCATCGGAAAGTGTTGCCATTCAAAGCATGACGTATGCGTTACGCACAGATACGTTTGGCCTTTATTATATAGATAGCATAATCCACAGTTCATAATTTTAATGTGAGATTTTTCTGAAATTAATTGAGGCGAAAACTCAGTGACTAAACACGCATTTTCTGTCGCATTGTAAATACAGGCTCTGTCAATTAAGTAATGAGATTGAAATTTTTGCGCCAACCAGAAGGCTAAAGGGAACTAATTTACAAGCAATACGTGCGTTGGACTGTTAGCTACAAATTTTAGAGGAAGTCAGTCCTTGAGGCTTTGCATTGCATAGATTGTTCTTGAAGGCAACACGTGTTTGAATGAGGCGTTAGGTTTTGAGTAGGACATGGGCTGTTAAGCAGAGATTTGCATAATATTTTGTGTAAATCTGAACACTTCGGTTATCAGAGCCTTTCTGTATTAAAATAAGCCTAGGGGAGGGTTTTTTGATCAAAGCTCAAGTGTTTAGATAGCACAAAACTTTCGAAGATGAAAGGGAGATTGTAAATTACGAACACGTACTGAGCGTCACTTAGGATCCCAAACTTAAGACAATGTGGGTAATTTTTAAACGCATCGATCTCTCATCTTCAAATGCATGTCCAAATGATTGCGGAGTTGATGAAACTTGCAAAATTGATAGTGTATTAAATTGTCAAAGAAGAACTTCAAATGCGGAAAATATCTGTCATGCTTGTTCCAACACATGCTTCAAAGTGACTCAGATCGTGCTAAAACACAACGTTGCAACACTGCACCGACAGCTATATAGAGATTATCTGTGACCGCCGGACATCACTTTAAATTAGTTTAAATAGTACTGTTTTGACAATCTGAAGAACTTTTCAGAAAAATGTAACGCTCATCCTGAAAAGCATTCCAGTTCAAGACTTCCACGCGGATACAAACAGGTACCAGAGTTGGCGTTAACAGTATATTGATTCAGGAGCAATCTATTTTAAAGAATAATTAGTATGTGTAAAATTATCTCCAAATAATTGCATTTTCAGATATCTCAAATAATCGGATTAGTTTCATTATTGGATCATTTGGAAAGATGCGTCCGTTTGGGAAAATCAACTCGCATTGGAAAATTCCGCCCATTAATTACTAAACAATAGATATCGGAAGCAATATTTAATAATTAAATGATAGAATTTTTTGGTACGAAATAATTTTCCCAAACGGACACGACTTTCCGAACGGCCGAATAATTTACTAGACTAATACTTCGATAATCATCTACTTATGTAAAAAAAAGGGATTTTGTTAGTCGATAGTTATACTTACGCGACACGTTTTCTTTATCAATGAAACTGCATTCACTGTTTTATTTACACATAATATTTTTTTTCTAAAACACCCTTTAACTCTTACAACTATGAGCATTTAATCACGTCAGTATTCGCTTTCAATCGAACTACCTTTGTATGGAGTTACGCAAAGGAAATATAACATACTAATAAATTTAGATTCTCTAAAATATTATTTTACTGCAAAAGATAACTTAAATCCTTTTCAAAAATACTTAAAGTTTCGAAACATTTTATTATTTATCGTGTTTTGAGGAAAATTTTGGGACGTGGGGGTTAAAAAGGGAGTTTAAATTACATTTTAAATCTATAGAATTCAGGTTTTTACACAATAATACATTAAAATAAATTATCCACTGGAAAAGATAACTTGTTTACGTAATGTATATTTCTATATATTTTTTTTACTATGCATCCGTAGACAAAAGATTAACTCTTTTTATCGTAAAAGAAAACAGCATAAAACCACCGTTTTAATTTACGCACAGGCTATGAAATTGTTATTACAAGGAATAAAATATGTAGTTGAATTACACGGTTTTAGCTTAGTAAAACTATTTCAAGAAATGTGTCTTTTGAGGTTTATTGGTTAGAAATGTGTTTTATTGATGTGTTTAAAATTTATTAATCTCCTTCCTAACAATAACAACGCAATATATTATCTTTTTTTCTGTTTGACAACAATTCGTTTCATGCATTCAAAATCAAAGAGTATGATTTATTTTTAACACTTACACGAACGGAAAAGCTGTTGGTATGAAAATATTGCAAACTTCATTATTTCGCAATATTCAAATTAACATTTTGCGACATATAGCTAAATCATATATTCATGTGTGCCCAATTATCTAAAATAAGTTTATTTACTATTTCTGGATTAGTTTCTTTCAGACATTGATATAGCATTGAAATCATGACACACAGTAATTTATTTACCTTCTTTTGGCTACTAATTAATTCAGTGCAGATAGTTTAGCTTAATGAAGATAAATAGATCTAAGTACTGAAATATACTAATTAGATTCTGTTAAATATTTTCATTGGGATAGTATTGCTTATATCACTGAATGTAATTTTACAATCTCAATCTTAAGGAAATATTTAGTAATCGATTTCTATGCATATGTTGTTGTCCCTAATTAACATTAAGATTTTTTAATACGAATAAGGATTATATGAATTTGTTATAAGTTGAGAAAAAAATACTTTTGCAAAGTGAAATCACAGAAGAAAAACTGTTTTTGCAGTTTCAAACATAAACGAATTGAATTGAATGAATTGAATTTGTCTATGAAATCATTCGCATAAAAATACTTGGATTGCAATGTAATTAACAGCTTTTATTGAAGTTTATTATAACATGCATAGTAATGAAAATGAAGTCTGTAGCGTTTATTGATCGTCTACAGTAGTACAGAGAACAATTCACTCTCCTTATAATCTATAGTTAAAATCATTTACAGTGTTACACTATTTCAAACATATTGAAATTTATATACACCAGTGATCCACTATACTATGTATTTACGATAAAGTATAGTATGTGTAACATTTTTAGTTTATTTAAACAGGCATACTAATGAATTACATTCTATGAGTAATAATTGTTGTTTACATTCAATTTCTACTGTAGTATTCGGTTTGAAATCAAATTATTTTTTTTCACATATTACATGTTGTTGATATATATTTTTTTAGATTTTATACAGTTCTGAACAAAATAATTAAAGAAATTATTAACTGAAATTGATGAAGAGGAATTTCCTATCCTGTTATTCGTTCACTGAAAAAAATGGGTACTCAAAATTGAGTAAATAATAGTCAATTTTACATACTCATGCTTTACATACTACTGCACATACTCATAAAAATTACGAACCAAATGTATTCAAAACTGAGGAATACGTGTACTCATTTTTGATTGCCTGGTTTTGTTCAAATATGAATCATTATTTACTCCACCTTTAAATATACAAAGTAAAAACTCACATTTATTTTCTATTGAATATTTTTAACGAGAAACGTTTAATCGGTTATTTCAATGTAAAATATTTATGTAACGTTAATATTGGGTTGTTCGGAAAGTCCTTTCTGTTTGGGAAAATCAATTTGTACCGGTAAATTCTGTTATTTAATTATTAGATAGTATTTCCGATATCTAATACATAGATATTAGTGGATAAAATTTTCCGGTACGAATTGATTTCAGCAAACGGAAAAAACTTTCCAAACAATCCAATGCATAAAAATACTGCCTTTATGAGGTACTTGTTTATAATTTTATGGACTACTTTAACTGATATAACCGGTGTAGTATTGTAATGTTACACCAGTAATATACTATGTTTAAAATACACCATTACAAAAGTGGAAAAAAAATCACTTATTTAAAATGGAGACAGCAGCTGCCACCAACTGTATGGTTAACATTACATACTTTTTTGACAGTATTAATTAAAAATATATCAAAATAATTTAAAAAATACCCAAATCTAATATTTTTATGATAAGAGCATTATTCTCAAGCAATTTTAAAATTATTTTAAAATGCTGAGCAAAATTTTATATTTACATAAATAAACATATGATAATATATAAAATTATTTTATAGTATATAAAATTATAATTTTTTTTTTTTTGGAGGGGGGGGGGTTGATAAGTTGTTATGTTTCAAAATTGTTCATTTTTGATCAAAACATACCCATTTCGATGTAAGTGAATCGATTCACTCAATTTTGATTTTTTCAGTGTTACCTAATTGAAACTTTCTTTTCACATTGTGTAGAATGTATACAAATGAATGGATAATATACAGGGTTAGGCAAAAGGAACAGGATTTTTCTAATTCTAGATGGCGTAGGCTAAAATCGAGCTTTTAAATGTTTTGCTCATTTTCGAAATTGCTAATTTTGAAAATAATCGTTCAATTTATTGACAGTAAATTTTTGCTACAGTATACTGAATTTGTTGAAAATTGTTTAATATTCAATGCTTGACACTTTAGTTTTGTTTCTTTTTGTTTCTCTTCCATTATATGTATATATATATAAATATGTGTGAGACGGTGTCTTTGTTTGGCCATAAAAACTTACTTTTTTACGATAGGCAATTGATGTTATTTCGCCCATATTTTTTTTTCTGGCGTATTCTGAATCATAGTACTGTGGAGTACCGCTATTCCGAACTAATTGGGATTGATTAGTCTTCGATTTATCGGGAATTCTGAATAGGCATATTTTAATAATAATAATAATTGTATAACTTTTTAAAGTATTGTAAAACTTTTTAAGGTATAAATTAAGTGCGGGGACACCTCTTAGTGTCAACACTATGCAACGTTGATTTGCTTATGGCGAAGAAGTTCTATTATTTTTAATGACATAATTTAAAATTTACTGTTTATGTATAGCAGACTCTTCAAATAAATTTACAATTATAATATTATAGCAAAAAATATGTTTTAGAAATCTGAATAAACGAGAACAAAAAAAAAAAAAAAAAAAAAAAAAAAAAAAAAATACTTAGTCGATTCAATGATTTTTGTCAGAAAAATATACAGACTTTACATCAAAATTAGTTAATTATTGTGTTTATTGATTACAAATATTTTTATAAAATTGTATGAATGGAGCAACATTTAATGTCAATAACCATCTTTCATTCAAATTTGATTTAAGGCATTTTCATCAAACTTAGACTCTATGTACGTTTCTATTTAACATACTTTTGTAACAATAAATGTGCATTTTTTCACAAAGAGTTTTTAGTTTTTCCCATTTTTAAGTAAAAATATCAGTATTTTTCTGAACTCTGATTGGAAAAAGCGGATTTACGGATTGGCGGTACTTTTCCATATTTTTCCTGAATTGCGAACTTGGGTTATTTTGTATAAGGAGTATTACAGTTACAAAATACAGTTCAAAATTTCACAGAACTTTTAATTCATGCTAGGATGCTTCATGGATTATCTGAACTTGTAGACGAATCTATCGATGACCTTCATTTGATTACGTTATATAGTTTTAGTAGATTATGAGAGTTATAATATTTTCATTTTAAGTCATTAATGCACGATAAAATCAGAAGTGAGAAATTTATTAATTCTTTAATCCTTTAATTCTTTATCATTGACTATTATCATACAAATTGTTATTTCCATTTACGTCATAAATAGTAGTGTGTCCCTCTTATGATAGAACAATTCATATAAAACAATGTGTAACACACAATTTATGTTTCATAATAAAAATATATGCATTATTTCTTCTTCTACTTCTTTTATTCCAATGAGTAAGATGACATCTACAATTATCGTGCTTTATCATCATAAAAAATCAAACAGTGAAAAATAATCAGAATGCTCTATTTACTTAACTGTTGATGGATGGTATATCCAACTCGACATTTCATTTATCACGATAAAATCAAGTATAATGTATCTACGAAAACAGGTATTATTGTTCCAGGAAAAACAAGAAAAGATGGTAATTATGAAACATTTAGCAAATTTATTTAATACATTTAAAGAATTTAAAAAAAGTCAATAAATGTATTAGTCTTTACCTATAAATAGATATGAATATATGCATATGAAATGACATAATACATCTTTTCGTCACCTGAGAATAATAAGGTTATATCTGTGTTTTTGAAAAAAATTAACTTATCAATATAGAAAAGTTCTATTTGTATCTATGAAGGCATTTCTGGATTAAAATAATGTCATAATATAATTCTAATGATTTATGTAAATTATACATTACATCATTTTGATGCAAAAACGCCTTCATAGATACAAATAAAACCTTTCTATAACGATAAACCATTTTTTTTTCAAAAATACAAATATAACTTTATTATTCTGAAGTTACGCATTGCTATTATAAATCTAACCTCCTTTTTAACAAAATATTGGGTGATTTTAAAGTTTTTCAAACTAATTATGTCAATGATTCTGCTTATATTTACCATAGATTAAATACAAACGCAGAGAGAGAAATATCGAAATGGAAAAATAGCTTTGCTTTTCGTTCAGTCGACAAAGCATCTAATAATGTTGCAGTATATAAGAGCTGCTATGCTAATTTGATATAAACTGAGCTCAATTACTGCAAAAAATTGCAAAAAATTCTTTGATGCAAAATAAATCTTGGGAATTTTGTCCACATTTAAATATGGAAAATAATGAACATTTGCAATGTTTGAATATTATCATCGACTATTATCACTCGAATTATTTATTCCATTTAGAGCATAAACAGTACTATGTTACTCTTTTTTATAGAACAATTCATATAAAACAATGCGTAACACAATTTATGTTTCATAATAAAAATATATGCATTATTTCTTCTTCTACTTTTTTTATTCCAATGAGTAAGATGACATCTACAATTATCTTCGAGCGTCATCATCAGAAAAAATCCAACCGTAACAAATAATCAGAATGCTCTATTGACTTAACTGTTGGTGGATGGTATATCCAACTCGACATTACATTTATCACGATAAAATCAAGTATAAGGTGTCTTCGAAAACCGATATTATTGTTCCCGGAAAAAAAGGAAAGATTATAATCATGCAACATTCAGCCAAATTTATTTAATACATTTAAAGAATACCAATAACGTCAATAAATGTATTACCCTTTACCTATACGTAGATACAATATATTGCATGATTTTAAACCTTTTCAAACTAATTATGTGAATGATTCTGCTTATATTTACCATACACTGTGAAAAAGTAAAGCAAAGATTTACTGCAGCAGAGATTCCATGCAATGTCCGTAACAAAACGGACTTTATTCTTAAATCAACGGACTTTGCCATTACATTAACGGGTTTTGCCCGTAAAGCACAAAAAATTATGGAAGTTGATCGTTTATGTAAAAAAAATGACATATTCCGTAAATTTACTGGATAATTTACGGTAAAGTACCGTAAATTTACTTTTTTTTACAGTGGAGAATAAATACAAATATAGAGAGGGAAATATCGAAATGGAAAAATAGTTTTGTTTTTCGTTCAGTCGACAAAGCATCTAATAATATTGAAATTTTTGGAAAGAGCTATTGTTCTTATTTGATGTACGCTGAGCTCAATAATAATATGACTTACAGTTTATATAAATTTACTATTTAAACACTGACGAAGAAACATCCGGTCTTTCAAGAAAGGTTCAAATTTCTTTGCCTAGAGTGAAAAAATTATATTTTCTGTTTCTTTTGGTGACGGCTAAATTTCATGGAATACCTATTAAGTGCAGATTTATTTGTAGTAATGTAAAGAGTATTAACATTTTATTTAATCGCAAATTTAAAGAAATATTAAAAAAGATTTTGAATCAATAGTTTTTGTATATTATTATTCATTCTGATACATTGCTGTGCTTTTGTAAATGACCCACTGCTGAGGAGACCAGAGCTTTTTTTTTGTTTTTTGATCATGTTTAAATTTTATCTTTTAACGGTATTTTGAAGTTTGGTTGATTACTTTCAGTTTTATTATGTTCATAAACTTTCGTTCTGCTGAATACATTGTAAAAAGTATGTGCTATATATATACCAGGTGTCCTAAAAATGACTGATGGATTTTAAAGTTCAATGCCTTGCAAACGGTGACAGCTATTTAAAAGATTTTTGCAGCAGGGTTATGTACAATGTCAGGAGTTTTTTTACCGTAATTTTTTATTTTAGTTCGCATATCAAACAATGACTCAAACTCACGGCGATTAAAGGCGAGGTCGACGCTTAACTCAGCACTGATCCCCCGGCCTTCAATCGCCGTCAGCGCCATCTATTGTTTGATATGCGAATTAAAATAAAAAAATGCGGTAAAAAAACACCTGACTTTATACATAACCCTCCTGCAAAAATTGTTTCAATAGCTATCACCGTTTGCAAGTTATTGAATTTTAAAATCCATCAGTCATTTTTGGGACACCCGGTATATATATATATACAAACATACATAATTCGTATATATATATATGTGTGTGTGTGTGCGCGCGTACATATCTATGTCATGCATGTTAATGCTGCAAAATTCGCTGTCACATTGCCAAAATTAAATCACAATCTATGATCATCGTGAAAATTCTAATGGTATGGAATTCTATTAGTTTTTGAAATAGAGTGCCCCAAAAAATTAAGTATCGTAGAGACCGACATAAAGAATCATAGTAATATTGTGAAAACATATGTTTTTGGAATTTCTTACACATAAACGTGTAAATCCGTCAATAACCGGTATTCAAAAATTCTCACGAATCCAATACTTACTTCTAACTTCGCGCGTAAGTAAGTTTCTGGGTTTCACACATGGAAGGCACTAATGATAGATGTAGACGACATATTTGTCTGAAGTTATATTTTTGTAATAGTTTGGTCATCTTTTGACATAAACTTTCATAATTTTCAACTTTGATGAAAACTTTCACAATATCAGTTCATATCGCAATGCAAAAATATATTTTCTAACAACGAAGTTGTCAATTTTTGCACCAAATAAACAGTGTTTGCGGTAATCTTTGCCTTTCTGTTTTAATGTAAAATATAAATGAGGTGAAAGACGTCGTTTATTAAGGAGACTTACGGCAAATATGCACCATGAACCAAAACCAAAAACCAAACCTGTGTAGATTTGTTTAAATGATTTAGAAGTGGTGGTTTCTCCGGAAAACCAAAACAATTGAGAATGCCGAATTAAAAGTGTTATTGGAGGAAGATGCTAACAAAAAAGAAAGTTTAACTTAGGGAGGCATTAAAAGTGACTCGCCAAACTATTTCCAGATGCTTACATGTCATGTAAAAAATTAATAGGAAGGAAAATGGGTGCCGCATGGGGTAATTGATCGACAGATGAAAAATCGATGTTCCATTATTGAAATTTTGCTTTTGCTGCAAAAAAGAAAGAGTTTTCTTAGTGGCGATGAAAAGTGGATATATTTCAAGAATCCTAAACGTAAAAACTCGTTACTTTTACGTGGCGAATCATCAACATCGAAATCGCTTCGGAAAGAAACAATGCCTCGCATTTGGTGGGACAAGAAAGAAATCGTGTATGATAAAATGCTGAAATCTGGCGAAACTGACAATGGGAATCCATATCGACAACAACTAATTATTTTGAACCATGTATTGCTCAAACAACAGCCGAATTGGGACAAAAGACACAAACGACTGATTCTGCAGCATGAAATGTCCCGTGCTATTGCAATTCATTCGTTCAGGGTACCACCAAAACGCTGAAATAGGATCTGCTACATCACCCGCCATATTTGTCAGACCTGGCAGCTTCTGATTATCACTTATTCTCATCCGCATGGATTTGCAGACACATACTGGGGTAATTTTGAAGAGGGGCAAAATTGATTGGAAAAATTGATTCGGTCCAAAGACGCGTCGTTTTAACGAAGCGGTAGTCATGTACTGTCAGAATAATGTGAAAATGGAGTAGCTAGCGAGGAATAATACTTTCAGTAAACCAGTTTTTGTCTTTTTTTAGAAATTTTCCATTTTTCATGGATCAAAAAAACCCCAAAACTTAGTTGCGTACCTAGTATAAAGATGGAATAAAGTAAAAATGTATCTAATCTATAATGTTTTATTTATAACTATATTTATTCATCTTTTCCATAATTTGTCTTCTATTAAAAGTGTCATAACTCTTATTATCCTTATATTTTCCACCATCAAGCATGAAACATCTTCGAAATGCTATATTTATTTTTCCCTTGATGTATCACCTGTCCAACTGGACACGCTATTTATCACGATAAAATCGAATCTAAAGTATTCTTGAAATCCTATATTATTACATATAAATTAAGTATAGAGAATTTTTTTACGAAATCTTTGAAACGATAAGTTTATTTTTAACTATGGATATGTCTAATTATGCCAGTCATTTTCCCGCTGTGTGCCATGGCACATCAGTACGGAATGAGAAATTGTGAAACGTTCCTGGAAGGTTTTTAATTTGCATAAGTTCGTATCAACGATATCACATTTTCTATGTATCATGTGATACATTCCTAGTACACTCCCAAACTCATATTAGTCCTCTCATTTGTAATTTGCAAGTCACTACATTTTAAGTTTTTAAGTGGGATCGCAGATCATAAAGAGGTTTTATTAACAATTCTTTCAAAATAATTTAACTTATAATTCATAAATCTAAATTGTCAATTTATAATTATTAAATTCTTTCATAAATGATAGCATAAACAAAAATAATTTTAAAATCCTTCTATAGTAAAAAAAAACTAGCCTTAAAAGGAATGACTCCTGGAATGATGCTGATGTGGAAGATTTCCGGAACTAACGAATCCGGGTTGTCCACTCCTTCCATGAGCCGAATAGACCAATCAGGAAAGGGCTCCGTCTATGCATCGCCGTATGGGTTACCATAAAGAGAGGAAAGGTTACCATCGCCAACAATCGCCAAGTTTGTCGCCAACTTGGCGATATATCGCCAAATTTGGCGACCAAAATTAGTTGTCAAAAGTGACGCCAACTTGGCGATAACTGTAATATTTCGCCAAATTTTTAATTTCTTTACAACACCAGGCGTTTGATACATCATTTGAGAGATTTGCAACTGCTTATTCATATAATGGATGTCTTGTGTGTTATCCCCCACTCTGCTCCCCAGGGGGGACACATTTTTAATTTCTTTACAACACCAGTCGTGTTGCACAAGATTTGAAAGGTCTGCAACTGCTTATTCATATTATGGATGCCTTGTGTGTCACCCCCACACTCTGCTCTCCCCAGGGGGGGTCACATTTTTAATTTCTTTACAACACCAGTTGTGTGACACATCATTTGAAAGGTCTGCAACTGTTTATTCATTTTATGGATGTCTTGTGTGTCACCCCCACTCTGCCCCCCAGGGGGGCACATTTTCAATTTTTTACAACACCAGTCGTGTGGCATATCATTTGAGAGGTCAGCAGCTGCTTATTCATATTATGGATGTCTTTTGTGTCGCCTCCCACTCTGCCCCCCAGGGGGGCACATTTTTAATTTCTTTACAACACCAGTCGTGTGACACATCAGTTGAAAGGCCTGCAACTGCTTATTCATACCATGGGATATTGGCGAGCGCAGCCAGCAGGGGTAGCCAATAATTTGGAATCGCGAAGCGATTACGCGGGGGGTTGGCGAGCATAGCGAGCAGGGGGGCGGTGCCCCCCTAGTAATTATAAAAAGAAGTTACTTATTTTAATGAAAATAAAAGCAATCAAATTATTTTAATTAAAGAAAATAAGTTGAAATTGGTGCGAATTAATATAAAGAGATAAAGACTACTTAAATACACATAAGTTTATTTTAGTGTGTTTCATATTGCTATAATGAAATAAAAATAACGTCCACTGTCGTCTTAAAAAATTAGCCACTTTTAATTGTGTAGCTTCTTTCAAGAAACTTAATCATCTGAACTTTTCTATTCCTTGGTTTTCGAAGAATTCTTTTTCAATTACTAATTTTCTGTTTTTTTTAATTAAAACTGAAGTCTTTATTAATTTCTTAGCCACATTCCATTAGAATAAAAACTATTTAATCGATCAATGGTCCGAGAAATATTTTAGAAAAGCAAAAAATGAAAAAAAGCAAAAGATTTTCTGAAAATGCCTTTTTTTTTCAATTTATCATGGGTATTTCTACGAAAAATTGAAAAGGCTGTGCAATATGTTCTGAATAATATATACGAAGTTCATGTAAATATTAGAAAATACTAATAAATATTTATGTTCATCTTCTTCAAGTTTTTTTAAAGGTAAAAATTGGCGTTTAAGATATTTTTCACGCAGCTTACAACAAAGCGTTGATTAAATCATTCTATTAATTATAAATTTTTGAATCCCTTTAAAATCAATTTGCAATTCTAAAAATTCACTTCTATAACATTAAAAATTAAGTCAAATGCGCATATTAGATATTTTATAATATATAACATTTATCAAAAGAACAATCTAACTAAAAATACAATTAAAGCATCAATGTTTATGATTTAATTAAATTACAATAAACAAACGTGTCCATAAATGTGACGTTATTTTGACGTTAAGAACATTAGACACTTAGTTATTTATTTTATTTTATTGCAATTAGTTAAACTTGTAAACATTGCGTATATTCACTTATTACACAGCAGAATAAGAGGAAAAGTTATTTTAAAATACAATTTGTTTGAAAATGTGTCATATTATTTTTTTTAACTTGATCGTAATTTATATCATTTTATGGTACTTAAAATAATTTCTAAGCGCGATTTTTTTTAAACTTTTCTGAGTTACGTACAGACGATTATAAAAGTAAAATTTATTTGTACTTAAGTTATTACACTATATATTTCCACATTTTTTCCGACTTATTTTCCATAACAAAATTTAAATTCCAAAACAAAGAATTAAGACATGTAATTAAATTAAGTGCTAAAACCACGGAAATTATTAGAATTATAAACAGCGAAGTTTTCCGATTTCTTTGGCAGTTATCACTTAGCTCAAAGCCAATATGAAATTCACCTTTTATTACCTTTCAAAGCTTTATTTCAAATCATAATTGATAATTTTTATATTCACATTATTTTGACACTGTTAGTAGACAATCTAAAATATATAATAAAGTATGTTTTAAAAAAAAATTACTAACCGACTTAGAAAAAAAATCAAGCTTGGCGACAACTTGGCGCTATCGCATATGAACGCATAAGTTTTAATATCCTTATGATTTAAAAACAATTGCAACAATGAAAGATATTTGCGATAAATCATTTTTTATCAAATCATAAGCATATTAAAACAATGCATTCATATGCGTTAGCGCCAAACTGCTAGAACAAACAAACGTCAGTCTTCTTTCGCTAACGTGGCAAAATCTATCTGGATCCCGACATTTGTTTAATCCAGATTTCGCACTTTAAAGAAAAAAGACCTCATATATGTGTATGAGTAATAGTTTCTTCTGGTAGTATCACATTTTTCGTATTTTTTGGTTACTGTTAAGTCTATTATCTATGTTTATTTATTTTATATTAATCCTCTCATCTTTATTTCTAGTGACTCGTTTTGTATATGATGTAACGTGAAACTAAATTGTAATTTTTAATGCTTGAATATAGTTTATTGAAAAGAATGAACGCTTTCAATTGACGATTGCTACAAAAAAATTTGAATTTTTATTTTAAAAAAAGTTCTAATCATCAGAATTTAATTAAATTAAAATGGGACCACCTGGGTATCTTATACTTTCAAACAAAAAAAGAATTATCCAAAATCGGTTCATATCTGAAGAAATTATGAGTGAACAAGAAATACATGCAGGCCGAAATCATAACCTACTCCTTTGAAGTCGGTTAATAAAGACCAGAATTAGTTTAAAAACTAGCATATAAAACATTTACTTTTTGAAAATAATCGAAAAAGAATTTTCTTTCAGAAACTCAGAATAAGTTACTTATAACTTATGAGTTTTCGCATAAAATCTTACTTTCTTTTACGCATCGTTTACGCATCTTACTTTCCAAATCCTTTTTAAAATTTAGCCATTTCTAAAAGTGTAGCTACATTGAAGAAATATAATCATCAAAACTTCTTTATCTGCAAAGCATTCCTCTCCAGTTACCAGTTGTCTTTTTTCTCTCTTTTTTATTGAAACTGAAGTCTTTGTCGATTTCTTGGTCTCACTCCATTAGGCGAAACACTGTTTAATAGATCAATGGTTTGAAAAAGGTTTTAGAAATGCAAAGAATCAGACAAAAGCAAATGATATTCTAAAAATAATGCCTTTTCTAAGAGTTTATTTATGAAGCAAAAAGAGAAATTTTGGTCTAGTACTCTCCTTTCCTTTTTATTGAAAAGTGAATTTTTTGTAAGCGTCTGTAATCGTGTGTTTAACCTTTCAATGTATAAAATTACTAGGTTTTATATGAAGGTAATTCTTTGATATTCAATTAATATTAATCATTGGTATTATAATTTATTAGCTATTTGGAAAATAGTTACTGTTCTCAGTTATTTTAATGTTTTTTTTTAATAATTTAGAACACGGTTTTTCTTTACTTAACTCAGTTACGTGCTGACGATTATGAAAGTAAAATTCATGTGCACTTAAATTATTACGCTATATAATTCCTAATTTATTTCTAACTTATATTCCATAACAAATATATAGTTTTATCAAGAAGTAAATAAAACTAAAAGATGTAAGTAAAACAAAAAATAAGGCATGCAATCGAATTACGCTGTAAAACCTTTGAAATTATTAGAATTAAAAAACAGCTATTTTTGCCGATTTCTTTCGCCGTTATCTTTTGGCACAAAACCTATATGAAAGCATCGCATTTTATAATATCCAAAGCTTTATTTTAAAACATAATCTATGGTTTCTGATATAAAACTTATTTCGATATTGTTAGAAGTCTAGAATGTACTTAAAAACATGCATATAAAACATTTGCTTTTACAAAGTAATTGAAAAAGAAATTTCTTTTAGAAGTTCAGGGTAAGTTGCATATAACTTATTAGTTTAATCATAAAATTTTTATCTTACTTTCTAAATCCTTTTAAAAAATTTGACATTTCTAAAAGTGTAAGTTCTTTGAAGAAACTTAAGCTTAAACTTTTGTACTTCTTTATAAACAAAGTTTCCTTTTTCAGTTACCAGTTTTCTTCGTTCTTTTT
This sequence comes from Maratus speculifer, assembly GCA_964019185.1. Taxonomy (NCBI): domain Eukaryota; kingdom Metazoa; phylum Arthropoda; class Arachnida; order Araneae; family Salticidae; genus Maratus; species Maratus speculifer. Next base: position 45,262 of record CAXHSM010001484.1, on the reverse strand, counting down.
TTTTTTTTTTTTTTAACTAAAACTAAAGTCTTTATCGAATTCTTGGCCATACTCCGTTAAGCTAAAAACTATTTAATAGAGTCAATGGTCTAAAAAAGCTGTTAGAAATGCAAAGAATCGCACAAAAGCAAATGATTTTCTGAAAATAATGCCTTTTCCAAGAGTTTATCTAACAAAAGCGATCTTTCATTCAAATACTCTCCTTTCATTTTTGTTTAAAACTGTTTTTTTTAACTATTTGTAATCCTAGGTTAACCTTTAATTATAAAAATGCATACTTTTCGTAATGCGTAATTTAATTGTATTTTTTTATTTTTTGTTTTAGTTACATCTTATAGTTTTTTTTTTTTTTACTTCTTGTTAAAATTTGAATTTTGTTATAGAATATAAGTTAGAAACAAATGCGAAATTATATAGCGTAATAATTTAAGTGCAAATGAATCTTATACTTTCATAACGGTCCTCATGTAACTGAGATAAATAAAGAAAAATCGTACTTGGAATTTAATTTAAAAACCTTTAAAAAATGTAATGTGAGATCTAGTTATAAAAAACCTGTCCGCATGTTTTCAAATAATGTTCGTTATAAAAAATCTAGATTTCATATAAAAAGCCATTCCAAAGTATTCATTTTATATCAAATATATTAAATTATGTGAAATAGACTTCAAAATAAAATTAACATAATTACTAAATCATGTAAAAAATGTTGCAAAATTTAAAAACTGTAAAACTGTAGAAATATTAAAGTGAATTTAAGAAATTCAACGTTCCGATCTTCGTCTGAGATCTTCATTAGGAAAACCTCTTTATACTGCTTCCAAACAGACTATATCCGTCATGAAGTTCGCCGCACCAGTGGCCAAGAGGTTCTGCCTCCAAAACTAGTAAGCAGCAGATGCTGCGTTCGAACCCAATCGCGGCCTTCGGCCTAATAATTCGGAGTTTTCCTTTGTTTTCTTCGAACCTTGGATTTTTTCGAGTAAATACGGGTGAGGTTCCCTTAGAAAGACCTCTCTCCACAGAGGGCATAACCCTCCCCTTAGGTCTTATATCTCACGTGTAGATAATTTACCGAAAAAAATACAAATCAAACCAAACTGTCTTGAAATTCAAGTCTCTTTCTAACATGTCATGTTTTAAATGTCCTGCTCTTTCACTGTTAAATTATTGGTATTATAATTTATATTGTGTTGTTTTATGTTTTTCCTATAGGGTTAAACTTTCCTGTGCCACCTCCTCCATTAAACACCCACCCCCCTGAAAGACCATTTTTTCACGGAATGAATTTTTGTCACATAAGTTCGACACTAATTTTAAGCCCCTTTTATAGACCATTCCACTCTCCCTCCATGAGCGAGCAGTTTTTTTGAAGTAAATGGAACAAATTTCGTTTTTTTCCGGCTCACTTGAAGAAGGCTTTATTCGAAAAATGATTCCGGAAACCGCATTACTTGTTTATTTCTATTTTATAATAAATCAGTCCTGCTGTTTTAATATCATTAAATTAAAATAACCCTTTATACATTTAAAAAATAATTTATATTATCTCCAAATAAATACGAAAGAAAATTATAGCTTATGCTTCCTGAAACTACTACAATATTAAGGAACAAGCTTTAATTTCACAAAACTGGTTCTTACGTATAAGAAATATTCTTTATTGAACTTTCTAACATTTAAGGCATCCGTTGCTCTCTTTAGTCAAATAATTAATTTAGCCGCTTTTATTATATTGTTTTTGAGGGAATAATTTTTTGATACCACAGCAGATTATTTGCATCGAATATGACCAGATAAAAAACAACAAAGTCTGTATAGCACATATGCTCTTTCTAATACTTCCTTTTATTAAGGTTTTTAAAATATACATTACATTAAAAAATGGGATCTTAAAGTGACAGTAAACGCAATAAGGGAGAAGGGATTAGGAAATAAATAAAAATTACGCGATGGCGAGTGGTCAGAGGAAAACACAGAGAGAAAAGTGGAAAACACCAGTATTTTATTATAGAAAATATTTCCAATAATGTATATAATCCAGGATTAATCCGGGCGATTTTGTCTGGGTTGTTAAAATCAGGTAACACCCTTTTTTTAACTGTGTTTTTCTTAGCCACTCGCCACTCTGAATTAGAATCAAAGATATAATAAGCTAAGGTTAGAAATCTTAATGAAAAAAATCTTGTCGTTGGGAGCAACCGTAATACTACCCATCATAGATATGCATACTATAACATATGTAAACTATTTATAAAATGCATTGCAAATCCAAAACAAAATTTATACGTATTTTTACATATTTTTAATATACATATTAGAGCTCTATTAATAAATTGCTGATGAACAAATTTCGACAAATTATATGAAACGCTAAACTACTCAAGTAGTACCGAAGTGCGTAAAAGAAATATCCATATAACTCCAAAAATAACAATCATATTAACTAACAGTTTATGCGTCGGATTAAGCGTATGATTTCCAATTAAAATATATCTTTCAATTGAAATTTGAATGAAATACAGAGTCATGAAAAATCGAAGAATATGAAAAACAGGATTACCAATATCCCAGCAACTATTTATCCGATGGACTTCGTTTTTTATGCAAATTTTTGTTATTTTGTTTCCTTTTACTCCCTTTCCCTAAAATAAAAAACAATCGAAAATTTTTACGTACCTTTCATCAGAACGAATTTTTCGAAAGACAAAAAAAAATCCGGATAATTGAGGTTACTGATATTAAATAGGCGTCATCCCATTCTTACATATTAAACATATACGAAATTTCAAGTCTCTATCTCAATTTGTTTGGAAGATAGAGCGTTTACAGACACACAGACAGACGGACGGCAATTTTTTATTCTAAAAATATGTTTTTCGGAACCTCCAGTATCCGAAATGTGTAAATTCGTCAAAATTTTTTTGCCTATTTTCAAAACGATTGCAAGACTTACCCTATACTACTTAGTAGTAAATAAACAAATTATGAAATGCACAATAATAAACTTTTTTGACCAAAAAGATCATTAGGAAAGAGTGATTGCATGGCCCTAAAAGGTTTGGCATGGCCCTTTAAGAAAGGTTACAGGGAATCTGAGCACTACTGATTTATGACTGAGTGTAACGTTTTATTAAATAAGGCCTTCTGCTGTAATAAGTTCCTACATGTATAGCAGTTTGAATCTGAAATATATGGAGAATTTGGTAGGAGGCTTTGTAGCTACTATTGCTACAGTGAAATTTTAAGCATTTAAATACGTTGTAACAGTAATCTGGGAGATGGTCAGACTGTTTAGAAATTCGCCTGCAAGAACATATCAGTGCTCTAAAAAGCGGTAATTTAAATTCAAAAAGTGTCCAACATTGCGTTCAAACGAAACACATCAAGCAGCTTGCGAAGGCCAGTATCTTAAAATCAGGTTGTAACAGTTATCACGGCAGATTACTTCTCGAAGGTTGGTTCACTTGTTTATCATTGCTAACTCTGAATGAGGTTCGTGCTGTCCCAAATGAATATCATCTTTTTCTAAAAAAAATAATAACTAACTGTAACTGTCTTGATTTGTTCCAATGTTTGTTGTGCAATGAATTATTATTTGTACGGACGAGGCCTTGCGTGTAGCTTGACGAAACGCTTACTTTTGTATTTTTAAACGATTTTTACTGTTTTAATTTTTTGTATATAAATTTTGCTTCTAAAAAATGTATTCAAGTCTGTCTTAATTTATATTAGTGAATCTTTTAATAATCTTGGAGATATTCGATACCAGAGATTATGGGGCTAGGAGGATGGACCACGTTTAGGACACATGTGGCATAGAAAGTTGATTACGTAAAGGATGAAATTTATCAGGTCAGGTGTTTATTATTATTATCATGATTTAAATTTTTTACGGGGATTATGGTTTAGATTTTTAAGGCTTGTGTTCATTTAGAATTGTTGTTTGAGAGTAATCGTATTAATTTTTCATTTACAGGCAATGTCTGAATCGCTTCTACGTGAGGTGCGGAAAACTAAAATAACTGTTGAAGTTGCACGGTATACAGCTACATTCTTATTCATTTCTTTACCACTTTGATTACAAACGCCTCTGAGATTTTATATCTGTGGCTTCCGGTAATAGCCAGGTAAGGCACATTTTTGAAAAAAAGTGATAATTTGGGAAAATGTAACTTTAAAAGGGTACTTTCATTTGCCATAATACTGAAAAATGAAAATCGAATACTTCCCGTCATAGGGCGACTATAAATTTTCATTTAAAAATTTTGGTTCTTAATTAATAAAAACCATTTTTATATAACTATTTTGGCAAAAAAGAAATTCTGATACCCTAATTGAATGTAGTGAAAATTATTAAGTTCTAATCTATTTTATAGAAATAATGAGAGCAATACATTTGAAAACTTTAAACTTTAATTAATCAAAATATAAAAAATGTGCCTTACCTGGTTATTACTGGAAGCCAAAGATATTACAACAAGCTTGGTCTTGTATTCTGGGAAACAGAGAATACTGGTTGTTTTTAATAAGACATATATGTTCAGGATGAAGGCAGGGAAAGTCGATAGCTTCAGAGCCCCGCCCGCTCACTAACCGTCCCTCACTATCTTTAGTTTGTGTACTTTTTCTTTTAAATTTGTCCGGTCTCAATTTGCCTTATTTTTTTTCTTTTCTATTAAGAGTCCAAGGCTATTCGGGTCGTAAGTAGAGTGTTTTGGCGCTATCCGTGGTCGCCTGCCGGCGACAGCGCTGTCGCGCAAGAGACTAGGTTTGTTTTGGGTCGTAGGTAGGGGTCGTCGACGAAAATTGGTCGCTCACCGCGACGGTTAATATATGACATGCTTAATGACATATAAGGGGCAGTGGTGTTTTTTTGTTTAGTGGCGAATTAAAAAGATTTTCAGCGACGTGAAATAAATGATTCTTTCAGGTTGCCAGAAAGACATGTTAATTTCGCATTATACATTAGGGATTAAACTGTCTTAGAAGAGTTGGAATTTATCAGTTATTGATTGAATAACTTTGTGTAACAACTGGATTTCTTTTACTTAGATTTTAAAGACCGTTTATGATTCTCCATCACATCAATAATTGAGAGTAAATAAAGGAGCAATGATAAGAAGAGCTTTTAATATCTATGATGGTAGACTTTTTAAACGGTTTTTCAATGAAGAAATATGTTTAACATAAAATGTATTATATGAACAATAAAATGTTCAGGTTTGCTTAAATGGCAATTAAAATAATGAACTATAGGTGTTAATAATTAATTTTATTTAAAAACATCTTAGTGCTTTCAAGGTTTTAATCAGGCTCTTGATCAGAGAATATTTTATTTTATAAATACAAATACATGATTAAGTTTTGAAATTAAACGAGACTCGTAGCTTGAAGATTGCATTAGTAGTATTTTAGGTGAATGGTAATACGAAATATTTAATTTTTCTACCATAAAATTTAATACGTCATTTTCTCAAATTATAAAGATTTTATTTTCAGGATGTTAAGCCACAAACTCGGTATATTAAACGATAGGGCATCATTACACACTTGATTGTTTTTGCGTACGTTTTTTATAGATTCTGTTATAATGGATAAATAATTGGATGTTGGGAAGATGATTCAATTTTCATTCCGTCATATATTTTATATTTATTTAGAAACTAGTCCGGGAGCCGACCGTCGATTTTCCTATGTATCGAGTACAAGGACCGGACATACATCAAAATGTAGGTCTCAATTTGCACATTAAGAATATCACTGGCTGCCAGGTCCTATCCTGCCGGAACCCAAGGCAGCCGCACTTTTATGACATCAATTTTGAGTGTTTACCTATGTATCGAGTACAAGGACCGGATATACATCAAAACGTAGGTCTCGATGTGCACATTAAGAATATAACTAGCTGCCACATATATCAAAATGTAGATTTCAATGTGCACATTAAGAATATCACTGGCTGCCAGGTCCTATCCTGCCGGAACCCGGTGGCAGCCGCACATTTATGACGTCAATTTTGAGTGTTTGCTTATGTATCGAGTACAAGGACCGGACATACATCAAAATGTAGGTCTCAATGTGCACATTAAGAATATCACTGGCTGCCAGGTCCTATCCTGCCGGAACCCAAGGCAGCCGCACTTTTATGACGTCAATTTTGAGTGTTTACCTATGTATCGAGTACAAGGACCGGATATACATCAAAACGTAGGTCTCAATGTGCACATTAAGAATATAACTAGCTGCCACATATATCAAAATGTAGATTTCAATGTGCACATTAAGAATATCACTGGCTGCCAGGTCCTATCCTGCCGGAACCCGGTGGCAGCCGCACATTTATGACGTCAATTTTGAGTGTTTGCTTATGTATCGAGTACAAGGACCGGACATACATCAAAATGTAGGTCTCAATGTGCACATTAAGAATATCACTGGCTGCCAGGTCCTATCCTGCCGGAACCCAAGGCAGCCGCACTTTTATGACGTCAATTTTGAGTGTTTGCCTATGTATCGAGTACAAGGACCGGATATACATCAAAATGTTGGTCTCAATGTGCACATTAAGAATATAACTGGCTGCCAAATATATCAAAATGTAGATTTCAATATGCACATTAAGAATATCACTGGCTGCCAGGTCCTATCCTGCCGGAACCCGGTGGCAGCCGCACGTTTATGACGTCAATTTTGAGTGTTTGTCTATGTATCGAGTACAAGGACCGGACATACATCAAAATGTAGGTCTCAATGTGCACATTAAGAATATAACTGGCTGCCACATATATCAAAATGTAGATTTCAATATGCACATTAAGAATATCACTGGCTGCCAGGTCCTATCCTGCCGGAACCCGGTGGCAGCCGCACATTTATGACGTCAATTTTGAGTGTTTGTCTATGTATCGAGTACAAGGACCGGACATACATCAAAATGTAGGTCTCAATGTGCACATTAAGAATATCACTGGCTGCCAGGTCCTATCCTGCCGGAACCCGGTGGCAGCCGCACATTTATGACGTCAATTTTGAGTGTTTGCTTATGTATCGAGTACAAGGACCGGACATACATCAAAATGTAGGTCTCAATGTGCACATTAAGAATATCACTGGCTGCCAGGTCCTATCCTGCCGGAACCCAAGGCAGCCGCACTTTTATGACGTCAATTTTGAGTGTTTGCCTATGTATCGAGTACAAGGACCGGATATACATCAAAATGTTGGTCTCAATGTGCACATTAAGAATATAACTGGCTGCCAAATATATCAAAATGTAGATTTCAATATGCACATTAAGAATATCACTGGCTGCCAGGTCCTATCCTGCCGGAACCCGGTGGCAGCCGCACGTTTATGACGTCAATTTTGAGTGTTTGTCTATGTATCGAGTACAAGGACCGGACATACATCAAAATGTAGGTCTCAATGTGCACATTAAGAATATAACTGGCTGCCACATATATCAAAATGTAGATTTCAATATGCACATTAAGAATATCACTGGCTGCCAGGTCCTATCCTGCCGGAACCCGGTGGCAGCCGCACATTTATGACGTCAATTTTGAGTGTTTGTCTATGTATCGAGTACAAGGACCGGACATACATCAAAATGTAGGTCTCAATGTGCACATTAAGAATATCACTGGCAGCCAGGCCCAACCATGTACGAACCTTGCGCAGGCTTTTATTACGTCCCTTAAGAGTAATATGTAATAATAAATAGTAAATGTAATAATAAATAGTAATATGTATAATTAACCAATGTATCGAGCTCAAGGACTCATGCATCGAAATGTTGAAATGGAAGTGCACATTATGCAAAGGCAAACACCAAAATTGACCGTCATAAATGTGCAGCTGCCACCGGTATCCGTCAGGATAGGAGCTGGCAGCCAGTGATATTCTTAATGTGCACATTGAGACCTACATTTTGATGTATGTCTGGTCCTTGTACTCGATATAAAGGTAAGCAATCAAAATTGACGTCATAAATGTGCGGCTGCCACCGATTTCCTACATGGTTGGACCTTGCAGCTAGTGATATTCATAATGTGCACATTGAGACCTACATTTTGATGTATATCCGGTCCTTGTACTCGATACATAGGCAAACACTCAAAATTGACGTCATAAAAGTGCGGCTGCCACCGGGTTCCGGCAGGATAGGACCTGGCAGCCAGTGCTATTCTTAATGTGCACATTGAAATCTACATTTTGATGTATGTGGCAGTCAGTTATATTCTTAATGTGCACATTGAGACCTACGTTTTGATGTATATCCGGTCCTTGTACTCGATACATAGGTAAACACTCAAAACTGACGTCATAAAAGTGCGGCTGCCTTGGGTTCCGGCAGGATAGGACCTGGCAGCCAGTGGTATTCTTAATGTGCACATTGAGACCTACATTTTGATGTATGTCCGGTCCTTGTACTCGATACATAGGAAAATCGACGGTCGGTTCCCGGACTATTTGTAACATATTTGTTAAAAAATCCAGAGACTATGCTCTTAAATGTAGTCGCTGACGTTGGTGATGAAGCAGGAGAGGAATTGTGCAACGCATTGGAATTGAATGAAAGAAGTCCCTTAAAGCATGGTGACGTCACTGCAACGTCGTTGTGAAGTCACATTGTGACTTTGTGACCATCGATTGTCGATATGACGTCACGTGACGTCGATGTGAAGTCACAGTGACTAAAATGTGAGGTCGTTATGGCCGTTTTAGAGCTCTTTTGTGACGTTTCACAAAGTGGTCACAATGTGACAAATTTGTGACAAATGTGTCATTTGTGACTAATTTGACATTAAAATTGTGACGAAACTGTGACAAAAGCGGCGATATTTAAATTGCCAGAAACATGTTTTTTAAAGTAAATAACATGTTTTGTAGGATATTTATAAATTTCTAAAAATTTTTAAGAAAGTCACATCTTAGTCACAATGTGACGTCACTGAGTGGTGGCATTTTGGTCACAGATGTGATGTGACGAAAGTGACTCACAGTGACGTTACTGTGACCATGCATGCTATTAGGGGTGTTAACGATGAGTTAGTTTTAGAAATTCAATCTTAGATGAAGGTGAAAAACAATTCGAAGATCTTTTGAAGTAAAAAAGGAAAACTTTTGGCATCCTCTTGTTAGTTTCTAGTACTTTTGTTCAAATCAGGATATTAAAAAGATATAGCCACTTATCTCTTGTTTTTTAATTTGGTAGTTAAATCACCAAAAACAATTAGATCTCACATACTTCTCAAAAGAAATGTATTCTTTTCGTATATATATGTGTGTGTATGTGAATTATGAGCAGGGTTCTCCTTCACATGCATAGAACGCACTAAATCGTAAATTGAAATCATTGTTTGTATGCGATAAAATTATATCACTGAGATCCTTTATAATTCATTATTATTTTTGACTCATATTATCTAGATACATTAGTTCTAGTATCTAGAGATCATTAGTTTACAAAATAATACTTCGGGACGTCAGAATGTAAATATTTCATAATGTAGCAGTGAATAAGGTAAACAACAATATCTTGAAATGGCTTTTCGCTTTTTCCTAAGAATAACATATATTGCGTATAAATAAAAATAAATATTTTCTACTGACGAATATGATTTATATTATATACGGTAAATATTATCATTTATTACTTTGTTTCATGTTATAAGTTTCTATGCTGGAAAATTCCCTTTAATAAGGAGAAAATGAAAGAAAAATATGTCATTGATCATTGCAAAAGAAATATCAATCCCTATTTGTCATCTGTTATTTATTATAATAAAACTATCATATGCAGAGCAATATAAAATTATCTTACTGACACGTTACTGAGCCTTAACAAAATGGAGTGGTTCGATTGTATTTTTGTTTTCTTTTATTCTCACAACATTTTAGAAAGTAATATAAAACTTGTGTCATTATTTTTACTGAAGGTAATGTACTATTAGTGGAATTCGGGGGGGAAATATATAAGAAATCATGAATAGTGAATTTGTGTGCGCCGATGTGTTTCTAAAGTCTCGCTATCGCTGTATAATAATCGGACGCATCCACTTCTACAGTCCTCTGATTATTTTAAAATGATTTTTTTAAAGATACGTTGATACCAATCGATATCACATACGGTGAACAGACAACTATTTTCTTCAATAACCACAAAAACATTTTTAATATTTGGCGCAAAAAAGACGAAATATATAAAACAAACTAATTTTTCGGTGCTCCCGAAAATGGCTGTCTCGAAAAAATCTGACAGTAATTAGCGATGAAATTAATTTAAAAACTCTTTTTAATGATTTTCAGCTTAATTGGATCAAACGCAATTAAACGGCAATTCAACGGAATTTATGTATTAGGCAATTTTTTAAAAGTCGATATCTTTCGTTCTAAAAAAAGCCACGAACATGCAAACTGCACGAGAGAGTGTGAAATTGAAAGAATTAATTTCTCAGCCCCATTATTTCTCAAAATATTCTTAAAACCGATTACAAATTCATTTTATTGCTTCAATTTTTTCAGTCTGTATTTAGACGCATGTCTGGCAGAAGTTGAAATCATTTTACTGCAGGATGCGCTATCACGTGACATCTGTTAGTATGAGATTTTTTAGGGAGTCTGAAACTATTTTCTACACACTGCAAAAATTGGAAACTTGCACACCTAGAAATAGAAAAAAATCTACTTTCATACTTTCTAAAATTCGTGTCCGTAGCCGAATTAGAAATCAAATTATGAATTTTTATCGAAATTTTAAAAATTTATTTTCTTTACCGCTTCATTTTGTATGTCATTCAATAAAACAGATGCAATGGTGAGGTTAAAAATAATATCAGAATTTTTATACAGGAAACAAATTTTTTTCAACATCGATTCGTAATTTTTAGGAATTCGATGTAAATTTTCATTTTCTTTAAGAACATGTCTGTATTTTTGCAATCGGATTAAAAATGTCGGCTTTATGAAAACATACGTTTTTAATTCGTAACAGATATTGGTTTTCGTACACATCAGTTCACGCGAAATTGTTCTTATTAAAAATACAAATTATTCATACCTTTTAAACATCATTTTGTAACACATGCATCAATTTATTTTTGTTCGGAAATGCATAAAAATAGCTGGTGTTGTCATTCAAAAACTGTCTAATTGGACGCAATTTTCTGTTTTTTAAAAAACATAATAGATTTTTCATAACAAGCCTTCAAAGTTGACGTCTTAGAGCACATTTCCCGAAGAAAGCAGAAAAACCGGTCGAAAAGCAGGAGAAAAACGGGTGATAACGTGATCGAAATAGCTTAAAGCTGGATAGGTAATTTAACTATCATAAAATGGAAAATTAAGTTCGATTCAAAATCGCTTCCCCAGTCAGGCATTCCTATTTTATATCTTTCCGTTATGAAATGAATTTGTAAATGTGTCAAATCTTTTTCAGCTTGTTGAGCGGAGCAATTGAGAACACCCTTAAATAAAGCATGACACTTGAAATTTAGGATGGGGGGAGGGAAGAGGAAGGGGGGGGGAAACGCTAAAATTTTATTTAAAACCTCAGCGTTTCTTACCGTTTAAGCTGCTAATTAAACATTACTATTATTAACGATTTGTTTAAAACTTTTTGACACTTAATAAAACATGAGAATAAATGTATAAGAAAAAGGATGCCGCTTAGAATACCACTATTTTCTAAAAGTAATTTTTGTAAAATGTTAAATTCTTTCTGGAACTGTTTGAAATTTTATGATAGTTTATGACACATAATACACTATATTGCCATTGATTATTGGACACTTGCGATTTTAGACATTTTACTAAATATCTAAAAAAATACATGAGGAATCATCTCGAAACTCTTAGTGTATAAATATAATATTATACGTCATACATCTCCGTGAAGATTTTTTACCGAAACTCCATAGGGGACTGTCAACAAATTAAAAAAGAATGAATATCTTTTGAATGACCCTGTCAAACCTAATGTAGCAAAAGCGCTCAAACTCTAGATTATGATTGAATGCCATATTGTAATACACTGTGTTCATTTTTATGCAAATAGCATGCATACTCGCAGAGTAATTAAGGTTTTTATAAAAATGGCCCCAAATTTTTCTAAGTTTTTCTCTTATAATTTTCAGAGTTCTTAATGTAAAATAATATTTTTTTCAGAAAATATGACAAACAACATTGCACACAGTACCCTGTAATCAGAATTAAAAAATAATAAAAATTGTATGAAAAATGACTAGGTTTACTAAATAATTTTTTTACGGCGCATGCGTCAAGGATATCAAAATTTCATTTGCATATTATGTTAGCAAATGTATAGAGCAACTTTTGTAAAAGTCTCAAAATTATAGCTTGAAAATTCTGAAAGTAATCGTCTATAGAAAAAGGACAAAATCCGTTGTTTCCATAATGAAGCAAAAAAATGAGGGATTTTATCCAAAAGTAGTCGTAACATCCCGTATTGTGTATTCTATATTGACACTAATCAATGAATATATGGATACATCCCCTCTTGTTTTTGCTTCATTTTGAGAATAACGGATTTTCAATTTATTCAATTGACGATTATTTTCAAAATTTACAAGTTATGATTTTGTGACTTTCACAAAAGTTGCTCTATACATTTAGCTAACATAATATGCAAATGAAATTTTGATATCGTTGATGCATGCGCAGTAAAAAATTATTTAGTAAACCAATTCATTTTGTATACAATTTTCATGATTTTTTAATTCTGATTACAGGGTACTGTGTGCAATGTTGTTTGTCATATTTTCTGAAAAAAATATTATTTTATATTAAGAACTCTGAAAATTATAAGGAAAAAACTTGGAAAAATTTGGAACCATTTTTATAAAAACCTTAATTACTCTGCGAGTATGCATGCTATTTGCATAAAAATGAACACAGTGTATTACAATAAGGCATTCAGTCATATTCTAGAGTTTGAGCGCTTTCTCTACATTAGTTTTGACGGGGTTATTCAAAAGATATTCATTCTTTTTTAATTTGTTGACGGTCCCTTATGGAGTTTCTTTAAAAAATCTTCACGGAGATGTATGACGTATACTATTATATTTATACACTAAGAGTTTCGAGATGATTCTTCATGTATTTTTCTAGATATTTAGTAAAATGTCTAAAATCACAAGTGTCCAATAATCAATGGCAATATAGTGTATATATATATATTTTAAATCACATATCAGGAGGGAAGTGGGGGGAAGTGCGATATAAATTTATTTTTAAAAATATTCCACTTTAAATGCCACTATTTACGAATAGTAATTTTTGCAAAAATATTAAATTCTTGCTTTACAGCGCCCCCCATTTTATGTAACATATCTACTGATAGATTGTTTAACGGAGTTTCATTCAGATATAGTATTGTTAAGAATAGAGTTCGCTCTATGGTGTTGGAATGTGAAACTAATAAAACTTGAATATGTTAAAACAAGTTGGCTTCGACTGCTATCGGGTTGCCGTAGACAGCGGGGTAGGGTTCGTGTTCCGTTCATTCGAAAGGAAGGGTTACATTCGACAGTGCCTGCGCAGCACGCCTGCTATACGCTACATAGGCAGGTAGGACACGGTTCGATATTCGTTCGGATCTACATTTTTGATAATTTAAGGACCCCGATTGAAGAATTCGGCAGTTCAACAGCTTACGCAGATTTCGAGGTTCATACGTTTCGAGATTTCATAAAATTAATAGCTCTGGTAAAAAAGAGGGGTCGTCATCAGCGCATGGGCAGAGCGCCTGCTATACGCTTGAAGGTTGAGTTGTTTCGAGATTTTATAATTATTGCCTATTAATGCTTAGCGGGCGTGCGCGGCGCGCCTGCTAAACGCTTCCGTGGGCACCGAGAAACGGTTTAAGATTCGTTGGAATAAATGGGGTCAGTGTGGAATATTACGCAGCATGCATCATATGTGGTTCAGCAGGTGCATGCAATCGCAACGGTAATATGGTTCTAGATTCGTTCGCTTCAAGATTTGCGTACAAAGGAGTGGCCCGCTAGCGGGTAAAGCCAGCTACTTCTGTTTATCTGACTTTTTTTTTATAATAAAACGTTTAAAATATATTAAAAATTGACATTCTTCAACCCAATTTTATAACAAACGATGACAAAGGTATAGAGGGCATTATATTTATTTTAATTTAAATCCAATAATTATTTGCTATAGTTTTTCTCATTCATTCTGTTTGTAATTTACTGTTTACATTCCAGTGATGACTCGATGAAAATGATTTTAAACATGTCAATTTTTATTCCATTTTAAATGTTTTATTATTAAAGTAACGTCTTACAGGCAAAATAATTATTTATAATATAAGTTCTTACCTTATTGCTGTAGAATATATATTTTATTATTATGATATTGACAGTATGTTTAGTTGAGATTTCATTTTTCTGAAACATACTCGCAGCACTCACCTGGATAAACTTGATGACATGAATAAGACATATCAACAATGGATAACTTGTCGATAATGCCAGGTTTTCCTGATTAAAATGTTCTCAACATATGTATACATAAAATTTTACTTTTATATAGATACTATCTAACTTATAAAGGGATTTTACCACTATCTGATCCGTTTGATAAGTGATAAATACCAATGTAATAAAATTTTAACGTTTTCTAATAAAACAAACTTTGCATGACACGTTAACTATCTTTAACTATCAAAAATATTAAATCTGTAGTATAAAAAGTTCTATTTAAAGGGACAGTTGACATTAAAAACCAAATATTTCTATTTTCAATGGACTCAATTGAATTTTAGCAGACATGTTATTAGTTATCAAACAGTTATATTAAAAAATAAGTGATGAAATAATGAAAACATTTTAAATCATCCACTTTTTACATTTTTAAAGTAAAGAAAATATTCATATTTTAAATTGTCCCATTGGCATTTATTTTGCATAATATACGACAATATTTTTATGTGATAATTTTTGTTCATTAAATTGAAAGTTTGAGTTAATTGTAAAAGTCCATTAAATATATAAGTTGAAAACATTTTGATGTTTTGATATTTTGAGGATTGCGCTTCAATTTTTGAAAAAGTAGTTCTGTATTTTCATATTCCCATAAATTTAATCACTAAAATATTTTTGAAAGATTGAATATTCCCATAAATTTAATCACTAAAATATTTTTGAAATATCTGAATATTCTCATAAATTTGATCACTAAAATATTTTCAAATTTCTATGCTGACATATACTGTACAATGAATATAAAGTATAAATTTTACAAAAATCAGATCATTAGGAATGTGAATGAAATGTTTCAAAGCTTAGAAATGTGCGTAATTTTCAATTTTGAGAAAACAGCATTTCAGATAAAATAAACTGTATAAAAATATATCTTTTATATTTGTATATGATAGTTTTTATATTTGTAAAAAATATACAGTCTTTACAAATATAAAAGCTTACAACCTCTATAAAGAAGCTCTTGAATTTTTTTACATCACATAGATTTGAACATCCAGCTTCATTATTCTAAAAAATAAAAATAAAATATTTTTTTCTTTTTTGTTAAATTTCGTGATTTTGAATGTCCACTGTCTCCTTAAATCCGTTTAGTAAGTCTTGGGAAAATTACAAACACACATATGCGCGCATATACACACATACATAACGGTATAAAACAAATGAGGGTTTTTTTTTTTTTTTTTTTTTTTTAGATTCACAATATGTGTTATTTAGCAGTATTTGTAAAATATTTTAACTGCAATATTTATAAATTCATCGGTGAAACAACATGTTTTCTAAATGTATTCATGTATATATTTTTTTTTCACTTCCAATACATCTCTATTTTTATGTACGCGTCTTTTTAAATTTCTTTCAGTGAGTACTTGACTTTGTGTTTTAAGCTTACAATTTTGAAATACATACATAGAAGTTCTTATGCTAAAATATTAGCTATGTTTGATTTGATTTTTTTTCTAAAATTAACTCATTATATGATAGAAAAAAGATAAATTACCACTGCAATAAATTCTTTTCAATTCAATGACATTTTAGTAACATGTTGACAGATTATCATTTAAACACATATTAATGCGTGTTGTCACGCGTAATTTCTACTTACATAAATTTGTCTCAGTTTAGTGATGCAGAATGTAAAATACATCGTACAAAAAACAGCTAAATTGTAAATAATTCGTTACGTTTCAAAATCCTTAAAATATGAGCAGAATAGAAAAATAGCATTTCTATAAATAACTTCATTATAATAACACACTGACGGGCTATTATTATTCCGACAGTTTTTCATCTGTGCATAGCCACACTTTTTCCATTGATATAGATTTGTCACAGTTCAGTGGATCGAACGTGTTAAATTACATGTAAAATTTGATGGTTGACAGTATTTTTCTCTCTGATCTGTTATTTGATTCTGTCAATATCTCAATGTATACGAATAAAACAGATTTCACGAAAAATGTAACACAGTTTTATTTACAAGTGAGAAAAAATATATAAATATACATTTGTCTGAGCTTAGAGTTACATAATTTTTCCATTTTTCTTTTTGTGTTTGAAAAATACCGAAAATAAAATGGAAAAAAGAATGAATGAAATTTTTGATGGGGAATATATATATATATATATATATATATATATATATATATATATATATATATATATATATATATATATATATATATATATATATATTCTCCACCATATTTATTTAAGAGTATTAAAAAATAACATAATAATACGAATTTTCGGATGCACGAATTTTACATCGTGTACATAGATTTAATGAAAAAACATAAACTACTTAATAATGCATAAGTGATATTGATTTAAACAAAAAAACTTGTAGTTTTACATTCACATATATTCTTAGCGTCACCTAATTTCTTAAATAAAATTTAAAAAAAAATTGTAAATTATTGATTTTATGTATTTCTAACTATTCTATCATACGCTTCAGGGTTTTCAAATGTGCTATAATGTATCAAAAAATTATAAATAGAGGAGATTACTTCGCAGTGAGACGGTAGTCACTTTGATATATAGTTGTAACGTTTTCTCTTAAGTCCCCACACTAGGCACAGAAATAGACCCGGATGATAATGTAAAGTCTACGGGAGCGTTGTTTTCAAATATCTC
This sequence comes from Maratus speculifer, assembly GCA_964019185.1. NCBI lineage: Eukaryota > Metazoa > Arthropoda > Arachnida > Araneae > Salticidae > Maratus > Maratus speculifer. The sequence goes on along the minus strand of CAXHSM010001484.1, from coordinate 28,103 downwards.
GCTCAAATTTTAATATTTTGGCATGATTTTTTGCACAAGATAGCTGAGGACGATTCGCAACCGGCATAGTTTTTACTTTTTCGATTTTTCTTACATATTTTTTATATTACGATAGTTTCAATTTCAGAACCGGTTTAAACCGGTTCCGGATGTTAAAGTAATTTTAAAAAAATCTGAAACCAAAACTGAAAAAGTAAAAACTAGGCCGGTTGTGCATCGTCCTCAGCTATCTTGTGCAAAAAAAATCATGCAAAAATATTAAAATTTGTGCGACATATTTGAAAAGAACGCCCCCATAGACTTTACATTATCATCCGGGTATATTTCTGTGCCTAGTGTGGGGCCTCAAGTCGCATCACTAGTCACAGAAAACAAATTTAATAAATATAATTTTGTTTTAATTCATAAAATTTCATTGTTAACTTTCATTATACATGTACATATGACAAAACTAAAACCGACAAAACAAAAGTTTAACTCATTTTTTTTAAAAAAATACTTCAAAGTGAGATATTTTTATAATGTATCTGGCAAAAAAAGAAAGAAATTTTATTTTGTCACCAACCAGTAATAAAATTCCAAATAAAAAAATGTTCATTATTTTTTTGTTCGAATGTTCTATCGGAATTCCGCCGAATTTTTTTATAGACATATATATCCACATGCGAAGAACATTCTGTATTTTTTTCAGAATTTTCTGCGCATGCCCGTATGGAGACCTTCCTTGGCAGTACTTTGTATTTGAAAAGCACCCTTCGCAGCATATAGTTCTAGCTAAATAGACGCAAATTGATTGCTGTAATCTGTCATATTTTACATATTATCAACTAGGAATTAAAAAGCCTCGCGCAGGCAACAAAAAAAGTATATTTAATAAAATTAATACATATGTATAAAAATATTTGAGATACATTGCAGACAAAAAAAATTAATATACAGGGTGATTAAAAAAAGTTAGCAAAATGATATGGCAAATATCATTTTGCTTACAAATAACAGGGGGTTTCATCCTAACTCTGTTTGGGTTGACGGTTATAAGTTTCAGAGAAACTGAAGTATATTATAATAAAACTTTAAACAGACATTCTCCCCTCTGTTTGAAATGTGGTAACACCAAACAAAAGTGGTAGAAGTTTGCGCATCAGTAATACGCATTGCCTCATATTTTAGAATGTGATAATCAGTTTTTACAGTATCATCGATTGCTTGAGCAATATATTTTTCCAAAACTTTTCGTATCGTTGTTACATTTCACACAAAATAAGGTACATATCGTTGCATTTTCATTATAATGTGTTTATTTTCCTCGAAATTATTACTTTCAAACCGGGTGTAGCTGGAATGAAACACCCTGTATTTGTGACTCAATAAGTAGTTTGCGACCCTATATTCCGATGTGATTTTTTATCCTTGTTGTATGTCTGATTTGTCATATCATTATTTTGTCAACGTTTTATTGAATCACCCTGTATATAATATAAATGAAGTATAAATGTTTAAAAAACTATTTGAGATGCATTGACACATTGCAGAGACAAAATAATATTCTTAAATTGAAGAAAAATACGATGACATGAAAATATTTCAAATATATAGACATATATTTTCAAGAAGTAATAATAGTCGATTTAAAAAAAGAAAACTTTCAAGAAACATAATTCGATTTTTTTATATATTTTAAACATAGTAGCTTACGTATCATCATTTCAAGTTTGCAGACATGTTGATAAAAAATTAATTTGAAGTGTCAGAAACAACATGAAATAAAACACTCATTTTTTCAATTTTTTAAAAGTGTATCAACTACTGATGGATCCATTAAATAGTTGTGCTGTCAAATTTAATGTCATTTTTTTTTTCAAAAATATGAAGTACGTAAGTATTTTCGATTACACGTAAATAAAATTTTTGTCATATCTTATTTTATAAAAGACGTGAAAAAAGTTAATTTTTAAAACATCAGTTGATTTTTAAAATGTTTTCTGTATTCGTATATTTTAAAATATTGTATGGATTTTTTTCATTAACAAATATATATATTTCGAAATTATTATGATTCATTCTTTCTAAATGTTTTTTATGTATGTAGAATGTATGTAAAATAATCTCATGCATTACAGTATTCTTTGCGAAGATTAACAAGTTGTAAATTACACATCAAATGTAGCAGATGAGGTGCGTTCGTTCTATAACAAGGTTTTATAAATATTCAGATCATGGTGCAATAGTATACAGTGCATCTGATACTGTACAGTGGCCAAAATATTTTGTGTGTCTCTGTAAATACTACCTGCTTTCTATTATACAGGAAGTAGTTTGTAGTAAACATAAGGAACATATATCAATTTCATAAAATGTGAAAAAGTTTAATAATATAAAAACGCGCTTCAAATATTTTTTCCTTCTATAACATTCTGTAATGGAATATTTTGTGCGCCTTAGTAAATCAATGACAAATATTCTTTGCCTCACAGATTGTGCAGGTTTTATTTTAGTATGCACTTTAGAGACACGTGTCAATTTTATTATGTTTGAAAGACTATAAAATCATTAAAATTCCCTTAAAACTATTTTTCCCATTGACCGTAATGTAATGGAACGCTTCTGATTGTATCTGTAATTAGACTATACATTCGATTTATATAAAGTTTGTAATGACACGACAAAATTTTGCAATAATTATACATTTTAAATTTCAAACGATTCGGTTGGAAGGTTTTGTTCTGTCATATGCAGACAGACAGACGGACTGAACGACGACTATAGGTGCTACATATTCATATAATTAAGAATCACCTAAAAATGAATTTAATATTAAGAGTTCCGTACTTATAATTTAACACTTATTTTATAATTCCTATATTGCATCATTGGATGATGACCTCCTTTGGTATATGAAGATTAAATATACGAAAAACAGACTATTTATATGAATAAGACCTCATTAAAATTTACAAGTAGTATTATTTAACAGACTAATTGACAAATTTGAGTCACGTTTTTATAGGATAATTTTCTCTCGAGTTAATAGCTTGTTTTCATCAATATTTCCAGAATTGCATACTCACTTATCAATTTTCTTTTTGTGTTTTTGAAAAATCGCGTATTTTGATATTTTGTCGCGTATTTTTAACTTAGAAATAGCCACTTGCTTGACTAAAATTTGTCATTCTCAGAAGTGCAAAATTCTACACATTAGAAACAAATTACGAATCTCGGCAACTTCTTGTATAATATTAATCTCCAACCTGTGAACTCTGCGATGTTGATAACAATCAATTCTGTGTTGCACTTCTCAACACAGGTTTCTTGACAATTTTCAGATGCGTGGATATGCATACGCAATATAGGTCCAGATTAGGAGATCGACCTATTGCTGACCCCTCAATGTTTATCTCCCATGCAATTTTAACATACACCTAATAGGTAATTACTAATTATTTGCGTATGTCTGTAATCGAACTGTGGATCTTCGGAACTATATTATTTAAGAAAACTTTTCATAGTCATACCTGTATAAAAATATATTAAAAGAGCATAAAAGGGATATTGGACTCAATAATTTAACTACTGCTCTCTCTTAGCTGTATTCTGATAGTAAAATACATAGCATTGACTTTAAAAGAGCTATTACTATCTACCGTCAATATAACCCCTATATTTCTTTAATTAGAGAGTCTATTGAGATTTTTACGCGTCAACATGAAGTTTGTTATGTTAATATGTCTTTTACTATTTCTTATACTTGGTTTAATTTACTGAAGCTTAAATAGCCCACCCTTTCTTTTTTTTCAGTCTTAATATTGTTTCATATTTTGTTGTCACCTTACAGGTTTTCTTCGCTTTCTATGTTTTTACTGCATATGGTAATTTTTGTTGTTTTTTCCCCTACGTTTTTTTTCCATGTTGTCCCTCGTGTTTTACTTTCTTCTCTGATGGAGCTAAATAATTTGCCTTTGTCAGTTCAAATCTTTATTTTCCTCGAAAAAGGCTGAGTAGTTCAGTTGAAACCATCGAAATAATTTTATCATTGTTTTTAATGTTTAAACGTCTTACAAAATGGTATGTAGATTTTAAGCTGTTGTATTTTATCCCATTGTTCATTTTTTAGCAAATTTACAAATAAAAATTATGAGCTTGCCTCAATATTCATATAGTAAACTACAGTGTAAAATCCACTCTTAACTATTTCAAACGTGTATTACATAAATTTGAGAAACAGTAAAAATAAGTTTACTTTTTCACATATTTATAACATTTGTATAAATTTGAATCTCATTACATTCATTGAATAAATATTCCGCTATTTCAATTGTCAAAAAACTTCTTAAAGGTTCCTTAGATAATTCGTTTGTAAAAGTATTTCTTTGTAGTACTTTTAAATAAAAAAATGAAATTTTGTAACAGTACATGCTTCACAACCTTAATGCAACTAATTAATGTCTTTTACTTAATGAAAAAAAATTAGCTTCATTAACTTTTAATTTATAAAAAGAATAATCAATTAGTACCATTTTGTCTTATATTATTCAACAAAAACAGATTAATTGCCAACAAAGCGGGGCGCAGTATCTTCATTAAGAAACGCTTCATGCGTTCTAATTGATTTCGTAACACAAAGCGCTATTGATGTGAGTGAAATTGAATTAATAGGAATGCATCTATTAACAGGCACAAAAGTAACAATATGGTAAATGAAAACAGCGAAAATAGTTTTGAAAAAATTACTGTTGCTAAACTAGCAAGATAATTTAATTTAAAAATAGATGACCGGTGCGAGAATTATTTCCATACAGGTATTACTTACAATAAATATGTTATTTAGTAGCTGTATCATTTAAAAAAATCGTCACTAAAAAAATAATTTTCAAAACAAAAATATACAACGAAGGGTTTGGTATAGCTGTATACAGGGTGTTTCTAAACTCATGGTACAAACTTTAAGGGTCGGTAGAGCACACAGTAATAATCATTTATTGTATAGGAATGTATGCGACCAAATGACGCATTAAGGTAAAAACACCAGGGGGCAATTAAGACCCTTTTTTAATTTTCAAAATTTCTCATTTATACCAGAAAATTTTTATGCTACCCTTTTCTTAATATTTCATAAGTACTTAACAATAAAATTCTTCTTTGAAAATTTTTGATATGAAATCAAAATTTTTTAAATTAAAAATAGAAATAGAAATAGAAATTTTTCTCAAATAGAAATGGAGTTTTTGGTTGATTCACTGACGGTAGAGAGTAGAAACTGACTGATCACCGTTCAATACCATTCATTCAAGTAGATGAAATCGCCAATTTTAATTGTGTTATCGTTCATCATGGAAGACTATACGTATGCCGAAAAAACCGACATGAATTTCATGTATGGTCGTGCAAATGGCAACGCCAGAACTGCCCTTCGAATGTATCAGGAGCAGTTTCCTTGCAGAAAATGCCTGATCATAGAATGTTTCAGCTCTTACACCGTCAGCTTTCTGAAACTGAGTCTTTCCACGTCACCAGACAGAAAACTGGGTGAGAAAGTGCTGTACGCAATGCAAGCCTGGAATAAATTACTTTGAATTTTGTGAGTGAAAGGCCCGAATCAAGTATAAGAACTGTTGCACAGAATTTAGGTGCGAGTCATGCGACCGTTTGGAGAATGTTAAATGAGAATCGATTTCATACCTTCCGTTTTCGTTCAACGTGTACAAACTTTGAATCCGGAATGCTATCTTCTGCGGTTGAACTTTTGACAGTAGATTTTGCAGCAGCATGTATTGCAGCCAGACTTCACTGCTCACATTCTATTTAGAAATGAGGCAATATTTCCACGCGAGGGTGTATTTAATGCGGTGTATTTAATGGGTGTATTTATTAATTATTCAATTTCCATCTTTGGACAACCAATAATCCAAATGCAACTCGGTCACATGCTTATCAACAACGATTTTCTGTGAATTTGTAGACGGATATTGTTAATAATTATTTGATTATCCATATCTGCTACCAAAGTGACTGGAAGGTCGCTGTTACCTTATTTTTTTAACAACAGGTTTTACCAGAACTGCTGCAAGATTTTCCGATCGCCATTCCTAACCAGATGTAGTTTCAACATGATGGAGCGCCCGCGCACTTCATCACGAATGTGCGCAGCTACCTGAATGCCACATTTGAACGCGATAGATTGGGCGTGGTGAACCAGTTCCTTGGCTACCACGATCTCCCGATTTATCGAGCATTGACTATCTTTTTTATGGATACCTTGTTTATAAGAATCCAGTTAACTGTTGCACATATGCGGGAAATGCCTGGCATCTTTAGAAGAATACGCCAATCGTTCCAAGACGCTGCGAAGAATGTATCACAGTTGGTGGGCTCAATTTTGAACACTTATTGTAACATTATTTTATGCATTATTATTTACTTGTTAACTACATTGTAAATAAAAAATTTATCTTTTTAATTCATGTATTTCGTTTGATAAGTTTGCCAGTTTTGAGCTATTTTTAATTGAAAGATTTCGATTTCATACCAAAAATTTTCAATGAAGAATTTTTTTATTAAGTATTTTTGGAATGTCAAGAAAATGATAACATAAAAATTTTCTCGTATGAATGAGAAATTTTGAAAATTTAAAAAGGAACCTAATTGCCCCTTCCCTGGTGTTTTTACCTTAATGCGTCATTTGGTCTCATACATTTCTATACAAAAAAGGATTGTTACTGTGTGTTCTACCTACCCTTAAAATTTGTACCATGAGTTTAGAAACACCCTGTATACTAGAAAAAATATACCACAAAAGTTCAAATTCATTTCAAGCCTAAATTAAACCAGATATTACTATTTTTATAACTCTTTTTTAATCTTATTCTAATCTGTTTGTTATGAACTTAATTCACCGTTTAAAATAAACGTAGTGCAAATTTAAACTTCGTTGGGCAATTCACAAACTCAGATCTAGCACAAAAATAATTAATTTTTAAATTATATCTAAAATACAACCTTTCTTCAAAGATTGACACCAGTTTTGTGCTAAGCACGTTTCGAAAGGAGGTCGAAAAGTATCAACGCCAACTTGACCCCTGTCGTATTTCTTCTAGATAGATTTTTAATTTAAAGTCTTGAAGATGGATTGAGGAAGTCACTCAATTAAAACTAGTCACGGATACCCTGGTTATTATATGATTAATTGTAAATAAAGTAATCTATTTTATCCGTTTCATGTTTATTGCTTTTATACTATTACCGGTCATTCCGTTAAAAATTGCTATCTAGATTTGAAAATCCATGGATTAAAGAGAACGGAGCTCGTGTTTTTATGCATGCTCAAACTGCACACTGTTAAAAATGTTGTCCTATTTTGAACCAAATTTTAATGTTCAATTGTTGCCACTGTAAGATGATGAAATCTTGAACCAACATTTTGGAGCTCCTGTTGAATCATAGTTCCAATACTTGGAGCGAGGCTGAAATAGGAAACGAAATAGGTACGAGATTTTACCATTTTATGGTGACAGCTACTGAACACCAAAATATGATTCAAACTAGGGCAAAATTATCATCAGTGTACGTGTCTTTACGAATTGATATATCGCTTAAATAGTTACATTTTTTCGCAAAGCATTTTTTAATACATCTGTGTAAGTAGGTACCTCCAATGCTCGTCAACTTTATTGCTGAACTCACAAACTGAAATTTGCGTGTAATGGAAAAATGAGATTTTCTCAAAAATTATATTTCCTAGAGTTTTCCCTATAGTTTCCCTGCAAGGATTAAATTAACTTCGCCCTCCCTTCTTTTTTTTTAATTTTAGCCCTATTATATACAAGTTAGAAATTGCACGTCAAATGTAGCAAATGAGGTTCGTACAAAGTTTTAAAAATATCACTATATTCAATGTAGCTACACGCAAGTCCGCATCAGTACAAAGAATTATACATTGCATAACAATAAAAAAAATGTGTCTTAACAAATAACTGTTGTAAAGGAGATAATAGCCTTTTGCGACGATTGTTTACAGAGCGTTAATTAAAGCGTAGAAAAATGATAGTAAATGCATCATTGCCAGGTTCGGTACAAAACTGTGAAAAAACCCCACAGGTGAAATAAGGTCAAATATTTATTGAGCTCATAAAGAGCAGGGAGAGGTACAGCAAAGCAGCGGAGAACAGTGCCTCCAGGAACAGAAATTAGAACCTCTTAAGTTCGTTGCAGGAGGCGAAGCGAGTTCTTTCAGAGAAAACGCACACAGAGTTGGCGTATATATAATGTCGCCAATATACAAAAATTCGCACTATGTACAATGGACACAACGTACATATGGGCTGCAAAAACACAGTCCGTTTACTGCGGTGATCAGTATTATTTTTGAATGCGCAACAAGAATAAAGGCTTGCCAAATTCTTGTGGTTACAAACGATTTAAGCTACATCTGGACAGAAAAAGTGCCTAGAAACAGAACAAATAAGAATGCTGACATCCTCGAAATTGTTATCGTTATGTCTGTACGAGAGGCCCAGAATAAGGAGTGGTTAGCAGTTGCACTTACATGTGTTCAACGAAAGGAATGATAAAATGAAAAAAGAGGCGCCAGTTTCTCGTGAAAAGAATGAACATTTAAGTGGCATTTTTAATCGTGTCTCATACTCAATAACCAAATAAGGAAAAAGGAAAACTACATTACATCTGTATTAACTGACAGCTGCAATTATTTCAAACTGTTAGTTACTTATAGGAATTTATCTGACATTAAAATTGGGAAGCTGAAACTTTAAAGAATGCGCGATAAAGTGTAATGGCAGGTGGGGGGGGGATGAATAAAGGAAACGGAACACAAATTAAGAAATATTTGAACAGATATTTGAATTGAAATGGGTGAGTGGGGGCGAGAAGAAAAAATATATGACGAAATAAACGTTATAACTGTAATTGTCTTGATTTGTTCCAATGTTTGTTATGGCAATGAATAATTATTTGTACTGGTGAGGTCTTGTGTGTAGCTTGGCGAAACGTTTACTCTTCTATTTTTAAATGTTTTTTAGTGTTTTAATTTTTTATGTAAATTTTATTTATTTTTAAAAAGTGTATTCAATTCTGTCTTAATTTATATTATTCAATCTTCTAGTAGCTTTTTAACATACTTAAAAAAATCTTTTCCGCGTATATCGTGTGAAAACTTTCCTAACACTGAACTAAAACATTTTTTAAGTATTATTTTAGGTATTATATTTTCGGAGATAGCATGAAAAATTTAGTGGAAAACAATGTCGATGTAAATCTTTTAATTTAATTTAAACAATTTACATAAAATGCTTCAGAATGTAAAATTTTCATGAAGTCATAATTCGGTAGATAAAGGGTTAAAATATTTTTTTTAATTGCACAATGTTATTTGAACTCTTAAATTATTGAATATCTTTATTGATGTCGAATAGTAAAATTGAAATACGCTGACAATAACGCTTTCCTAAATAATAAAAACTAAAAGGGAACGAGAAACATTTTATCGAAATTTGAATATTATTACACTTGTATGGCAAACGTATTTACAAAATTTAAAAATATTAATAATCAGTTTCGTATACATAAAGTAAATTACCCATATCATGAGATAATATTAAACATTTAGTTCTTAAAAAAAGATCCCGCTTTATTACAACAGTTATAAACTAATTGAATTTTCAAACTTTTGAACACACATTAAATAACATTAAATATGTTTAATTCATTATTGGTAAATTAGATTCGGTACTGCTTGGTTATCCCGTCTACCGAAAATCTATCGCCAAACTATAAAATTAAATGCCAATAAAGGATGATCTCGAATGTCACATTCAATGACATTAAATACGATACACGTGTTTAAAACGTCATTAAGTGATTTTTATTCCGACTTTATTTGTATTTTTATTAATATTCTACTAATTATTTGGGTTTTTTTTATTATTTAAGATATAAATTACATCAATATGTATAGTTTGGCTATTAGTTTGGCGATTTGTATAAGTTGGCGAAATCGGCCGACGGGATAACAGAGTAGTACCTTAGATTTTTTATATTTTTATTCATTTTGTACTTGCGGTAATGTCTCAGAGCATAAGATTATAGTAAATATTATGAAAATATTCCTTTTTTAGGTCCATCTTCTTTCACATTTTAAACAACCTTTATACGAAAAAATCTTTAATTAATACTGCTAAGTGATAAAGAAAAGTTAATTAAGAGTTAATAAGTTTACCTTTTTAAATAGAAATAAAAAAAATATATATCTATTTTGTAATTTGTTCACTTTTTATGATTTCTTAATACTTTTATTTTCTGATTTGAATTTTTTTTTATGCCGTTATGTGCGTAATTTACGGTTTTATCAAGAAATTAAATAGTTTAAACGTTTTCTTTTGTTTTCTTTAGAAAACTAGACTTAATAATTAAAAGTATTTACATAAATATTTTTTATTTTTCGATTGTAGTAACTTGATAATACAAGTTAAATTAACTTACAAATAATTACATTTTCAATATAAATAAAATGGAATTATGTTCAACAAATTAATTTTTTAAAACTTGTTCAGAAATACAAACAGTTCCATATTTTCAACTTCTCGTAACTAGACTGCTTTTTTTTTCTTTTATAAAAGTTATTACAGTAAATCTTTTATCTTTAGATTAAAAAATTTTAATTCAAATTTTCTTCTGTATATTTCTCTACACATTCGTGCTTTTCTATGTTCCATTTTTTTTTTCATATATGATGTACAGATTATGCGTTAATGACTAAAATACATTGACAGTTGTTATATAAAAATCAAGAAAACTAATAAACAATTATAAATGATAAAATAATATCTCTACAGCATTTTTGGTTATTATTTTGATTCGTTTCCGTACAGACAAAATGTCACAATTTTATTCTAATAAAATAAATTCATATTTACAGAAATCTTTCAAAAATTATTTCTCAAATATGTAATAGAATATATTTATTTATTTACATACATATTAGCTATAAACCACTATATAAATAAACATATATAAAATTAGATAAAATAATATAAATATATCAGGATAAACAAATACATAAAATTGTTATTGTATTTTCTATAAAATCCTGACATCGTCTTAAAGAATTATGATAAACTCTTTTTAAAGTTTTTTATATTATGGTAGACTTTTCAAATAGCAATTTTAATGCATTTTTAAGTAATAAACCTTTGTTTTTGCTCTTTCTCTTTAACAAAAATCATGATTGTTTTAAAACAATACATGCATATATATTTCTATACGTCAATACAAAAAAATAATAATACACTTTGAAAAGCAAGAACGTTTTAAAAATATCAATACTTAAGTAATAAACCTTTGTTTTTGCTCTTTCTCTAACAAAAATCACGATTGTTTTAAAACAATACATGCATATATATTTCTGTACGTCAATACAAAAAAATAATAATACATTTTGAAAAGCATGAACGTTTTAAAAATATTAATACTTTAAGCCACCTATATCATATTTTTCTTTATTTTATGCTTTTAAGTGAAATCGCGCAAACTGCATAATTTAAAAATAGTAAATTAGAACAAGACTTATTGTAAATATATATTTTTTTATTGATAAAAGTTTAAATGCTTTTTTTAATGATACGATATTACTGAGTCATAACTAAAAAAAGTGTGTCAAATTTGACAAGAAAGAAAAGTAGAACATTATATTTAATTAGTTAAATTATAAAAAAGTATATACTGTTCCCATCTCAAATATATATATATATACTCACATTCATTTTTTTTATATCTAAACAATTATTCAAGTTTGGTGGCGAATTATATCAATCTGTCAATATACTTATTTTTAAATACTTCTTAGGCATGTAGTAACAATAATAATTATTATTATTTGCTTCCTTCACTTTGCGCGTTTGCGATTCTTTTATTTTAAACATTCATTCCACTTTATAAATTTAAAATAAAAGTTGCTTTCCAGAATGATTCCTGCGTAATAAAGTGTAAAAGGTGTTAGAAAGTTGCAATGTAAGTTAAATCGTATTGTAATACAATATTTTCTAAACATCTCCAAAAATTCTTCCTTATCCTATTGTCATATTAATAGCATTTCAATAGTATGCAAAACAGAAACATTTGTTATCATCCAGACACTGAATTATTCATTAGACACTAATTAATCTAATTGGATAGCTACTGTTAATGTTATTAACGTAATTTTTTTTTACTTCTAAAAAGTGAAAAGGAATCGGACCCGAAAGTGTTATGTGAATATACACTATATTGCCATTGATTATGGGACACTTGCGATTTTAGACATTTTACTAAATATCTAGAAAAATACATAAGGAATCATCTCGAAACTCTTAGTGTATAAATATAATAGTATACGTCATACATCTCCGTGAAGACTTTTTACCGAAACTCCATAGGGGACCGTCAACAAATTTAAAAAGAATGAATATCTTTTGAATAACCCTGTCAAAACTAATGTAGCAAAAGCGCTCAAACTCTAGATTATGATTGAATGCCTTATTGTAATACACTGTGTTCATTTTTATGCAAATAGCATGCATACTCGCAGAGTAATTAAGGTTTTTATAAAAATGGTCCGAAATTTTTCCAAGTTTTTTCCTTATAATTTTAAGAGTTCTTAATATAAAATAATATTTTTTTCAGAAAATATGACAAACAACATTGCACACAGTACCCTGTAATCAGAATTAAAAAATAATGAAAATTGTATACAAAATGAGTTGGTTTACTAAATAATTTTTTACTGCGCATGCGTCAACGATATCAAAATTTCATTTGCATATTATGTTAGCTAAATGTATAGAGCAACTTTTGTGAAAGTCACAAAATCATACCTTGAAAATTCTGAAAATAATCGTCAATTGAATAAGTTGAAAATCCGTTATTCTCAAAATGAAGCAAAAACAAGAGGGGTTGTATCCATATATTCATTGATTAGTGTCAATAGAGAATACACAATACGGGATTTTACGACTACTTTTGGATAAAATCCCTCATTTTTTTACTTCATTTTGGAAACAACGGATTTTGTCCTTTTTCTACAGACGATTACTTTCAGAATTTTCAAGCTATAATTTTTAGACTTTTACAAAAGTTGCTCTATACATTTAGCTAACATAATATGCAAATGAAATTTTGATATCTTTGACGCATGCGCAGTAAAAAATTATTTAGTAAACCTACTCATTTTTCATACAATTTTCATTATTTTTTAATTCTGATTACAGGATACTGTGTGCAATGTTGTTTGTCATATTTTCTGAAAAAAATATTATTTTATATTAAGAACTCTGAAAATTATAAGGAAAAAACTTGGAAAAATTTGGGACCATTTCTATAAAAACCTTAATTACTCTGCGAGTATGCATGCTATTTGCATAAAAATAAACACAGTGTATTACAATAAGGCATTCAATCACAATCTAGAGTTTGAGCGCTTTTGCTACATTAGTTTTGACAGGGTTATTCAAAAGATATTCATTCTTTTTTAATTTGTTGACGGTCCCCTATGGAGTTTCGGTAAAAAATCTTCACGGAGAAGTATGACGTATACTATTATATTTATGCACTAAGAGTTTCGAGATGATTCCTCATGTATTTTTCTAGATATTTAGTAAAATGTCTAAAATCGCAAGTGTCCCATAATCAATGGCAATATAGTGTATTATATCATACCACATAAACATTGCTTCCTTGTTTTGTCCATATGTCGTATAGACAAAGTGTTTTTGCCAATCATGATTTCAGCACAGTTCCACATACGGACAACCCTACTCCAATCATAATTTATTATTGTCACCAGTAAAATTTTAATTGTAAGTTTTGCATTACTTAATCCGAATACTTTTGTGACTGAATTAGGCAAAAATTTCTCTTTTGAAAAACTGTTGAAAAAATATTAAAAATTCTGAAAAAAAAAACCGTGAAAAAAAAAATGAATAATCAAAGTAATTTTTCTTGCTCTTGACATACATCAAATCAGAAGTAATAAAATAATAACTATAAGCAAAATATTTTACATATATTTTATAAAGTAGAGTGTTTAAAATATTTATAAAAATTGAGTAGACTTTTATTATTTTTTCCAGCTTTTAAGAAATTACAAATGATACTGAACATTACATTGAATTAGAGATAATAGAAGAAAACATTTCCCTTTTAAACGAAATCTAAAAATTAGACCTAAAAATAGAAAAAACAAGATTTTGAAAAATCTTTTAAAAAGTAATTGTCGTTATTCTGACATACATAATAAATATGACAAAAAATGCGATGTAAGTATAATTGCATAAAAATTAACTTAATGTTTAAGGTCTTCAAAGTTCAACAATTTTACATGGATAATCCTTGAGAAAATTAATTTACTTCATGAAATCTTGTTTGTTTTCATTAGAACACATTCTCTCATTGTTTTCAATAGAAATTTTCTTTTCTAAATTTTATATTTTGCGATTGTTCCCAAAATACGTATATGTGTTGTGTGAGCCATAGCGCACATGGACTTACTTATAAGCGTGCGTCACTTATGTGTCTGCTTAAATTTGGAGTATTTTTCGTTCGAAGGACAAACAACTTTTAATCCCTTAACTTATTTTCCCGTACGCCGTTCGACAAGACGAATTTGCTTAATTCATCACTTAAAGCTTTTTGACACCACTATTTTTTTAAATAATTTCATACTACTTAAAGGAGGAAATGTTTAGACTAAATGTTACGAATATTTTATTTAAAAAATTGTGGTGAGAATCCGTTATTTTCAATTTATTGAACGGAAAAGAAAATGCCAGTTAAGGGGTAAATGCTGTTAAAAAAATAAAGTACATTCTAAAACAAAATCTCTAAATTTGCTAAACTTTTTGTTAGAAACTGTGATTCCTAGAATTTTTTGCGTAACGGTAACAGCAAAAACACCTGTAACTCAATCGATTACATGAATTTTTGCTGATACCAGTTTGCTGAGTACCAGTTTTATAGAAAAGGTTTAATAATTTTATACACTTTTTTTTTTTCAGTTTAGAACTCCATTGGTTACGTGAAGTAATTCATAATAAAAGAGCATTTGTTTTTGTACTTTTGTAGGCTGATTATTGTGGTTTGCTATTTTTTTTATTCCTTTTACAGATTTAATGCAATTTTTTTAAAGCTAGCAGACTAATATTTTAAATCTCAATATTTAAAAAAAATACTAATGAAGTTTCACTGGTGAAATAAATGAAGAAAATGGTGAAATAATATACATTTATCACAATAAGGAGAAAAACTCATTAAGACTAACGGAAAAAATACTAAACAGAATAAAGACATGAATTTTTTATACAATTTACTTAAAAAAAAGAATATGTTGAGATATTTAATTACAGTTAATTAAAGGAAAATTTCGATAAGTTATATCATTTCTGTTTCCCTGAGGTTTAGTTTTTGCGTTTCCTTTTGTTTATTATTATTATTTATTTTATTTTTATTTTCCTAATAGTAAAAAAAAATCAGCGTTTTTACTTTAGAAGTATAATTTATTTTATTTCTTCATGAATTAAAAAAAAAACTATTTAACTAAGGATAAGAGAATTTTATATTTTTTACTCAGAAATTCTGTTTTTTCCCTATCGCATATGGAAGACAAAAATAAGTTGAATTAAGTAGGCTTTTTTTGCCTAAAAATTTTTCTTATTTTCAAAATATTTTTTATTATTTTTAGACGATTAAGAAATTAATGAAAAAAATCTACTTAATTATGGACAACAAAATTTTATACTTTTCCAGGTGTGTACAAAGTGACGGATTTCGCTGAAATTCTGATTTTTTTATTACAATATGAAATAATTAAGCAGAATTAAGTAGGCTTTTATGTCCGAAAATTTTTATTTTATTTAAGATGTTAGAATTAAAAGGCTTTATTATTTATTATTTCTTATTGAAAATTGAGTATTAGAAAGAAAGCTTTAAAACGTCTCATTTTTCAAAAGTAAAATAATGATAATAATAATAAAACTAAATTAAATTAAATTAACAAGAAAAAAATTGCAAAAAAAAATCCCCAAATCATCTTTTTGTTATAGGGATGACAAGAACATACAAAAAAGGAAAATATTTATAAATTATAAATTATCTACATCCATGAAAAAAAGGAAACACCCCCTAATAACTCTGCGAGTAATTACTGTAGAAGAAAGACACTTGTACTAAACGACTGGAAATAAAGTCTACTTTTCATTGAAGTTTAACTCGTTAAGGCGCAGAGCACTTCCATTGCGAAAATGCAAAAATGACTGAATGACACCTACATTTACGTGCAAATTTATTTCATAATGAGAAAGTTATATTTCCCACACATATCAAATGGAAAAAAAAAATAATCGTTTAACTTTTAATAAAAAAAATGTGTATCACTGAGGATCAGAGAGAATTAGAGAGGTGTAAGAAAAATTAAAAAAAAAATACATTTACATGTTTTGGCTGTTTCTAATAAAAAACATTATGGAAAATTTATTTTTATTATTATTTTATTATTATTATTATTACGGATCTTATTAGATCGAGCCGAAACATGTCAATTTTATTTCTTTTTAATTTTGGTGGCACCTTTCTTAGGTAATATAATTATTTTATTAAAAAGTTTATATAAAAGGTGAATTTTTAAAAATATTGTGAATTAAAGAATCTATGAAAAATAACTATACCAGAATTCTCATGACATTGTAGCATCTTGAAATCATGTTGGATGTTCCATGTTTTGGCACACTAAAACTTAAAAGTTAATGTTGATTGAAGCTTATCTACATTTAAACTGGGCCTATTCCTCCGTGGCAAAAAAAGGCGATATTGACGCAGAAACGGAACAGCACCTTGCAGAAAATTTTCAGCCTCGAGTTACTAAATATAACTGACGGGAATAATTATTTTTAGAATTCTAATTTTTATTTCAATTAAAAAGGGTTAAACTTACTGTCCAATTTCATTACTATTAGAATCTTCATGTCTTACACCAATTTTATTCGATTAATATTGCCTTTATTATAAAACATCTTTAATTATATTTTGACAGTTTATGCAAAAAAGTAATATGCTATAAAATCTATTCTGAAAATATAATGGTGCGAATAGAATATAAAAATAGAATCACATATAAATAGCTAGAATTAGATAAGTGTTATAGTTAGAAAAACATGTAAGAGTAGAAGTTTCTACAAGACTAAATTTTTTGTGCAACTAAACAACACTGTTTTTAATTATGTACAAAACACAACATCTTTTTTGAAAAAAATTGGCATTAAATTAACTGTGTTAAAAGGGATAAATTTATTAATATTATTTATACAAAGAAAAAGAGTGGACGTACTGTCAACTTCAAGTAAAAAGAAAAAATAGATGTGTATGTATACATATTAAATTATACTTTAATTTTTAATAATATTTAAGTATATGCCTACAATGTCTTTCTCATCCTTTCCGAATAAAATAAAATCATCTAATTATAGTTTTTAAATCTGTGGTGCATTTCTGCAAATTTCATGTGTTTAATCTCATACTTAGTCCCCAATCTTAAAGGCCTACACTAGTCACTGAAAACATTCCGGGTGATAATGTAAAGACTATGGGAGCGTTCTTTTCCAATATCTCTCTCAAAATTTAATATTTTTGCATGATTATTTTTTGCATAGGATAGCTGAGGATAATCTACAACCGGGCTAGTTTTTACCTTTTCGATTTTGCTTATATATTTTTTCATTTATGATAGTTCCAATTTCAAAACCGGTTTAAACCGGTTTTAAAAGTTAAAGTATTTAAAAATAAATCTGAAATAAAAATTAAAAAAGTAAAAACTAGCCTGGTTATGGATCGTCCTCAGCTGTTCTACGTAAAAGAAAACTCAAGTAAAAATATTAAAATTTGAGCGAAATATTTGAAAAAGAACGCTCCCATAGACATTACATTATCATCCTGGTCTTTTTCAGTGACTAGTGTGGGCTCTTAAGAGCACACACTAGTCACGCGGTAAAAGCCGAGCGCTAATGTAAAGTCTATGGGGGCGTTCTTTTTGAATATCTCGCTGATATTTTAATATTTTTACATGATTTTTTTGCACAAGATAGCTGAGGACGATCCACAACCGGCCTAGTTTTTACTTTTTCAGTTTTCGTTTCAGATTTTCTTTAAACAATTACTTAAACTTTCGGAACCGGTTTAAACCGGTTCTGAAATTGAAACTATCGTAATATAAAAAATATATAAGCAAAATCGAAAAAGTAAAAACTAGGTCGGTTGTGAATCACCCTCAGATATCTTGTGCAAAAAAATCATGCAAAAATATTATAATTTGAGCGAGATATTTGAAAAGAACGCCCCCATAGACTTTACATTAGCGCTCGGCTTTTACCGCGTGACTAGTGTGTGCTCTTAAAAGAAAGAAACGGGCAAGTGCGAGTATAACTAGCTCTCAGATGACTCCGTACAGTAAAAAATAAAAATAATAACTATATTATGTTCTGGAAAAAAAATCTTTGCTCAAAAAATAATAAGACTCTGTAAGAAACAATGCAACGTAAGTTTGGGTGTATCTTAGATACCAACATCTTTTAATTATTACAGAGTCTGATACAAGTTTAAAACCAGCAAGTGTTTAAAAGAAAATGTGTCCATAGTTCTTACTAGATTTTATTTTAAGGGGTCTCAGGAGTCTTACTTTTTACCTGGTAGTGCAATTTAACAACATGTCACATTTGATTTTTTTTCTCAGTCTCTATAAAACGTAAATGCATAATTTTTTTAATATAGACACCTTAATATCTCTTCTATTAAAAATATATTTTTTTAATTTTCTACATTGAAATTCTACTTTATTTTTTAATGTTTAATTTTGATTTAAAAAAAATTAGACTTGTATCCATTGCGCGCAGGATTCTAGCAAAACTGTTAGTTCAAGAACCGCTACAAAAGTTGATAATGGTGTAAAATTATTGTATCTTAAACTTATACCTCATTTTAAAGAAATTTATGCATTTATTTATTTAAAATTTAAATTTAAATTGAAAAAATTGAAAAAAAATAATTTTTTATTAAAAAATTGCCAATTATCAATAATCAATGTAATTAAAATTCTAAATTTGAGATATAAGTTGTTCTTAAACTTAAAATGAAGATCTTTACCAAGTTTCATACAAATTGCTTTATTATTTTTTGAGAAATGGCGCGCAGTCAAAGAACAATTTAAATTTTAAAACAAAATTAAACATAAAAAAAATATATAATAAAGATTCAATATAGAATATTAAAAAAATTATCTTAAATAGAAGAGATATTCAGTTGTCTATATAAAAAGTTTTATGCATTTAAGTTTAATAGGGACTGAGAAAAAATTCAAATGTATATGTTGCTAAATCGCACTACCAGGTAAAAAGTAAGACTCCTGAGACCCCTTAAAATCGTTTAATAAATAAAATCTCCGGTTAGAAGCACGTTTGTCTACAACCAGACTCCGGAAAAATCAAGAGATGTTCGCATCTATATGTATTGTATGTACTAGATGCCATACCCATATCTTATATATACCATTCTCTAGAATATAGCTGTATAAACTAAAAAAATATGAATGTCTATATAATAAAATTTCAAAAAGACATGAAATTTAAATAATATCAGATGCTGCTTTTCTATATAGCTATTTTTAAATCTTATGTTACCTGTTTTTTTTTTCAACTTAATTCTGTAACGACAATAAAAACAGTGAATATTTAAACTTCATTTGGCATTTCATAAAATTAAATTCAAAGTAAGAATAATCAATTGTGTTTACATTGTGTCTAAAATAAAATCCGTCATTAATGTTTAAATCATAAATTTTTGTAACGATAGGTACTTTTGACCACATTTGCTGTATGGCAATAAATAGAAATTTTTGTGTAACGTAAAATTGCTCTTTTCTCAAAAACTATATGACTTAGGATTATCTCTGTAGATTTCCTGCGAAGTTTAACTTAATTTGTGTGACTTCTAGTTTTTTTTATATAATTTTAATTTCAGTAGATTGATAAACAGAGGGCAGGAGGGGTAACATTACATTTTTTATGATATCTCTGAAAATAAAATACCTAAAATTAAAAGTAATGCATTTTTGAGTTCGGCGTAAAAAAAAAGCTTTCACACGATGGCGTTCCTTCTGAATTCAAAAAATACGTCTAGACTAGAGGTTAGGCTTTTTGCGAAGGCAGCATTGGGGTGGAAAACATGGCTAGTAAAGTATTATAGGAAACATTGATTCCCCTGTTAAAAATCAACTGAGATCAGAAAGATAATAATCTAAACAAAATGGATATTGCACGTGAACGTAGCAAATGAGGTGCGTTCCAACGAAGTTTAATATAGAAGAATAACGAAGTTTTAAAAATATTCAGATCTTGCTGATATAGTAGAGCGTACTCCGAATACAGTATAATAGTCGAAATCTTTACGTTTCTGTAAATATGCAGGAAGTAATTTTTATTACACCTCAGCAACGTATATCTTATTCATAAAATGTGAAATAGTTGAATATAATTAAACACGTACCAAACCATGTTTCCCCGTATAGCATTATATAGTGGAATACTTTTGTGTGGCCCTGTAATTTAATAATAAAAATTCTTTGCATCACAGATTGTATAGAATGCATATTTTAGTATATATTTCATAGATTCATGCCAATTCTATTATGTTCGAATGAGTGTAACATCATTAAAATGCATTTGTAACTTTTTCCCCATTGACCGTAATGTAATGGAATCCTTTTGATTGTCCCTGTAATTGATCTATGCATCCGATTTTCATAACATTTGAAATGACTCGACAAAATTACTCAATAATTATATGTTTTAAATTTCAAACGATTAAAATGCATTTAAAACTTTTTTCTCCATTGACCGTAATGTAACGGAATCCTTTTGAATGTCCCTGTAATTGATCTATCCATCCGATTTTCATAAAATTTGAAATGATTCGACAAAATTATGTTATAATTATGTATTTTAAATTTCAAACGATTCGGTTGGGTAGTTTTTGCGTTGTTACATGCGGACAGACGGACAGACGGACGGACTGAGCGACAACAATAGGTGCTACGTATTTACATAATTACGAACGCACCTAAAAAGGGTAATCTTAAAAAATAATCAGATAAAAGAGGCGAGAAAGAACTTAGTCCAATCCTTGAGAGGATGGATTTCGGACAATCGTCTTGAAATTTAAAGCTCAATAAAACTGTTTTTTATGTTACTGTGCAGTTAGTTTTCAATAAAAATATGTGTTAATTAACCAGTCAGATTTAATTACCTGAGTTTTACCATTTAAATTATAGTTGGAATATTTGCCCCAGCACGTTTCTAATAAGCTAGGAAACTTGCCCCGCATACCCGATACAGTTTTTGACATGATTAGACTTAACAGTTTTCTATCAAAAACTATATTTAGGTTAACAAAAATAATTGCGTCAGTTTGTAGGTAGAAGTCGAGGGAATACAATAATAGCTTGTGTATATCAAAATAGATAAAAATAAAAATAAAATAAAATAAAATAAAATAAAATTGTAAAAAGTTGAAAAACTTGTTCCGATCTCCTAAAATACCCAAAGCACTAATGTATAACTTTAAAAATTCTAACTAAAACTAAAAAACTACCGTAATTTCGGGTGTATAAGCCGCGGGTCAAACAATTCTTTTTCGACCCAGAATTTTTTAAGAAATAAGTGTAACTACTTAGATCGCCGTAAATATTCATCTTCAATCTAAAAAGAATTGTTTGATCCGTGGCTTATACACCCGAAATTACGGTAATCTAAACGTAGGTTTACAAGATTAAGTAATGTCATCGGAAACATGTCTTAAAATAAGATATTCAAAATTAAATGCCTTTCATTTAAATATTTTAAAATGTATTATGTTTTAAGAATTCAAAAACACTAATTTTATTCTTGGAAAAGTGTGCGACATGCAATACAAATAGTAGTAATTGAAACTCATTTGAAATTGAATAGTCCTAATGATTTAACTTTAAATAACATTATGATCTAGTAATGAATACTCAAGTCACTTAAATTGGAGTAAATGATTTTTAGATAGCTACATTGATGGAATATTTTAGCGAAATAGCAGTTTCAGATAATTACCAAGAGTTTGTTTAATTTTCTGATGAATTTAAAGAGGCACAAATGGTTATTTTATCTTATAAAAATAGGAATACAATGATTAGAACAAATAAAATAAATGTATTCCCTTCCCCTTAATATGAATTATTGGGCAAAGTAGGATTAATTGTCCTTTTATTTATATAAAATTTCTTTAGGAACTCTCATATTTCTTTATTTTGTTTTGAAAATAAATAAATGATTTCTTTGCTAATGTTATAAACAAAACATGATATTAATTTTTAACACCAAATTTGTTCAGAACAAAATTGTAACTCACTACATCTTAAATATAATAATAAATATCTATTCATTTCACTTTATCCTGATTGAAAAACCATTAAAAATATAGAAATGTACTTTATAAAATTTCTTAAGGTTTGAAATATGTATGTCTCCTATTAAATACATTGTTTTAAGTAGAAATATTGTTTTATAAGTTGATAGACGTAGTATGGAAAGTCTGATTGCGGCGAAGTCACTACAATTTGTAGTTAGGTTTCACATCACATCTCTACAGAAAAAATACCACAGTTCAGTAATTTCACATTCTAAAAAATATTGATTTTTTTCAAAAACTTGAAACCGTAGATTAGTCGATAACAACAACTTTAATATCAGTGGCCTTATACCGCCCAGCCGCAATCATAG
The DNA here is from genome assembly GCA_964019185.1 of Maratus speculifer. Classification (NCBI taxonomy): domain Eukaryota; kingdom Metazoa; phylum Arthropoda; class Arachnida; order Araneae; family Salticidae; genus Maratus; species Maratus speculifer. The sequence goes on along the minus strand of CAXHSM010001484.1, from coordinate 5,274 downwards.
CTACAACACGAGTAGAGGTAAATTCATTAGATTAATTTTAAACACGATTATTCAATCGGTAAATTAATTATAACATATGTAAATTTTCCATTTTTAATTGGGTGAAAAAAGTCCGGGCCAGGATAAGCGCAGAATGAACAGTAGTACCCAAAACAATCTTTAGAGACCGAAAAAAATGTACTGAAATTGCAGGCCGATCTCGGTGGCATTAAGCTCAATGCCATGAGTAAAAAATAATAACATGTAAGCAATATCATTTGAATTAGTGATATTGTTCCAAAATCTGACTGGGCAAACAGATACTTCCTTATTTTTTATATTAAATTAAGAGAATTTTTTATTTGCATTCCATTTTTCATGAAAGATTAACATGAAGATAAAAATAGTAAAACGATTTTATTTCTACAAATTATTGTTTCTATCGAAAGCAACAGAACTCAATCGAATGCAAGCAGTGTTTGTCATTTATTTTTTGTAGGGAGCACCAAGAAACGTTTAAGGCATGATATATTAAACAACTTTTTTATACACTTAATTATTCTTTTTATTCTACATATATAATTAATCTACATAATTCCTAAAAAATGTCATTAGAAACAAATTCACTTTTGATTAAAACCACCACTAATAAATTAAATAAAAAATGTGAAAATATAAAAGACGTTATTTTCTCTCACTTATTTTTTAGTACCCATGTCTGCTATTAGAATAAGTTCCAAATTAAACTTTGTTTACTTAAAAAAAAGATCTTGTTTTTTTTTTACATTTGCCTGATAAAAGGAATATTGAGAAACTTAAATTGCTTCGCAATATATAAAATATAAGAGACAAAAGAAATCATAGTGAAGTTTAAGATGTTAGGTTTTGATCCGGTTGTAAAAACATTTCCGGTTCTTAATTTTTTATGCAAAAAAAATAATAATAATAATGACACTTCGTTTTCCATAAGATTTATGGAATGTTGAACATTAACCGAGTCCAAAAGTACTGCATATTTAAGTAATTCATTGTTTTCTCAAAAGGATTTTGTTGGAAAACTTTGAACATAAGTATACATAAAAATTTTTAAGAAAAATGTATGGGAACTAGGGGTGATTATAAATTACTAGCAGAGGTGACCGAGCTAAACTCGGTCAAAATTAACTTTGTGTTCAACTCGATATAGTATTTTTACTGCATGATTCACTCTATATTATTACTGTAAAACATGTTATTTATAATAGCATTATTCACAAATACAAAATTTAGTGAAAATTGCGCGAGACATTGTCTAGATAAAATTTGAATGACCTAGAAGTGACCCACTAATCGCAATTACTCGAACATGTGACCTAATCCAATGATTTTCTCGTGCCAAAAATATGCTGAATACAAAATTTCGTTAAAATCATCCACTCGTTCTTTAGATATAACTTGACCATGACCCATTGTGACTCACAAATGACCCTTATAATCGAAATCTCTCAAACATATGACTTAACCCATTAGTTTTCTCGTGTCTAAAAGTTGTTACATACAAATTTTCGTTAAAACCGATTCTGCCGTTCTTTAAATATAAATAGCTTGACCCAGACGCTTTATGACCCATTAATCGAAATTTTTCGAACATGTGACCTAGCCAAATGACTTTTTCGTGCCAAAAAATGTTGTATACAAAATTTCGTTAAATATAGATTCACCTGTTCTTTAGCTATAGCTTGACATGACCTATTATGGCCCATCATAACCCACAAATGATTCTTAAAATAGAAATCTGTCAAATATCTGACTTAGCCCATTAGTTTTCTTATGTCAAGAACTTGTTACATTCAAAATTTCGTTAAAATTGATCTCACCGTTTTTTAAATATAAATATCTTGACTCAGAACCTTTATGACCCAATATGACACATCAATCGAATTTTCTCGAACATGTGATCTTTTTCTCGTTCCCGAAAACCATAGAATGCAATTTTTAGTCAAAATTGCGTGAGAAAATCTCTAGATAAAAATAGTATGACCCACTAACCGAATTTTCTCGAACATGTTACCTAACCCAGTGGTCTTCTTCTAATCCAAAACGATAAAATACAAAATTTGGTCAAAATCGTTAGAGCCGATTTTTAGATAAAAATGACTTGACCCATAATGACCCAAAAATGACCCACTAATCGACATTTTTCAAACATGTGACCCAGCCAGATAGTTTTCTCGTGCCAAAAAACGATTGTATACAAAATTTCCTTAAAATCCATCCAGCTGTTCTCTAGATATAAATATCTTGATCCTGACCCATTATGACCCAAAATGACCCAATAATCTAATTTTTTCGAACATGTGACCTAGCCCAATGGTCTTCTCGTGCCTAAAAATGGTAAAATTCAAATTTTTGCGAAAATCGTTAGCGCCGTTTTTGAGATAAAATTTACACCCACACACAGACACATACAATTTTTGCTTGCATTATATTATAAGATTTAAACGAATGAAATCAATTTTTTCAGAGCCAAGGGCGAAAAAATCGTTCATGAAAAATTAGTTGGATGGTGAGAATGGAAAACACTTTTAATTTTTTGTTGTTTCTGGTGGATATTTCAATTTTTTCTTGATATTAAGTTATATTTACATACCTAATACATGAAATTACGCTTAATTGTGTGATAAGTTTGTTGGAGTCCAGCTGTTGCCAGGCCGCTATTAAAAAAGTTGTTCGTATCTATCAATCTACGGTTTCAAGAGTGTGAAAATGTAACATTTTGACAGGAAATGCTAATAGAAGATCTGCAGAAAGTCATTTTCATATGAAAGCCATATCACATAGCAGCTTTGTGACACTAACAGCCCTGCGCAATCGAACAATGGCAGTATGAACGATTGCAGCAAATATAAATGCCCTTAATGGCATGACAATTTCGTAAATAACTGCATATTGTAGAGTCAACTTGATTTTTATGCAACACAACCGACAATATGCATCCCAATAAACTTTTGTCTCAGATTTAATCAATATTAATTACGCACAGAGCACGTTGTGTGGACGGCAAAGCAGTGCAGCACTCTAACGAATTCATGTTTTCATAAATTGAATATTTCCAACTGAGCAAAAAAAATGCTCATACTAGGAATCGAACCCGGATTGTTGGCTTATAGGACGAATGCTTTTTCATTTAGCTAACTATGGGACAACCAACGTGCATTTCTGGCCCAGGTAACATTTCTTGAATTAACATCTGGTTTGCCATTTAGAGAGCTCAACACAATAAGCTTCAAGTACAGAAACTCCATATAAACGATGGATACATAGATATAAACTATTATTTAAAACAAACAAACGGATTGGTAAACATGTCATACAATTTGAATATTTCCAACTGAGCGAAAAAATGCCCATGCTTCATGTTTGTTTACAGAGTTATGTGTTGTCATACACAGAGAGCAAGCTTACGGTATAATCAAACATTTGTAAGTGAATTGTATCAACATAAATGGTATACCCATAAAGAACGGCATTATGAACCGTGAACAAACAAATCTGCACCATTTACAGAAATCCCTCCTTTGAGCAGAAGTAACTTGTACGTGTATAGTACACTTTTGGCAAAAATATTATTTTGAATAAGTTACACGTAAATAGTTTGTCGCAAACACAAGTACCCACCAGCGTCATTAAATTCTTCTACTATAACTTTTGCTAAAATTGTTTTGTTGAACTGAACCGTTAATGCCACAAATCGGCCATCCGATGATATTTTAATAGGCAGACAACCATCGGCATTATGATATTTCCCGAGTAAATAATAACACAGTCTCGAAACCGAAGTTTGGTCGATACCACTAGCTTCGGCATCACCTGTCTGCCTCCATCATTTCACTGATAGAACGACCAAAATGGTACGTAAATTCAAATGGTACGTAATAAACTTATCATCCACAAAGTGATTAGCATCACTATTAGGTTTGGTTTGTTTTGTATTTATGCCGGCCATTTATCTACACGGGATATAGGCCCTGAAAGGAGGTGGTGCCCTTTGTGGGGGGTCTTTCTAAGGAACGTAACCCGCATTTATGCAAGGATATCCAGGGTTCAAATAAAAGCACGGAAAACTCTGAATAGTTAGGCAGACGGTCGCGATTGGGTTCACATCACTATTAGGAAAATGACAAAATAAAAGATTCTTCCTTTCTGACAATCCAACTATTTCATATTTCACACTTTTATTGTTTATTTCTCTTAAACGATTAGTTTAAGAAAAATCCTAGTTCCCTTATTTTTCATATCGATTTCTTATAATGAATATGAATTTTTAAACTTAGAAATAAATATGTTTTAAAAAACAATGATAATTGAAATATGCAACACTTTTGGACGTTTGCAGTCTTGAGAAAAATATATTGCTAATTACGTAACATTATAATTTAGTCATTATCCATTTTGCATTCGGAAATATGCAATTTATTCTTTAAGCATTGTTACCTTGTACAGTTATAACTATTTACTCCCATTTCATTATTTTATCCGTCAGTGTTCTGCATGTTATTTCGAACATTTCTAACAAATTTATATAGATAAGTTATGTATACAATCAATATTAATCACAGTGCATTGAACCATGCACTAACTATTTGTGTTGTAACTATGTTTACACCAATTCCTCAACAACCTGACTATATTAATGTTACACTTTAATTATTACTTCGTGATTTATATTCGTTTAGCTTTGTGGAGTTTAGCTGATTTGATAAAACATAACTATACACATTCTATTAACAATTTTGCCAGTAATCATTTTGAATGGATAATATTACGATTCTGAATATAAGGCACCAGTAAAGCTCAATCCACATTTTCAGCTAACAAAATTTTGAAATAACACAACATGACATAACACAAATTGGGAAGCGTAAAAATAATTCTTAACTGCCAATAAAGGACATTTTTAAATATATTAATAACCTTAATATTGCCATAAAGAATGTGTGTTTGGAATAAAACCAAGAAAATAATGATTAATAGCATTAATAAAATAAAATTTAACAAACTAAAAATTAAATTGAGAAGAAAACTTTAAAGTTGTAATGATAAAGATAAATCTCTATTCAGGATACATGGAAGAATAATATATTTTATACGTCTTTTAACTGTCGTAGATTTAACTGATATTTCGTATCATATAATGTTTAACAAACTTCTAGTACAATTCTTCATGAGGCGATATGGCGCAAATGATAAAAGGTTAATTTGAATATACTTAAGGAAGTACATTCAAATTAGCATCAAATGAAGAGACCTCACTTG
>CAXHSM010001483.1:0-30000 GCA_964019185.1 Maratus speculifer | reverse complement strand
TACGACTCTTCTTGCTAATATTTCGTTACTCCAGAATTAAGATTTCCTGAAGATGTTTTCTAAAGAAAAAGTTTTCCTTTTTTACATTATAGTACGTCATTAGTGTAATTACCTTCGAGTTGCATGCTTTTATAGAAGCTCCATGATCATAATATTTTTTTCGTGCAATTGACCACGATCACGAGCAATGATAAATAGAATTTCCTAGAATAAAATATTTTTTTCAATTTTCAAAGCATTTGATTTAAAAGCATTTTGATTTTAGCATTTTGATTTAAAAGCATTTTGATTTAAAATTGATCTCATTTTAATTTTTTGCAAAATTTTTATTCCTGAATTATTAACGATTTTGAAAAGTTGAAGCTATGTCCCAAATACGAAAAAAATCTACACATATTGAAGAATTTTACGAAGTCGATGAAACAGTTATTAGGCATAAACCATCACACAGTGCCAGTGCAGATGATCAAGAAAGTACTGCGCATAAACGCAGGGCCAGATCCAAGAAGAGATTTAGAAGTAGGAGTCGTCGACATTCCAGCAGTGGCAGAAGACGCAAGCGTTCCATCAGCATACGGAGCCGGAAGCGTTCCATCAGCGCACGCAGACGGAAGCGTTCAATTAGCCGAAGGGGACGCAAGCATTCAAGTAGCGGAAGGAGATGCAAGCGTTCCGTCAGCTTCTGAAGACTCAAGCGTTCCGTCAGCGTAACACGACGCAAGCGTTCAACTGTCCGTCGAAGACTATCAAGACGACGCACAAAAAAGCCTGAAGAATAGAAATAACTTCTTCAAGATGACTTTTCCGAAATTTGCAGAAACTGATATTTTATAAATCATATGATTAAATTGTATAAAAGTTAGATCAAACAGACTTTCTTGACGAAGCAATAAATGTAATGAAATTTATATTCCCATTTATTTTTTCTTTCTAATACTTTTAACTCTGTAATAAGGTATTATCTTTTATTAATTAACTTCTAATCTTTTAAATATACTAGGATTTAAAGCCTTTTCCTGATTCATAATACGATGGTTAAATGATGCTTACGTAAAATTATCTTTAATTTGCACAGCATTTCACTTTTTAAAATGAAAATGAATAAAATTATTTCTAAGTGTATTTTAAATTTTTTAAATGTTTGATATGCTGTAATAAATTCCTTTCGTTTTAAACCTATTTTAAAAATCCTTGAACATGCTAAAATTTAAATTTGAATTTTAAGTATTCCTTTTTGCGGTTAATGATAAGCATTTGAATTTTCCATAAGTGCCAAATTGATGAGTTTTGTGTCAATATTCATTGCAATATGGTATGCGAAAATGGCACAAATAACATATACGCACGGAGTTTGGCGCGATAATTTCTGATGTCAATTTGGCGAAAACCTTTTTTTCGAATACCAATAATAGATACATATATATATTATTACTAGCAGCCTTCGCCCGCTACACTGGTTAGCAACTTTGAATGAAACGAAATTTTTATATCATATTAATTTTTAGTTTTATATCATATTTTAGACTGTCTGTCATTGATAAAAAGAGTCTTCTAAAGACATCGCCAAATTAGGAAAATGTGAAGTATCTCACGGACTAATGGGTGTAAAAGAATTTGCTTTGTACCATTCGATTCAACATGCAAAAATACACTAAAATATGTTATCAGTTGAAAAATAATTGCAAAAGCCGATTTTTAAGGAATTTTTTAAAAGTTCCTTCTTTTTTTACCCGCCTTAGGGGTGGAATTTTCAAAAATCCCTTCTTAGCGGCACTCGATGTTATAAGGAGTATTTTTACCCCAATTTTCAAGATTTTTTGTTCCGTAGAATTTTTTGTGCTGTGATTAACACGAAATTCAGACTTTCTTAGATAAGGATTGAATATTTTATTTTTTGCGCCAAAGAAATCGCCAAATTAGGACAAAATGAAATATCTAATGAACTAATGGGTTTAACCTTCCGTCTACCAGACGGGTCCATTGGACCCGACAGCAATATTTCTGGTGTCAATGGTAAAATGAGAAATTGTCGATTGACACCGGAATTTATAAAGGACTTGTCTAGATATTACGAATTCCTTAATTTAAGCTTTCATTATAAAAGCAAAATTATATTAAAATATTACTGGCGCCGTTTGCTAGTTTGGAATTAAAATCAGGTGTTGCCGTAGATAAATGGGTGTTTTGTCTGGTAGACGGAAGGTTAAAAGAATTTGCTTAGTACCATTCGATTCAGCATGAAAAAATAACTAAAATATGTTATCAGTTGAAAAATAACTGCAAAAGCCGATTTTAAAGGAATTTTTTAAAAGTTCCTTCTTTTTTTACCCGCCTTAGGGGTGGAATTTTCAAAAATCCCTTCTTAGCGGCACTCGATGTTATAAGAAGTATTTTTACCCCAATTTTCAAGATTTTTTGTTCCGTAGAATTTTTTGTGCTGTGATTAACACGAAATTCAGACTTTCTTTTATATATATAGATAAGGATTGAAAATTTTATTTTTTGCGCCGAAGAAATCGCCAAATTAGGAAAAGTGAAATATCTAACGAACTAATGGATTTAAAAGAATTTGCTTAGTACCATTCGATTCAGCATGAAAAAATGTCAGCCATTTTTCTTCCTTAACACTCTAAAATACATAATTCTAATTATATATATCGTAATATTGTAAAATGGCATGGCTTACTATCTTATATTTTGTTCCAACTTCCATTTTTCTTCTTTGCCGGCATTTTTTTCAATCTTCCGATCTTTTTGTTTACATGTTCAAATCAATCGCTTATCTTTTCCGATCGTCGCTGATGGGTACGTTCATCCAGGTTTTATCGTTCCGTTCGGTCGCAATCCGCAAGCATCGCGGATCGCAACTCGTAAGTGGCTGTCTTGCATTTCTTCCATCGCAAGTCAGGAGCTCGCTTGCTCAACTCGGAGGGGCGTATCCAGTTTGGAATTGCCGCTGCTATTTAAACCGGCGGAGATAGATTGTGCTGGGGATTTTGAAGTGATGTTATGTCTCAAGATAATTGATGTTAACGTCAATATGATATAGTTTCAGAAATGTATTTTAATTCATCCAGTTTTAAAGTTAACATCTAGTTGTTTAACTACGCCAAATCCATTGCTGGACATTTGATTGTGAAAATGGTTTATCAACTTCGCCCGTGTTTCATTTTACCAGCGGTCATAGTCCATTTGTGTTGTTAATTACGTCTTCATACTCATTTATTTGTGGACATTATTATCTTCAGTTTTCTTAAAACTTTTCATCGAAATAGTTGGTGTGCCATATCATGGGAATTCTTTCAGTACGTCGAGAGCAGTCATCCATATGTGAGTCCGTTTTGTTTTCATTGCTATCCTAGTATTGTTATATGCCATGCCATGCCATTCAATAAGTAATATTATTTCATTACATAGAATGTTTTTAATTTAAATACAGATTTGAACTTATTTTCTGTTTACATTTTACCAGTTATATTTTCCATCTAAGTTTATACATATTTTTATTTAAACTTGAATATTATTTCATGACATAGAATATTTTTTAACTGAACTTGTTTCTGTTCACGTTATGCCTGTTATATTTTTCACCTGGATTTATACATGTTTTATTTAAACTTGCACTTATTTTTCGTTAATAAACGTTAGCCTTATTTTACTGAAAAACAGTTTCTTTAATGTCTTACATTACACTGTCACAATGTCACCAATACTTACTCTCTCAGGTCACCGTAGTTACACTGTTATAAGCTGCTAAATTTTATTTTGTTTTAGACGGTTCTTGTTACAGAACCGATCAAAAAATACACTAAAATATATTGTCAGTTGAAAAATAACTGCAAAAGCCGATTTTTAAGGAATTTTTTTTAATTTCGTTCTTTTTTTTACCGGCCTTAGGGGTGGAATTTTCAAAAATCCCTTCTTAGCGGCACTCGATGTTATAAGAACTATTTTCAGCCCAATTTTCAAGATTTTTTGTTTGGTAGATTTTTTGTGCTGTGATTAACACGAAATTCAGACTTTCTTTTATATATATAGATATGTTACAAGCCAAACTAGATTGGCCTAGGCCAAACCGGTCTATCCTAACGCCCATCTTCCTAGGCCAGACTGGTCTGTCCTAACGCCCATTGGATAAACTAGTTTTTCCTAGGCCAAACCGGTTTATCCTAACGTCCATCAGATAAACTAGTTTTTCCTAGGCCACTAGTCTATCCTAAGGCCCATAGGACAAATTAGATGTTCCTAGGCCAAACTAGTTTGGCCTAACTTTTATAGGATAAACTAGTTTAGACTGGTGTTTATTGGTCTGAACTAGTTTATCCTAGGCCAATTCAATTTGACGGGATTTTATTAAATTCAATGACCGCCTCAACGGCAACATTCTTGTTTGTCCTAGGCTGATCTAGTTTATCCTAGGCCAATGTAGGTTTACGTGTTTTTAGCTCACAGGCATCAAAGCCAGAGAAAGAATGTGCTCACAGGTACTGTATGTACGTCTGGTGCGTAACGCGATAACTCTTGATATAAATAATGTATTTGACATGTTTGTATCTCATCAGTCTATCAAAGCCTGAGAACTAATGCGCCCGTAGGCTCTGCATCTATGTAAGTACCTAATGCAATAATTCTTGATAGAAATACTCGATTTGCATCAAACTTTCACTGTAGATTTATTCTTATGAGGAGCTTTTCTGATTAATTTTGGGAGGTCATTGGAGAAGAATAAGAAGGGGGGAGAACGAGAGGTTGATTCCCCCCTTCCATTAATTCAAATAAATGGGTTTCCATGCATTTTAGCATATTTTATTCAAATCTTAGATATAGGAGCATTCTCTTGAGGCGCCTCCATGATTAGTTGTGGGTGTTCATTGTTTAAGCATAAAGGGAGGGAGGAATAGGGGTAACGCCCCATAATATATGTAAATGCTTTTTTCACGCAGAATTTACTGATTTGCTTCAAATTTTAGAAATAAATTCATTCTGATAAAGCACTTCCCTAATTAGTTTTGGGGGTTAATTGAATAAGAACAGCGGGAAGAATGGGGGGATCCCGCCTAATTATGGCAAATGGGTTTTTTATGCAGAATTAACCGATTTGCTGCAAATCTTGGATTTGTTCATTCTAATGAAGCGCTTTACTGATTAATTTTGGTGGTTCTTCGGTTAAATATAAGGGAGAAACTTACAATTTATTTTTTTCCATAAATTTGATAAACTGGTTATAATACAGAATTATCCAATTTGCTTAAAATTTTGGACATGAATTCATTTGATCAGGTGCTTCTTTAATTAATTTGGGTTTTTTTCTATTGGTTAAGTATAATATGGTAGTGGACATTTTATCGCGTTCCTTAAATTAGATAAATGGGTTTTTATGCAGATTTATCCGATTTGCCGTAAATTTAGAATATAGTGTTTTTCTTTATAAGGTGTATCCCTGAATTGTTTTCAGGATTTAATGATTAAGTATAAAGGGAGGAATAGGGGATTACCCTCCTTAAATCAGATGAATGGTTTTTTGAGCAGAATTATCTGATTTGCTTCAAATTTTGGATAATTGTTTAATTTTATAAAGCGTATCTGTTATTAGTTTTGGGGGTTCAATGGTTAAGTATAATTGGGAGAAATGGGAAAAAGTAATCCAACTTACTTCATTTTTCGAGATTTTTTCCTCTTTAAAAAAAAAAGACCGTAATACACAATTAGTGTAAACAGCCTGTGAATGCAAAGCCATCTGTTTAATTGGGCAATATTATTTTTAATATTGATCCCGACTACTGCTCCATAGCTAACTTTGTGCAAAGTGGTTTTGTCATCACCCTTATATAATGTATTTTATTCGAAGGGTTGTAGAATACTGTCAGAGGTTTGCACAGGCCGAAATTTCGAGGCCCGGGCCCCGCCCTTCCCGAAGGAAAGTTATTTTGCCGTGACCCAGTGTAAAAACTAAAAATTCAGCCCGAGCCCTGCCTGTACAAAATTCAGTGAAAAGAGACTCAGTCCGGCTCAATCTGCCCCTACTCAATTTCTTCAAAAAATTAAGATTTTACTTAACATACAATTAGGATTCCTTTAAAAATACTGCATACATGTTTATTGGATAAATTTACAATGTGTATTTAAATTATGATGCGTTCACAGAATGGTAAATACACAATGTATTATTGATTATTTAGATTTTTAAACCTTTCAATATTCAAATAGGGATTCATTAAATAATAATGTATAAATAGAATAAAAGAAAAAAGGAGAGTTATAAACATCTTAACTATTGAATCTGTTCAGTAAAAGTAGATTTGTGAGTATGTTTCACTGTCATTCCTTAAGGCTTTTCTTAAATCCAAAAGAGCTACATCCTAACACATTTAAGAACTAATTTATTTTCGGAAATGCATAAGATTAACAGGCATTCTCACTCAGAAAATGTGTAATCGAATGGCGTTATCCATTTTTTTTTTTAAATAAAAATAGGGATGGGACGAATAGTGATTTGGCCGAATAGCCGAATACCGAATATTCGGCCAAATTTTAGGCCGAATACCGAATATTCGGCCGGCCGAATAGTAAAATTTTTTTTCCAATAAAGAAAATAAATTTTAATGATATATAATTTAAAAAATAGGAGCTCATTAATAATTATTACTCTTAATTGTGCTTTTAAATGTATTTTTAAATTTGAAAAACTTATTTTAACACAACAAAATTATGAAATTGCATTATATCCTTTATTCTAACGTACATCAAATTGATTTTCAGTAAGTCAAGATGGGGAAAATATTTCCATTAAAATATGAAGAATGTACTTCACTTTTACTATCAATTGATACTTCTTGCATCCAAAATCAATAATATTCTTAATCTCTCTCTCAGAACTCACAAAGACATATTTTCTGAAATAACCTTTAATGAAGTAAATTTGATCATTTAGAGTTTGTGTCCCTAGTGATAAGCAAATTTGTAAGAATGAGACTTCTGAAATCAGATGTCAAGCTTTAAATTACAAATTACAATTAAAGCAAAAGGTTATGCTTAAAGTAGAATGCATATGTTAACAAAATCTTTGACATTTGAATCGGCGCATTCAATATTCAACTTCAATATTCCATTTATTCAACAAGCATTAAAAGGATAAACAGAAATTGATAACAACATGAAGGAAGGAAGATTAAATTTAAAATATATACATAATGTTACATATTTAGGTCAGTAATTATGCAAATAATTATGTAAAAGTGAAAATTATAGAATGAAAAAATTATTTTGTGAAGTATTTAGAATTTATATTAAAATATTTATAAAACCATCTTCATAAAGCAAGTTGTGTCATCTAATGTGTATTGAGTGTGACACCAATTCTGCTTTCAGATGTACCGTTGTATTTGGAATGGTGATATATTACATTTAATTTTGAAAATGAATCTTCGTTAACACACCTAGTGAATAAATTTTTTCATTTCTTACTTTATAGAAAATAAGTTATGAATTTCATAAGAGCCTTATTTATATGTGCATGGAATTTGCAGACATTAATAAATATTTGAGCGTTTTAGAATAAAGCAGTGATTTTATATCTTGAATTGTAATATATCATTCTCTAATGATGACATTTCCCGTACAATTAAATCTCTAACTTGGGCAGCATTTTCTAGAATATCACTAACTTTTATAGGAAATACAGAAAGGCTGCATATTTTTTAGTATATGAATAACTATATTTTGTAAGCAAGAGTGAGAATGACTTCATAAATAACGTAGCCAATTTGGATTAAAGAAAAAAAAAATTGCAAGAATGAAATTCTTTAAATCCGAAATTTATTTGGCAAGATATCTTTCACTATTCGGTGAGATTTTAGCAATATTCGGCAAGATATCTCTAAATATTCGGCTACAGGTATTCGGCCGAAGTATTCGGTCAACAAGCCTTCAATATTCGGCCAACCGAATATTCGGCAAAAGGGCCGAATACCGAATAGTGGCCGAATATTCGTCCCATCCCTAAATAAAAATGATGTACCTTTGAGAAAATACTATTAAAACCTCGTTTTGAATCTAATTTCCGCTTACGACTTTACGGAAAAGAAAAACTTGACGCCGTGACTAGAATAGCTTATATGGAGATAGGTAATTAATTTCTCAAAAATGGAAAACGCTGTCCGATTCCAAATTATGTTAAGCGCAGATCTGGATCGTATATGCGATAATAATAATAAATGGAAGTCTGATCTCAGTTGGCACGAGTCTGCAGAAAAAAAAATAATAAAAATAAAAATAAGCAACCACCATGTCCAATGCATCATGTCTCTACATTGGAGATGTTAAATTTTTGTATTGATGTTATAAGTAATGACTCTTTACATACATTTATACTTATTCTTGTGAAAGACATGTTTTTTACCGGCCAAACACAATTTCGAACCAAATTAAATTAGACTAAGCCAAATTATTTTATCCTAACGCCAATTGGATAAACTAGTTTTTCCTACGCCAAACTCGTTTATCTAAATGTCCATAGGATAAACTAGTTTTTCCTAGGTAAGAGGGTAATCCTTCATTTTTCCCTTCATACTTAACCATTAAATCCCCAAAACTATTCAGGAAATCGTTTTATCAGAAAGAATCTACATTAAAAAAGTTGAAAAAAATTCATCAATTCTGCCTCAAAAGCCATTTATCTAAATTATGTTGTGTTATCTACATTGCCCTTTCTTTAGGACTTAAACAATAAACATCCACAACTAATCACGGAGGCGCCTTGTCACAATGATCCTATATCTAAAATTTTAAAAGAAAACTAATAATTCTGCATGATAAATCCATTTCTCTAAATTAACGGTGGGAGATTAGCCTCCCGTTCACCCCCCTTTATTCTTATCCAATGAATTTCCAAAATTAATCAGAAAAGTACCTTATCAGAATGAACGTACATCCAAAATTTGAAGCAAATCAGATATATCTATCAAGAGTTATCGCATTACGTACATAAGTACATACAGATTCAGTTAGGTGGGGAGGCCTACCATATGGCTTGAGCTCAACAAGCCCCACCTAACATTTATTATTTAAAAAAAAAAGTACAATGTCAATTACAATGGGCTGCCCTATTTTTCAGGGCGAGCCTGGGAAATAAGTATCTAATATTTACAATGATAACTTTGCATTATTGCATGATGGTGTGTTTAGAATATTCAGACGTGTGTTTTAACAACAGAAATATTTACAGGTTCAAATTAGAGGTGCGGAATATTTACAAGTACAATGTTCTATAGTTCATTTTGAAAGTGAATAAGTCCAATGAGTATGGTTCTTAGTAGAGTTCATAGTAAAGTTCGAAAGTTCATTCGAGTCCATTTGAAAGTTAAAGAGGAGGCATCTGAAATAATGTCTGATTATCCTCAATGAGTTTTACACAGTTTATTATTTTGTCAAGAAGCCTAGTTTCTTTCAATATCACGTTGAACCAAGCTGCATCTGAAAGCGTAGAGGATTTCTGTATATGGTAAAAAGCAGTTAAGGTGCATGTCGTCAGGTAATGTAAAGAGTCACCGACTTCCCCACATGTGCAACGGTTAGTCTACTTTATTAAATGTTACAATATAACTAGGGAAGGGTCCATGATTGGTGGCGAAGAGGTAGAGGTTGCGATGGAACAGCAGGTTTTCCAGAGAGACCTTGGGAACTAGGTTGTAAGTATAGCGATCAGTCTCTCCATAGTCCCACTCTTGTTGCCATTCTGCTAGGACCTGGATTTTAACTTGCCTCCGCAAGTAAGAGGCTGAAAGTGGTAGGAACTTAAACAATGTTGATTCTTTACCCTCTGCTGCTTGTTTCGCAAGATGATCAGCCATTTCGTTACCAGCACAACCAGAGTGGCCTCTCACCCAGTTAAATTTTATAATCTTTTTGGAGCTCTGTAGGGCCCGTATTATTTCAACTATTAGTAAGTCTTATGAGCATATGTCCTGTATTGCTTGAACACTTGAAAAACTATCCGTATTTATTGTCATTGTTTTAAATGCACTTCCTTCTGCCCATATAACTGCATCCAGGATTGCCGAAAGTTCTGCTTGGTATATGCTGTTGTGTTTGAGCTGACGCTTTGGTCAGGGCATCAAAGGAAATATAATGTTATGTTTATTTGAAAGTGGAGAAAGCACTTTTTATTTGCCTCTACCCACAACTAGGCCAAAGTGATCGTGATAATGATAGCACATCACGGAGAATGGGGGCCTGCAAACGACCCTAATTACTCTCTTCATTATTTCATTTAAAATAATAAAAATATTCTTTATCCAATGATGAAGAAAAATCAAGTATAAAGTTATAAAAATATAAAATTAAAAAGGTAAAAAGTTACCTGTTGAATCCTTGGCTTTTGATGACAAATAAATCCAGACAATAGGCACAAGAAATTAATATACGAACAATTTTCGAAGAAAAAAAAAATATATTTTATTTCATGAAGTACTTGTTGCTTTTTTCATGAATAAATATTTCTTCACAAATTTATATTTTTAGTGACTCGTACATATTAATTTCTCACTTGATAAACAACCATTTCATAACATATGTTAATCACAACTATTGCTATCTCGAAGCAATAAAAATTCTTTTCATAACATATTCTAGATATCTCAACAACATGTAATTAAACAATTTTCTTCATGACATAAAAGGAGAATAAATTATTATTTCTTTTTGAAAAAGAACACCTCTCATAATATGAACTTTCAAAACAAAATACATCATACTTCATATTGTATAGATACATGCCAATATTTTCTTTATAACGCCCCGTAAATATTAAGAAAAAATTATATATATATTGGGCCAGATAATGAAGTAAAAAGGACTTATGCAAATAAAATTTCTTCATCTGACGAAAGAAAAAATCTTCACCAAGACGTCATGTAAACTATAATATTATTTCTTGAAAACAAAACAGTTCTTCACCTCTGCCTACTTCTCAGAGGATGGAGAATAAAAAGATTATCGAAGAATTGGGCACATTAGATTTGTAGAAGAAAACTCGTTGATGAAGAGATGATGAGAAAATGAATGAATATTTATAAAATACGTGACGACATTTTTACAACACTTGTGAAGATAACACGAGAGCATAAACTGAAGACGTATAATGAGACCTTATATAATTTCCGTAATCCAAGAAGAGAATGCACAAACAAAACAATTTTCGGGATGCTATTGCAGTGAGAAGTGCCTTGCTACTAGCCGCCTTGAAAACTCAACATCATTTCCAAAAAGAGAAGGCACAAACGAATACATTCAGGAATGCATTAAACCACTTCATTGCTCCTCGCAGCACAGAGGGACTTGGCTTAACAGAAATCAACATCACTTTCCTAGATGAATTTTGAGGGCAGCACTTTTTCTTTGCCGCACTTAAAAAAAATCAGCATCGTAATAATCTCAACATAACAAAAAAAAACCGTTCCATCCTTCGTTAACGGGGGAGCACCTCTGCCCCGAACTTTCACTCATGCGACTGCATCCATCACAGCAGGTGTCTATCGGCGCAACTAACGCAGGTGGCCGCGAGCCCAGGGGAAAAGGAGAAAGGGTTATTGTAAATGCAAAATACGCCAATTTGGCAGTTAGCAACAGAGGGGGTGAGGAAAAACTAAGCCAAATTACAATATACAGTATGAAAAGATATGTAACTAATAAGAATAAAATTGATAACCATCTTAAGAGGGGAGGCCAAAGCCAGTGGCCATGTACATAACGGCTTGAAATACGTCACCTGTGAAATTTAATTTGATAGGTTAGGGGTGTGTCCGAATAAACGGAAGTTCCACCCAAAAGAACTAGCGAGAAAGTTCTCGAACAAATTTAAAACCGGAAGGAATGATTTCAAACAGAATTTTACCGGCTTGGAACAATCGAAAGCTAAGCAAGAAAGAAAACAATACAGGCGACGAAATGAAAATAAGAGAAACCGAAATTAAATTTAAATTGAGAACATTAATAAAAAGGAAGGTGATATGAAATAAAATGGCTAATAAAATTGAATTAAATTAAACATATGGGGGGGTTATGGAGTAACCACCACATATTACCCAGGGTCCCCCAAAAGAAAATATTGGTGAGATGACAAAATGAACAATTTTTCGTCGAGACAATATTTTCTAACACATGTACAAATATACTAAGTAAATACACAAAATAAATATATCAGAAATAGTTATAAGAATATACATAATTGTTGTACATGATATTTAAACAATAAAAAAAAAATAATTACTGTTATGATAGTAATCCTTATGAAAATATACCAACTGTAGTAAATGTTAACATGAAAGGTATATAAAGTTTCCTTCAGAGGTATCTATCATATAAAAAAAATTAAAGACTATGTGCAGACAAACAGTCCATAACTTTGAAGAGTCTCTTGTTAGGCTGTGCACAATGTATCACAATAGTAGAATGCTTTAGCATATGTCACAATATTTGATTACACAATAATATGTATATTTATATTCTCAGTTGTGCACAAAAATGAAATATACTATAACTGTATATGAATCATGTTATAATTATATATAACATATATGGTTTCAAATAACACATAATAAATTAAATGGATTTGTAAGTTGAAAATTGAACAACCATAAAAATATATATATAAATAGTGCAGAGAGATTAGTTATGCTCTCATAAAAATATTTACTTATATCACCACATAGCCTTTTACGCTTTCAATAGATCTTAAATGAATAACTTTAGTATTATTCAATAACACATTTTCGCAGAGAATAAAATAATAAGTTGCAAAAAGAATGGTAACAAAAGCATGATATTATTTTCCAATAAAAATATCTTCAAAATGAATATAATAATTTTCAAAGAGAGAATTTTTACACTCTCATAAAGGAATATTCTTAAACATTTTCAATATAAATTGACAATAATTGCATAAATACCTTTAATACTATACTTCATTCAAAATAAACATAAAACATAAGATGTTTAATATTCTGAAAAAAAAGAAGAAACTTATATGAATATGTCAACTTATATATGACTTGATAATGTCAACTTACAAAGAAAAATCAATTGTGTCAAAATTTCTATATAGAAGATATCTAGAACATATTTACTTGTAATTTTCAAAGCATTTTTAACAAAAATAAGTAAGTGATCACTTTTGCATTTGTCATAAATCAAGAATTTGCTTTATATAAATATATATTGACTCAATCAACATCTTTGGATAAATATATATATAATGCCTCAATCAACATCTTTGGATCCAAAGTATAAATACTCAAAAGTATACAAAAAAAAAATATTATATACTACTTATGGTGAGTCATTCACTTTCTATATTTCACCAAGAAGAGAAGAAATATTAGTATATATAAGTTTATCATGCATTTTCTTTTCTCTTTTTCTTTTTTTTAAAAGAGGTTAAATGTTAAAACATGCATGCATTGTAAAGAGAAGACACAATAGAGAAAATAATTTGATGAGTACTCATCTTTATGTTTACCTTATATCAACTACAATTTCACCTTTCTTATTATAATGCACATTTGTCAAAAATCACCTTAAATACTGACATCATATTCTAACAAAGACAAATTCTTTCTCAATTTTTGCATCAACTATTGTAATTAAAGACTTTATAAAATTTAAAAGTATGGCATACATGAGATTATGTGTAATTATTGTAAGAATTATGACTTATAGATAAATACAGTAAATAATAAAACTATTGAAAATTCATACATACATCCCGAGGATGACCGTTGAGTTGTACCAGGGAGAAGAAGACTTAAATAAAATGAAAAAAAAATAACAGCTGCCTGCAGCCTGGAGAAAAGAAAAAAAAAAAAAATTACATAGCGATTCTTCTTGCTGGACAATCAGTGCGGCTAGCTTCGACTGAATATATTACAAAGCAAAAGTCATCCTGTAAAAGGAAAAAGAGAGTTAGTCTATTTTTTATGTAGTTTATGATTGCGAGGACGAAGATCATAACTTCTATATTGAGTGGATTTGCTTTTAGCACCAGTATGAGTGCCATCAGGAGGAGCTTGTGACAGTACCGATTTACTGGAACATGAAGATGTTTGCTGGCATTTAGAAGAAGAAAGAATTTGAGGAGAAGTATTACAAGCTGCATCATGACTTGAAACTTGAATAGAAGAGTGCTGTCTCACAGGAGTGGAGGATGCATTATCAACAGCTGGTTGATCATGTGATGCACCTTTTGAAGAAACTGAAGGATGTTGCAGTGCTTCATTTCTCTTTTGAAGCTTCAAGATTCGATTAGTGTGAATCAACATTGGTGAAGCATGACTATTATTGGGATCTTGAATTTGAATGAGCACAGGAGAAATTATTTTCTTGACCACGTATGGGCCTTGTATCTTTTTGTTAAACACAGTAGGAAATTTTGCATAAACAATGTCATTAACATTGATGTTGGAAAACTTTAATTTTTCTCTGGATTTTTGGTACACCTTTTGTCTGGATGATTCGTTATTCTTGTAAGCTTGATAGTATATTTTTTCAATAACATCCATCAATTTATGAATTTCATATGCAGTGTTGAGAATTTTCCATGAAACTTGAGATTTATAATTGGAATAAATATCATTTATTTCTCTTCCAAAATGAAGAAGATTTGGAGTGAATTTTGTGGCTGGATGAGGTGTAGCATTATATATGGATTGGTGAATTTTTAGAGCAGTTGGTATATCACATCCTTGTGAAGCCATTGTGTTCACAGACGATTTTATTTGAGAATTGACACGTTCGCTTATATGAAGAATATAAGACCCAAAAAAATTTTATGTAAATATTTATATATAATATGGCTCAAAACATAAATTATTATATGTATGACAAGAAGAATAATTTATCTTAGCATGAACAATAATTTTTACCAGTACCTCCGTTAAATAATGCATATATATATTAGTTGCAACATATAGCAAGACAAGAAAAAAATATATATGGAAAAATTATGTTATATATATAATGCACTGCTCCAGAAAAAGATAATATTTCAATACAAGATCAATATAAATATTGTATTTGATTACTGCACCATACCCAACAAAATATAATTATATAAAACATTAATCACTATATGAAGAAAAATAACTTGAAAAAAAAATAATGAAGAATGTTCAAGCGTTGGTCACGGCTCCAAAAGAAATTAAGTGTTGTGTTTGAGCTGACGCTTTGGTCAGGGTATCAAAGAAAATATAATGTTATGTTTATTTGAAAGTGGAGAAAGCACTTTTTATTTGCCTCTACCCACAATTAGGCCAAAGTGATCGTGATAATGATAGCACATCACGGAGAATGGGGGCCTGCAAACGACCCTAATTACTCTCTTCATTATTTCATTTAAAATAATAAAAATATTCTTTATCCAATGATGAAGAAAAATCAAGTATAAAGTTATAAAAATATAAAATTAAAAAGGTAAAAAGTTACCTGTTGAATCCTTGGCTTTTGATGACAAATAAATCCAGACAATAGGCACAAGAAATTAATATACGAACAATTTTCGAAGAAAAAAAATATATTTTATTTCATGAAGAACTTGTTGCTTTTTCCATGAATAAATATTTCTTCACAAATTTATATTTTTGGTGACTCGTACATATTAATTTCTCACTTGATAAACAACCATTTCATAACATATGTTAATGACAACTATTGCTATCTCGAAGCAATAAAAATTCTTTTCATAACATATTCTAGATATCTCAACAACATGTAATTAAACAATTTTCTTCATGACATAAAAGGAGAATAAATTATTATTTCTTTTTGAAAAAGAACACCTCTCATAATATGAACTTTCAAAACAAAATACATCATACTTCATATTGTATAGATACATGCCAATATTTTCTTTATAACGCCCCGTAAATATTAAGAAAAAATTATATATATATTGGGCCAGATAATGAAGTAAAAAGGACTTATGCAAATAAAATTTCTTCATCTGACGAAAGAAAAAATCTTCACCAAGACGTCATGTAAACTATAATATTATTTCTTGAAAACAAAACAGTTCTTCACCTCTGCCTACTTCTCAGAGGATGGAGAATAAAAAGATTATCGAAGAATTGGGCACATTAGATTTGTAGAAGAAAACTCGTTGATGAAGAGATGATGAGAAAATGAATGAATATTTATAAAATACGTGACGACATTTTTACAACACTTGTGAAGATAACACGAGAGCATAAACTGAAGACGTATAATGAGACCTTATATAATTTCCGTAATCCAAGAAGAGAATGCACAAACAAAACAATTTTCGGGATGCTATTGCAGTGAGAAGTGCCTTGCTACTAGCCGCCTTGAAAACTCAACATCATTTCCAAAAAGAGAAGGCACAAACGAATACATTCAGGAATGCATTAAACCACTTCATTGCTCCTCGCAGCACAGAGGGACTTGGCTTAACAGAAATCAACATCACTTTCCTAGATGAATTTTGAGGGCAGCACTTTTTCTTTGCCGCACTTAAAAAAAATCAGCATCGTAATAATCTCAACATAACAAAAAAAAAACCGTTCCATCCTTCGTTAACGGGGGAGCACCTCTGCCCCGAACTTTCACTCATGCGACTGCATCCATCACAGCAGGTGTCTATCGGCGCAACTAACGCAGGTGGCCGCGAGCCCAGGGGAAAAGGAGAAAGGGTTATTGTAAATGCAAAATACGCCAATTTGGCAGTTAGCAACAGAGGGGGTGAGGAAAAACTAAGCCAAATTACAATATACAGTATGAAAAGATATGTAACTAATAAGAATAAAATTGATAACCATCTTAAGAGGGGAGGCCAAAGCCAGTGGCCATGTACATAACGGCTTGAAATACGTCACCTGTGAAATTTAATTTGATAGGTTAGGGGTGTGTCCGAATAAACGGAAGTTCCACCCAAAAGAACTAGCGAGAAAGTTCTCGAACAAATTTAAAACCGGAAGGAATGATTTCAAACAGAATTTTACCGGCTTGGAACAATCGAAAGCTAAGCAAGAAAGAAAACAATACAGGCGACGAAATGAAAATAAGAGAAACCGAAATTAAATTTAAATTGAGAACATTAATAAAAAGGAAGGTGATATGAAATAAAATGGCTAATAAAATTGAATTAAATTAAACATATGGGGGGGTTATGGAGTAACCACCACATATGCTATTTTCTGTATTAAGCTGAACCTTAGATGTGTGAATTATGTTATCGCCTTGGTAGACACAGACGGCATAGCCAGTACCGGAGTTCATTCTCGATCCATCCGTGTAGATCTGCACTTCTGACTGTTGGTCACCCTCTTCTTGAGTGTGAAAATAATCCTGAAAAGGGGAGATCCGTGCCGAGGAAGTTTTTGTTTGATAGAAGAATGGTATGTGCTGTTCGAACGGCATACCCAGCCTGAGTAATCTCCCTTGCGCTGTGATTTGCTTCAATCGGAGGGTTATTGGCAGAACACCTGTCAAGACATATAGAGCTTTAGCCGCTGTTTTGTTATAAGCTCTTGAAATTAAGAGGAGAAACTGATATTGGATTGAATTCAAAAGGCGAGCACCATGTTTTTTCTGTAATCTGGAATACCATACAGCTGCTGCATAGGAAAATTTTTTCTCTAGTATATTGTTATACCAAATTTTAAGTATAGATTTCCCCAATCCACCTTGAGTGGAGGCAAATGTCATCAAGTTTTGAGAAACCTTCAACAACTCTTCACGTTTATCATTGAGATGTGGCAAAAAATTCTTAGAGCGGATTGAATGCCCATCTATCCTGAGAGTTGGGGGACATCGTAAATATTTTCTTCCTCGACGAATGTTTCAGGCTTCACATTTATCATAGGAGATTCTTAAGTTATGCCGAGTGGCCCAGTTACTTATTATATGCAAAGCTAATCTACCGAAATCTTCCAGGATTTTCCTTGTTCTCCCTTTCAAGATCAACAAGATATCGTCTGCATAGATCACCGCCTTTATCCCATGGTCCTTTAATAAACGCGGGAAAGTATTAATAAAGATCCTCCAGTGAAAGGATCCAAAGCAGGACCCCTAAGGGCAGCCCCTTTGAAACCAGTGTACTACGTCCGACAGCCAATGCACAAAGGCTCCACGCCGAGAAAAGAACGAAGATACTGTATTACAGTACGGTTCTTCAACCTCTAAATTTCTAAGTTCTTCTATTGTAAAGTCCCAGGGTAGAGAATCAAATGCAGATTGAATATCGATTGAAACCAACGTTATGTAATTATCTTCCAAAGAAAACAAATCAATTATAGAGAACACTTCCTGAATTGCTGTTTCAGTCGAACGCAATTCCATAAAACCATGTTGAGCCAGTAGTAGATGCGGTGTATTCAATAAGGAGTGGTTGATTCTTCCAGAGTTTCCCCCAGAGGGTTTCTGGGGGGCGCGCCGTTCCTCATGCCCTTTAGTTTGAAAAATAGCGCCCCTCTTGCCCCTCATCCAAAAACTAGCGCTCTTCTTGTCGCTCATTCAAAAAAAAATAGCGCCCTTCTTGCTCCGCATTAGAAAAAACGCAGCTCTTCAGCGATGATGCGGACGCGTAAATTACGCAAAAAATCGGCGACAAAACGCAAAAAACTCGTAATTTCGTCAAAAAATCGCGAAAAATCAGCAAATTTCATTGAAAAATTGCGAAATAACGACTAATTTCCGGCAAAAATCGCGAAAAATGGCCAATTTCGTCACAAAATCCCGAAAAAAAACCGGCAGTTTTCCTCAAAAGATCGTGACAAAACGTCCAAGTTCGTCCAAAAATCACGGTAAAGCGAAAAATTTTGTCAAACGATTCGCGAAAAATGGCAAATTTCGTAAAAAGATCACGAAAAACGGCAATTCAAAACGGTCAAAAAATCGTGATAAAATGGCAGATTTCGTCAAAAGATTTGCAAAAAATGGCATATTTCGTCCAAAAACCGCAATAAAACGAAAAATTTCGGAAAACGGCAAATTTTGCCAAAAATTCGCGAAAAAACGCAATATTCGTCAAAATACCCCGAAAAAACGGCAGATTTCTTCAAAAGATATCGCGAAAAAAAAAAAAGCTAATTTCGTAAAATGGGCACAAAAAAAGTTAATGCAGAGATGATTTATTTTTCGGAATTTGTGTTTTTTCGTGTTTAAACGTGACAAAATTGGTGTTTTTTGCTATCTTTTAACGGAATTTGTCATTTTTGTGATCTAACAAAATTTGCCGTTTTTTCGCGATCTTTTCACGAAATTTGTCGTTTTTTGCAAACAAAATCTGCCGTTTTTTGCGATCTTTTAACAAAATCTGCTGTTTTTTGCGATCTTTTAACAAAATCGGCCATTTCTTCACGATCTTTTAACAATATTAGCCGTTTTTTCGCAGTCTTTTAACAAAATTTACCTTATTTTTAATTTTTTAACGAAATTTTTTAATTTTTTTCTCGATTCTTTGACGAAATATCTGTTTTTCCACGATTTTTTTAACCGCTAGATTCTAGATTAAACTCTATAAAAGTGCCCTGAAGAATGTAAAAAGTGCCCTTTTCAAAACAGTAGCGCCCTGCCCCTTTTTAAACCTGGGGGAAACTCTGATTCTTCTTAGAAGTAATTTCTCAAATACTTTGCCAAAAATTGGCAACAATGATATAGATCTATAAGACCCTGGGTCTTCCGGCGGCTTACCTTTTTTCAGGAAGTACACCAGTTCACCAATTCTTCAGAAAATAGTTTAACTGAAGCAAAGAGTTGTACATATCCAATAACAACAAAGCGTTAGATTTAAATATTTTCCTTATTATTCTATGATCTATATTGTCTATTCCAGGTGCTTTGTCTTTGTTGAAGGAGAAGATTGCCACCTGCAGTTCTTTTTCAGTGAAATGAGGGACTAAGTTTACCGGGTTAAATGCTGGTTCCTGTGTTTCTTCCGAAGGACCGAAGATTCTAGTTGTTAAGTCTGTGTAAAATTCAGCTCTTGATTGTATTTCTGTGAGGGAGTCGGAGAGTGCGTATATTTCTGTTCTGTAGAAATTCTGGAACGCTACTTTTTTTGTTTTCCCATAGGGATATCTTGTTTTCTTACAGAAGTCTTGCCATGCCGAACGCTTCGCTTCCAGAATTGCTTTCTTGTACAGGGCGCTTTCTAACATCCCCGCTATAGGATTAACATTAACTTCAGAATCTTTACCCGTAACTAATGTAGGATCTTTAAGAGCCAGGGTTTGAAAAAACCCGGGTTTTTTTTAAAAAG
Organism: Maratus speculifer; assembly: GCA_964019185.1. Taxonomy (NCBI): domain Eukaryota; kingdom Metazoa; phylum Arthropoda; class Arachnida; order Araneae; family Salticidae; genus Maratus; species Maratus speculifer. Next base: position 9,734 of record CAXHSM010001483.1, on the reverse strand, counting down.
CCCAACCCACTCGGCCCAGTAGTCTAAAACCCGGGTTTTTTCGGGCTTTTTTGAAAAAACCCGGGTTTTTTCGGGTTTTATCAAAATTTTTTAGAGAACTCTCCACATTTCTAATTTTCACATGCATAGTACCTAAATTTTTCATTTATCAGTGAAACAAAGGTATAATTTTGCATTAAGTATGGATTAACAATAAAAATAAATATGTAAAAAGAAAATATAAATATATTTTAAAAGATTATTTTGTATCTCATAGAACTAGATCACTGGAAGAATGATATTTTAAATGAAGTGCAACTGAATTTCTTTATATAAATCTCAAGTTAGACTAATTTATGCAATTTCTTTCATTTACTTCAATAGAAATTAGTTTAAAGCAGTAACATTTATGTGAATATTTTTATTTTTGTGAAGAAAAAAAATAGAATTCACACATATATGCATATATATATACTACAATTTAAGCAACATTTATATTGCAATAGTATTAAATTGGATTATCTAAAAGTCAATGTCAGTCATATCTATAAAGTTAGATCGTAAATGGCAATACACTTTTACTTGTTTAGTTTTGTATGCCGTCTGTAAGCAATCTTTTAAAGTATCTGGATACATTTTAGATTAGATTTTATTAGGGTTTTTTGGATATTATCAAGGTATTTATGTTAAATAAATATGGTTCAGAATGTTTGTAAACAAGGTACTTATAAGTACTAAATACAATTTAAAATAATTGATTACAAAAAGTTTATGAGGTTAAAGGTTAAAAGTAGGGATGCAACGGATATCCGGCCAATATCCGATATCCGGCATATCCGGCTGATTTTTTAATATCCGAAATATCATCGGATATCCGAATCACAATCACCGGATATCCGACTTCTCTGTCGGATATCCGATGGGATATCTGGCAGAATGCAGCAAAGCAAATATAGATGAATAACAGTAATTGTTTGATCCCAAACAATGTCTAAACTTTTTTTACAATGCAAAAGATGAAATGTTACAATAAGTTTCCTATCAGTAAAAGGTAATTCTCAAAAGTTTAAACAATTGCCAGCTTTCCTACTATTTATATTTAAACGCTGTAATAAATTCAAGAATTTATGTTTATACCTTTTAGAAAATTGTATCTTTACTTTTAGATTGTAAAACAAAATTTGAAGTCAAAATAGTAAATAAAGCCTTTTGGCAAAAGTGTATAAAAATAGAAAACCAACATTTAGAAATGCATTAATAATGCATGAAAAGGTAACAAACAGCCGTTTTGAATCTGCTATCAAGATTCTTCATCAGGACAAAACTCAGCGTGCTAGAAAAAGCTAAGTTGAGTAAAGCGATAGAGAAGCGCAGGCTTATTATATACCAGTCACGGGAGCGAATGATAAAAACAGACCTATTTTTACATTCTTCTATCCTTCATAGAAGAAAGTAATGTTATCAATTTTTTCGACGAATTTACATCTTTTAGGGATCCAATATCCCCAAAAAATGTTTATTCAAAATATCTGTCTGTCCCAGTGTTGCCATCATACGATTATACCATCAAAATGTGTATGAAGTTATACATAGAATGAACCAAATATTCTGTGCATGCTTTTGGCTGTAGCCAGCACGTCCATGTTCATTATGGAAACATTTCGCTGTAAGGCGGCGCTGTAATCACAATTTTTGCACCATTTTCATTATTCTACCAACAAATGCTGTCTGAAGTTATGCATGGAATTGAACCAAATTTCTTTGGATACGTTTCTGAGAATGGCTGTCAGGTCTTCTTTCAATTCAAAAATATTTGGCCGGAAGATGGTACTGTGATAATGATTTATAGCTCAGAGGCTATCAAAACCTGTGAGCTTATGTGCCCACCCATTCTGTATGTATACATGTAAATGTGTAATGCAACAACTCATGATAAAAATATTCAATTCACTTGAAATTTTAAATATAGGTATATTCTGATAAGGCGTTTCCCTAATTAATTTTGGGAACTCATTCGATAAGTATAAGTGGGGGAACGGGGGCTAATATTCTTCTCCTTAATTTATATCAATAGGTTTTATATCCAGAATTATCAATTTTCATTCAAAATTTAGATATAGGATCATTCTGATGAAGCGCCTCTGTGATTAGTATTAGGTACTCATTTGATAAGTATAAAGAAGTGAAACAGGGGGCTAATTCCCCACCCCTTATTTCGATAAATGGGTTTTTTATACAGATTTATCAGATTTCATTCAAATTTTAGACATAGGATTTTTCTGATGAGGGTACCACCATGATTAGTTTGGGAGTTCATTGGATAAGTATAAAGAGACTGAACTGGGAGCTAATTCTCCAATCTTAATTTTGATAAATGGGTTTTTCATACAGATTTATTCAAATTTTAGACATAGGATCACTCTGATGAGGGCACCGCCACGATTAGTTTTGGGAGTTCATTGGATAAGTATAAAGAGGGGGAACGGGGGACTAATCCCCCGCCTTTATTTTTAGATAAATGGGTTTTTCATGCAAAATTCTCATATTTCATTCAAATTTTAGGCATAGGATCATTCTGATGCAGACATTTCCATGATCAGTTTTGCGAGTTCATTGGATAAGTCTAAGAGGGGGGAAATGGGAGGTAACTCCCCACACCTTAATTTAGTTTAATGAGTTTTTCATGCAGAATTTACTGATTTGCTTCAAAATTTGGATATAGATTCATTGTGATAAGGCACTTCCCTGATTTTTTTCGGATTTCATTGGATATGTATAAATTGGTGTGACCACACCTCTTAATTTAGGTAAATGATTTTTCTTGCAGAATTAAGAGATTTGCTTTAATATTTGGATACAGGTTCATAGTGATAAGATGCTTCCCTAATTAGCTGTGGAGTTCTTTTGTTAAGCATAAAAAGGATACGGGCGATTACCCCAACCCCTCTTAAATTTGATTAATGAGTTTTTATGCAGAATTATCCGATTTGCTTTAAATTTTGGATGTACATTCTTTCTGATAAGGCGAATCTCTGAATAGTTTTGGAAGTTTAATGGTTAAGTATAAAGAGACATAACTCCTCTTAAATTATATAAATGGGTTTTTATGAAAAATTATTCGATTTGCTATGAATTTTGGATATAGGTTTTTTATGTGATAAAGCATATCTCTGATTAGTTTAGGGAATTCAATGATTAAATATAAAAAGGGGAAATGGGTGGGAGCTATCCCCCCTTTTAATTTGTTTTTCGGACAGCATCAACCCTTGAAAATATGAGGCTGTAATATACAATTAGTAAGCATAGCCTGATAGCTCAATGCCATCAGAGGGCAATCTTCTTTTTATTGTAATTTTTTTTTTTTTTTCATAATCTTTTTATACAGTGAATTGACAGTTCGTGCAGCAATAGGAGCTTCGTATCTTGCTAAAACTGGCTATTCGCAAACAGCTGATGTAAAACAGAATAACAAAAATAGATTTTAATAAATATCATGATCGAGATTAACTCATTCTTAATCTAATTAATTGACTGCAGCAAAAATTCTAGATTAAAATAAAAACTGGTATAATATTGAAATAGTGTTAATATTTTGCAATATTTTTGAAACATTGAGATCTACGAAATAAAAGAGAGTTTTGGGATTGGTGCATCCAACTAGTTATTTTCGTGACTTCATTATAAATATTTAAAATTAAAAGTTTTTTGCTTATAAATTTTAAACTTAAACTGATTTAACTTAAAATAAAATTAAATGTAGCTGAAGGTAAAACAGTATAAAATAATTAAAACATGGAAAAAAATCATCAATTAAACCTATGTTTGGAGATAACTCTTCAACCATTGGTATATTAGTGAGACATTTTATGTTTGCATTATAAAAAGGTGCTATGTATTACTTTATGAAAATACTTTACAATTATAGACATATTAATAAATGTGTAAAATTTGTTCTAAAAATTATCAGCATTTCACTGTATACAGGGATGCCACTTTTCCGCCTTTTGGCGGATTTCCGCTTTTTTTAATTTTTAAGAATTCACGATTTTCGTTAAGCGATCACGAGATAAAATAACGATTTTCGTCGAACGATCGCGAAATAAAACAGCTTTTTCCATCAAACGATCGCGAAATACAACAGCCTTTTTCGTCAAGCGATCACGAAATGTAACATCGATTTTCGTTAAAAGATCGATAAAAAGGCTATTTTCATCAAACAGTCGCGATATAAAGCAGCAATTGTCATCAAACGGTCACGATATAAAGCAGCAATTTTCATCAAACGATCGCGAAACGAAACGGTGGTTTTCTTGAAACGATCGCAATGTGAAACGGTGATTTTTGTCTAACGATCGCTAAATAAAATGGCCATTTTCGTCAAACGATCGCGATATAAAACGGCGATTTTCGTCAAACGATCGCGAAACGAAACAGTGATTTTTGTGAAACGGCGATTTTTGTCAAAGGATCGCGATGTGAAACGAAGATTTTTGTCAAACGATCATGATGTAAAACGTCTATTTTCGTCAAACGATCGCTAAATAAAACGGCGATTTTCGTCAAACAATCGCAATGTAAAACGACGATTTTCGTCAAACGATCGCGATATTAAACGGCAATTTTCGTCAAACAATCGCGATATTAAACGGCGATTTTCGTCAAAAGATCGCGAAAGGATGCAGTGATTTTTCTGAAACAACGATTTTTGTCAAACGATCATGATGTAAAACGGCGATTTTCGTCAAACGATCACTAAATAAAACGGATATTTTCGCCAAACGATCATGAAATAAAACAGTTATTTTTGTCAAATTAAAAAAAAAAAAAAGACTGCAAAATTTTGCTATTCACTCGCGGAATAATCATTGAATTTATTGCTGGGTTACTTGAATTGGTTTAAAATGATGCGATACATAAAAGTCTTCACTGAACCTGTTGCTGGGTTACCTTAATTGATGTAAAATACTGTGAACTAAAGAAATATCATTTTAATTTACTCTTATAAATTAAAAGTTTACAACAAAAGAAAAGCTGTAATTTTTTATTTAGTTTATTATAAACAATATTTTCAAAATTCACACATAAAGTTGTGAAAAATGTCGTAAATTTTACTTTACGCATAATTTCCTCTTTTTTGCTATTTTCTGAGTGGCATCCCTGTGTATAGATTATTAGCAATTATCAGTAGTTCATTGACAAATAGTCAGAAGATTTAAATGTTTGAATTGCATTTTTTATTCAATATTATTAACATATACATACAAGGTTTGAATTTCGGGACGGAATGGCAGGATTCATGACCTAAAAAATCTTGTGAACAAGACATTCCTGGTTCCAAAAAAATAAAAATAAAAATTTCTTTGTGAAGTAGCGATCAAGTCTCAGGATTGACTGACTATTTTCATGATATTTTCCACTATCGATTGACTAATCTCATAGTTTGCTCTTACGGCAATTATACAAAATTCTTTTTTCTGTATCAGACTGAAAAGTTTTGTAATTTTTCTCACAAAATTTTCTTGCTTGCTCGACACACAAAATTTTGCAATTTTTTTTTTCTTTTCTGGAGACCAACTGGCAAATTTCACAATTTATTTCTCTCAACTGATTGACAGATTTAGCTATTTATTCTGCGATTGACTGGCAAATTTCCCTTTTTATTTTTGTGACATTCTGATGAAATTAACAATTATTTTCCGGTGTTCAGCTGGAAAATTTGTGTTTTGTCTTTGTTATTGGCTGACGAATTTCATGATATTTCCTTGCGACAGATTAGCAAATTTCACGATATTTTACTGTGATTGATTGACGAATTCTGCTATATTTTCCACTGGTGAAGTTCCCTCAAAGTTCAAATTTTTTCAGACAGGTCAACAGTTTTAAAAAATTTACTTTTGCCATGGTTGACAAAATGAACGATATTTTTTCTATGACCGATTTACATATTTTGCAAATTTTTTTCCTGCGCCGAAGCAAGAAATAATTAAAAGGACAGTAATGGTCACTAGAGTCTGAGCTTCTGGAATTAGCACTAAACAAAATGAGATTAAATCTTGTGTTGCTCATTGGAAAAAAAAAAAAAAAAGAAAACATGTTTTTTTTAATCAGTGGTTCAACATTAGATGTTTCATTTTCAAAATCATCACACATTTCCTCATCAGTGGACTCAATAATCATACCTCTTTTTTTATTTAAAAGACGATCTTTCATACGATATTTCTGTATTCGTTTTTTCCGCATCTTATAATTTGCACCTGCACAATTTGAAACTTTTCTACTCTCTTCTTTATTAACAATGACATTTTGATTTCCTATTCAAATAAAAATTCTTCTAAATTTAAAGAATTCCATAAAACAAATAAATAAAATATGGACATCCATTGCCCAAAGCAAGATGTTTAAATGTTTCCCATTGAGTTATTGAAAATCATTAAAAGCATCATTTTTATGATGATTAAAACATGATTTATGTAATAAGAGTCATATTACGTATGTCATGGATTAAACATTAATATCCCTGGACGAATCATAAACAAAATAAAATGTGGACACCACAAGGTCCATTCTCGACCGATAACAACCATTTTCCAAATGATTAAAAAAAAAAATGATGAACTTCAAGGAAATCATTTAAATAGTTGATGTGCATAGTTCAGAGAAATTAGGACATGATTTTTTTAAATAAACCATTTCTCATGTAATAAAAAAAATCTACTGACTATGTCATTTTCAGATATTTCATATGGGTTTAAAATTCCAATGCATAGTTGAACATAATTCAATTAGCTAAAATGCCAGGGATTACGGTATTGACGATAATTCCACTAACTGATATACAATCACAGAAGGATATTGACGATACAATCACCTACATGCATTATTCGTGAAAGCAAATTAAAAATGAATGCACATCAGATTTTACAAAATTAAGAAAAAAAAATAAGAAAAAAGCAAAACCAATTATTTCCGATAATTTAATGTGTTAGAAAAGTTGCTCTGTTCTGTTTGTCAAAAGTGTAACCTATAAAAGATTCCAAACCACACAAAATCAAACAAAATCTAAATTAAAAAATTCATTTAGCAACTCAGTTATTAATTGACCATAACACTGAGTGAAAATTAAAAAACAGTTATGATATATATAAAGCTTTATTATTTTTCTTTGTTTTAGTTAAAATAAACATTTTGGATAATTATCTTGTTGTTGATTTAAATTATTTCAATGGAAATTTGTCATGTTGGTATAAATTGTAAATATTTAAGTGGCAAGTAAAAAATAATACTGTTAAAAAAAATATTTTTTTTCCTCTCATATAGTTTAACTAACCTGCATTTACAAATGTTATGAGGGAAACTCTCTCCTCCTGGGAAAACCTGAATTTCAAGCCCTGATAGTCAAAGACATTAAAGATGTGAAAAATATATTTCAATATATTTAAAATGTTATAATTGTGTGTGAAACATCTTTGCAATTTATTATTTGAGATGACATTTGATAAAAAAATAAACAAACATTCAACATAACTAAAAACATATTTAGCACCGGATATCCGATCGGATATCCGGCCGGATATCCGAATCCGGTAACCAAATCGGATACCGGATATCCGGTATCCGATATCCGGCAAAATCAATATCCGTTGCATCCCTAGTTAAAAGGTTATGACAATAATAAACATTATAATTTGCTTTTACAAAAATGATTAGTAATAATTTTAACAATGAAATTATTAAAGTACTGTACTAAAACTTTTTCACTCTTTTTGTTGTTGTTGGTTGTTATAACAGGATTCCCAGCAAAACATGACTGGCATATTCCTTGACTTTCTATGACCAAATCTATAATTTCTAAGCCTGACTTTCCCAAACCAAATCTAGAAAAATTCTCTGATCAAACGAGCATACAGCAAAGTTTGATACTTATTTTCACAATCTTTTGCCAAAATTAGCAATTTTTTTCTGCAATCATACTTCAATCTTTTTTTATTTTTCCCCAACTGTTTAATGAATTTTGTGTCATTTTTCATTTTTTCACTCAAATGTTTTCCATGACTTTTTTAGAAATTATTTGTAAATTCCCTGTCTTTTCCTGTATATTTTGAGATTTTCCTGACTTTCCATGATGCTGGGAACCTTGTATAATCTGTCACCATTTTTGTGTTGAAAATTACTGTATAAACTTTCATTGAACATTGTAGCAGGATAATAAATGTGCTTAAAAGCTATAGCAATACAAGCAATCAGAATGGGGATCACATTTCAAGCGCCATCATTAGGTATACATTAAGATTTAAAGCACTTGGATGCATTTTAAAATATATAGCCATGAAAATCTTCCTTATTTACAAATTAATTTATTTTATGGTCATTTTATCAATACTTAGAAATTCTTTTAAATATGGTTAGTTTGAAATATATTTAAATTGGCATTTATCTTTCCATTCTCATATCTTAGATTAAATAATGATACAGTTGTGAAAACACAAGAAAATTTGAAAAATCCCACAAATGGGTTTTTGACGGGTTTTTTTCAAGTGGGCCCGCCCGAAAAAACCCGCCCGGGTTTTTTCGGGCTGGGCCCACTTCGGCGAACCCTGTTAAGAGCTCACACGACTGAGTGGAAAAGACCCGAATGATAACATTAAGTCTATGGGGGCATTCTTTTCAAGTATCTCGCTCAAATTTTAATATTTTTACATGATTTTTTTTTGCATTGGATAGCTGAGGATGGTCTACAACTGGTATAGTTTTTACTTTTTTTATTTTGGTTATATTATTTGGTTGATTTTTTATATTATGATAGTTTTAATTTCAGAACCAGATCAAACCAGTTTTGAAAGTTAAAGTATTTTTTTTTTTTTTTTTTAATCTAAAACCAAAATTGAAAAAGGTGGAAACTAGCCCAGTTGTAGATCCGGCCTTAGCTATCCTATGCAAAAAAAAAAAAAAAAAAAAAAAAAAAAGTTGTAAAAATATTAAAATTTGAGCAAGATATTTGAAAAGAACACCCCCATAGACTTAACATTATCATCCAGGTCTTTTTCACTCAGTAGTGTGGGCTCTTAAGAGCCTCACATTAATCATGCAGAGAAATTTGAAGACTTATGTTAAACCTGTGGGAGCACTCTTTACAGATTTCTCGCTCCCATTTTAATATTTTTAAATTCTATTTTTTGCATGGGTTGCCTGAGATTGATATTTATTGCTGAGTGTTTGTACTTTTTTGGGGTTTTTTAAAGACTATATAGAAATGCATATTTACAAGGAATAACTCGCTCTCTGGCCCACTTGGTCAAGAAAAAAATAAATGTAATAAAAAAGGGGAGGAAAAAGTGCCTTGTCGAAATAAAGCCACTACTGTTAATAGCCAATATATCAGCCATGCTTATATGTGACTTGAAACAGGGGTCGTACTTGTCCTGAAATTCCTGAAAAAAAAAATGTCCTGAAATGTCCTGAAATTTTGTAATCTGTCCTAAAATTCCTGAAATTTTTCTATATCGGCATTTGAATTCCCCATATTGGATGATTTAAATGCCAAACTTCGAACCATATGCAAAAAATGTTTACGGCAAGGTACTTTCGTTTTTCACGCGTTCGCGGTAAAGAAAGCTACCGAGAGATTAAGATGCGCACGCAACCGGCCAGCAGTTGAGATAGCCGCGTCCAGCTGCCGCTCGGTCTTCTGCGTGAGATTTCGCTCGCGTACGGAGGAAAGAGAAATTCTTTCGTCCATGGAGTAAGAGCGTTTCTTC
>CAXHSM010001482.1:0-51000 GCA_964019185.1 Maratus speculifer | reverse complement strand
CTATGTGTAAAAGGGTTATGTGTTTATCAGCTTGTGTAGAATTATACGTATATACATTTATTACATGGATACCTGGATGTTGCTTCCTAGAAACTAAGCATATTAATAAGTTTGGATAAATGAGGTGTCTTTAGAATCGTATAAATTCTTCTAGAAATATAGAGTGTAAGGTATTATGAAGAATCTCTTACGACGAACAACAGACGATGGTACTGAAAATCGAGTATGGCCTTTTTAAGGATTTCGTTCACCTGATGAAACCCTATTCGTCTCTGTCCTCTGTATGTCTGACACAAAAACTGTATTAGTCAGATACTTCAAATTTTGTGTATTTAAAGCTGAATACCTTTTGTCACACGAAAAATAAAAGAAAAATTGAAAAAGTTTATTATTTTAATTAAATAACACTTCACTGCACGATTTTTTCTATTTTTATGAAAAAATATGTTTTGAAATCCATAAATCGGTTTAATAATGGGAAAAATAATAGAAAAAAAATTTAAATTAAAAATTTTTTAGCTAAAATTTAATATTTTATGGCGTGTACCCTCTATACACGATTATGATTTTTAAATATTGTATCTCTATATTTTGAAATTAAAGGGCTTAAAGGGGCCCAGGAGTTGAAAACTTTTCAAAAAATCGATTTTTTTATGATCTAGTTTGATTATTCAATTAATTCTTAACTCAATGCAAAAAACCGCACAAAAATATTTGCATTTTTAACGGAGTTATAAGCATTTATGTATCAACACATTCATAGCCCCACCCGTATAATTTCAACTTTAAGTTGCGTTTTCTCAAAACATGATTTTTGACGACTAACACCAAGATTTAAAAAAAACTATTTGATGGAATGGCTTAATTTTTTTTTTTTTTTTTTTTCATGCATATAACATCATTATCTATAGTATGAATTAATATAGTTTAGATAGTTTAATATTTTGAGTATTTTTAATGAAAAGAAGTTGTATTTTTTAGGAGTTTTTTTAATTCTCAAATTTGAGAGTTTTTTAATAATGTTGTTTTTGAGTGATAGTTATACCCTTAATTCATTCTATTGAGTAAAGTTTCCGGATCATTTTAAGGAAAAAATTAGGTTTCATTACCATTAAGATATTTTGGTGCTGGTGATATAACACATAATTTTTTTTATTTCAAAAATTGTGTTACATAAATTTTGTTATATTTCTTATTACATTACATTGAAGTACTTCATTTTGTAATTTTATAAGACTACAGACATACCTTTAAAATATCAGAAAGTTTAAATTAATTACATTGAATATTTCTGTTTTTATATGGACTCGAAGCGAGAGCTCTGTTTACATGTTTTTCCGTATCGATCAACCCCTGAACCCCCTTAAATTAATTCATTCTATCTGCTTAGCTCTCATCAACTTTCTTTACGTTAGTATTTTAAATATTGAGTAAAAATAAAAAAAGTAAATTTTGTCTTGATAGCTTGATTGAAAATATTTTTGTTTCTGAAGAACAAATCGTAATTTTTTATCATATGCAACTCTATGGCATGGACAAAGTAAGTGTTATTCTATTCTGTGGACTTTTCTTGATCAGTTATGCGATCCTATTGGCCAAATTCATGGCGCATAATGAAAATTATGGCATTTTTAAGTATGTGCCTGATGTGGGCAGTGAAGGGTTAATTTCTACAAATCATCCGTTTATTTATGCGATTTAAATTTCAAAAGAGAACCTTAATTTGTACGGTTTTCGTGTAGACATCGTAGCTTGGACTAATATCCTCGTGCTGATAAACAGGTGTTTCTTAGTTCGACCGCCGGTGCTGATGGAGTTTGAAATTTTCATATTGAGGATTAATTAAAAGAAATTTCGAATTTTTTGCCAATTTAAGGATTTATATTACTAGGGTTTCGTTCATCTGTATTCATAATATTTTTTGAAATTCAATTTCTTTTATATTTTGAAAAATATTGTGATTTATTAAAGATCCAGCGTTTTAAATTTCGTTTAAACAAATCTTTTCTTTCTTAGAAATTTAAAATTTTATTCTTATCCCCCTACATTTTTTAAGTTTCGGATTTTCCAAAAATTTGGAATCTTAGATTTTATTTAAATAATTTGATTTGAACATTTGTAATTTGATTAAAATAAGTAACTTCCTTTTATAATTATTTTAAAATTAAATTTGTTGAAGCTATCATCTATATGAAAATTTAATTAAAGGATAAGTTGATTTATTAATTAAAGGATAAGTTGTTTTGAAAGAAATATTAAACGAAACCCTCCGTGCGATCTGCGACAACGCTTACCCACTCGTTTCTATAGTATCAAACTGATACATTTGTTTACTTAATGTTTTAATAATGAAGTTTTACCAAAATTACAGTTTTTAAGATAAACATAATATATTTTTTAAATGAAAGATTTTCTTAGTGTTAATCAAGGTGCGGTCAGTTAAATGTTTCTGCAAATATTCCATGGTTTTTGTTTGAAAGAAAGTATACATTTAAAATAAATAAAAATTAAATTCGAAATTATTAACTTAAATTTTAAATATAACATACCTGAATATGTTCCCATATGTTTTCTTTAAGTTATCCAATTCTATGTAAGGTTCCGGTCCTAGGGAAGTAAATACAGTCAGGCCAGGGGGCAATTTATATTTCTTTTTAGAAAATCTTAACCACACTACAATTGCAACAATAAGTACGATTGCACAAGTTACGAAAATTTGATTTATCGAGTAGTTCATCATGAATATTAATGGCTTCATTAAAATTAAAAATGTTGAAATTAATCTAACGCTTCATGAAAGATTTGAATTGAATGTTACGCAACATTTCCAGAAACTGTTAATGTTGTCAGTTTTTTTTTTGGATATTATGTGTAAGCTCAAAGTTCAAAGATAATAAATAAGAAATGGAAGAACTCCTTATCACCTTACACCACATGGCGGTATGACATTTGCATTCTTTAGATCGAATTGCAGAAGCTTTAAAAAAGAAAATCTTGAATTAGTAATAATTTCGTATTACGAGTAATCTTAAGCAAATGCATGGACAGAGCTATACCTCTAATATTATGAAAATTATATATGTATATATATATATATATATATATATATATATATATAAATACTTGCCATATTTTAATAAAAAGCCAAGGAAATTTAAGCAAATAAACATTGTTTGTAAGAAGAGGGAAAAAAAAATTCTAAATTTACATTATAGACAGTGTTATGATTGGGTTGACACACGTTGTTTTAAGAAGTGCAGATGGAGATGTAGAGTTGACAACAGGTAAAATGTTAAAGACAAAAGATTTATTATAAAATAACTTCTGGCTCAGTTACCTCAGTTTATAGCATGCAATTTATTCTTGAAAATAATTTTTTTCGTAGTATTTTTTCTTTATATTGTTATCTATACTATTTCTTTTGAAATTTAGTTATAAAATTTAAACTGAAGGAGACTTCAGTATTATTGTTTGTAACATTATATTGCTACGAAAATTCAGTGGTCCTAAAGTTTACTATTAAAAATTATTCTTCTATTCATTTTGTATTATTTTCTCATTTCTTTTCAATTATCGCCCCATCCTTTCTAATCCACGGTTGATCTCCGAGGCATGGCAGATGGCTAATAGCGGCTATCCCCCTAAACATAGGGATCGCAGGTATAGATCAGAGTGAAAAGCTGGAGAAAATCACCGACCATACCCATTTGACGGCATCGTTGCCATTGAAACTAGCGTACAGGAAAAAAAAAAAAAAAAAAAAAAAAAATTACCGCAGATCCCTCTTTCGTCAAGCCCGAGTTTTGCTCTATACAAAACACCTGCGTGTGTACACATTGATGAATCGGCTGAATGAAATATTCATTGGAAAAATAGGTTGGAGTCAAAAGCTCTCTACCCGCAGAGCTAAACCCTCGCAAAATCACAGGAGATGGGGGAGGGGGGGGATCATCTGCCTTTGTTTGGATCACTAATATTTTATTCGGCGAAACAAGAGCGTATCAAAAGATATTAAAAATGATGATCGCGATCTAAACATTTAAAACACGGAGAAAGACGTAAGTTCGAAAAAAAAAAAAAAAAAAAAAAAAAAAAAAATCCGTTAATTATAGTTGAACTGAATTTTTAAAAAATTAAGTATAATATTTGTACTCAATATTACAAACAAAACAGACATTTTAAATTTGAATTAATCAAGTGATGTATTTTCGAAACGAGCATTTTAATAATCTGGACAAGTGTTGCCCAAGTTATGAGTGGATCACGGTCCAGTGGTAGTTCAGTTAAGATTGCAGTAGAGTAGTGGAGAACCATTAGTCAGATCTTCAGAAATGTATAATTAATTTTATGTGCAACAATAATATAACGAAAGCAATATGTTTAAAGGCCAACATTGTGAAAAAATACAGATACTTCGTGGAAAGGATTTTCTCGAACTTTGTGCGGCTTGAGGATTAATAATAATAATAATAATAATAATAATAATAATAATAATAATAATAGTAATAATAATAATAATAATAATAATAATAATAATAATAATAATAATAATAATAATAATAATAAAACTGAAAAATTATGCATCAAGCATAGATTATGAAATGCTTTCCAACATTTACAGATTATTGCAACGGTACTTTGACCTTTAATAAAGTGAAGCAGACAATTTAGTAAGCGCATAACAACTAAAAAAGTTCTCTGAGAAAAAACCATCCATATATAGCAATGTAATCAGTTTTTTGAGTAGCCATGTATATTAATTTATTTATTTTTTTTATAAATATTGCTTAGTATACTAAACACAATTCAGATGGATAATTTATAACTGAATAAAAATAATCATTAAGCAATTCACTCTGGTATGTAGTAACTCTGACCAATTTATTTGTGTAGTGTACATTGGTGTACAAAATTTATACATAGCATGCAAAAAATTACTTAAATTTGAAAACATTCTCCAAAACTGAAGCTGTCATGTGCAGCATTTATCCTTCATAGGCAGTATTTTAACTGAAATAGTTTGTGTGTCCCTGTAAATGGAGGGTAACTTTTATGCATGTCATATTCTACTATGAGCATTTTCTAATGTACTTTAATAATGTATATGTTACAGGCCAAACCCGATTTTAGGCCAAACTAGATTGGCCTAGTCCAAACTAGTCTATCCTAATGCCCATCGGATAGACTAGTTTTTCCTAGGCCAAACTAGTCTATCCTAATACTCATAGGATAAACTAGTTTTTCCTAGGCCAAACTAGTCTATCCGAACGCCCATCGGATAAACTAGTTTTTCCTAGGCCAAACTAGTCTATCCGAACGCCGATCGGCTAAACTAGATTTTCCTAGGCCAAACTAGTTTGGCCGAACGGTCATTAGGATGAATTAGTTTAGCCTGCTATTCATTGGTTTGAACTAGTTTATCCTAGGCCGAACTAGATTGTACTAGGCCAATTCAATTTGGCGTGATTTTATTGAACCTAGAGATCGCCACGGCGCCAACTTTCTAGTTTTGATCTAATTTATCCTAGGCCGATGCAATTTGACTCGCTTTTAGCTCACATACTATCAAAGCCTGAAAGCTAATGTGCTCGTAGATTCTGTGTGTGTGTATGTAACCATGTACGTATGTACATACTTATGTACGTACGTACGTACGTCGGACTAATATATAGCGACTAATGTAACGGACTAATGTGGAATTAATATAACACAAGCACCCAAGTGTTGGAATTTGGATGCGATTTAGTTCAAATCAGCCATAAAATTTTTAAGAAAAAAGATTCCGCATCGAAATACCACTATTTCTTAATAGTAATTTTTGTAAAAATGTTATATTTTTGTTGGAACATTTTGAAACTTACAGTTTTGAAACTGACAATTTATGGCATTTGATATAAATTTATAAAAAAAAAGTCACATTTCGGCGTGAAAGAGGGTGTGGATGCGAACAAAATCGCGAAATATAACGAAAATTCTAGCTTTTAAAGCACCGCGACCTCAAGTAACATATCTACTATTAGGTTGTTTAACGAAGTTTCATTCAGATACAGTTTTGTTAATAATAGAGTGCTCTCCTTGGTGTTGGAATGAGAAACTAATATAACGTGGCTTAGTTAAAACTTGCTGGCTTCGCCCGCTATCTGACTGGCCTAGGCAGCGGGGTTATGGTTGGAAATTCGTTCGCTTTGAGGCTCTTTCGAAAAGGAGAATTACATTCGGCGGTGCGTACTCAGCACGCTTGCTACGATTTGAATTTCGTTCGCTTCGAAGTTCGTTGGAAAAGAAAGAGGGCATTCGGCAGTACGTGTGCAGCACACCTGCTATACGCTGTCGCAAGCTGTAGGGATGCGGCTGAAGAACTAATGCACGAAATTTAATAAAAATTTACATTCAGGTAGTCTCTGATCTAAATTGATGCTAATTAGTTATTGTTGTAAATCGCTTATCAAGTGGAGCTGCTGTTTTGCATTTTTTATGATTTACGCATTAGCTTTATCTTAACTAATACACGAATTTCCATCAAACATCAGATTCAGTTCGTCCATGAGATGAGTTGGTGTTGTTTCTATTTTGAAGTAAATCACTCAACATGGCTATGCTATGCTGCATTTTTAACAATTTTTACAATAGCTGTATCTCAAGAACTAATGAACGGAATTTAATATAAATTTATATTCAGATAGTCTCTGATATAAATTGATTCTGATTACATTTTCATGTAAATTGTTCAAAAATCACTATTCGTCAATAGTGGCATTAAACGCGGAACATATTTTTATAAATTTATATCATGTGTCATAAACTATCTTAAAGTTTCAACTAGATCAACCTAGAATTTCCGTTATATTTCCTGATTTTCTTCGCCCCCCCCCCTCTTTCCCTTTCGTAATGGGACTTTTTTTACAATTTTTATCATGTGTTATAAACTATCACAAAGTTTCAAACAGTTCCAACAAGAATTTAACATTTTTACAAAAATTACTAATCGAAAATAGTGGTATTTGACGCGCCATCTTTTTTCTTAAATATTTAACATCATGTTTTATTATGTTTCTAAAAGTTTCAAATAATGGTAATATTTAATTATCAGCTAAAACCTTAAAAAGTGCTGAGATTAAAAAAAAAAAAAAAATCTAGCGTTCTCTTACTCTACCCCCCCCCCCCCATCCTAAATTTCAAGTGTCATGCTTTATTTAAGCTTTTTCTTATTTTTAAAACGATTCGGATATTTAGTTTCTTAATATGAACAATTTCGCCTGAAGTGATGTGTGCAAAAACCAATATCTATTACGAATTAAAAATCTTTTCATAAAACCGAAAGTCTCTATCAGATTGAAAAAAAAAAAAAAAAAAAAATCCGTTCTACGTTTATATCTCAGAACCCCCCAAATTAATCAGGTAAACGCCTTATCAGAAGGAACATACATCCAAAATTTGAAACAAATCGGTAAATTCTCTGTGAAAAACCTATTTACATAAATTAAGAGTGTTACCTCCCATTGCTCCTTTCTGTATACGTAAACAATGAATACCCACAACTGATCATGGATGTACCTTATCAAAATGATATTATACCTAAAATTTTAATAAAATCTGATCATTTTGCATGGAAAACTGACTTAACTAAATTAAGGAGGTGTAAGTGTGTGTGTGTGTGTGGGGGGGGGGGGGGGTTGCGGATTAGCCTTTTGTTCTCCTCCCCTTATTCTTATTCAATGAACCCCTGAATAAACTAATCAGGAAAGTTCATTATCAGGATAAATCTATGTCCAAAATTTGAAGCAAATTGGATATTTCTATCAGGAGTTATCGCATTACGTACACACGTACGTACATATGTACGTACATACGGCCATACGTACGTAAATTGCTACATACACATACACAGAATCTGCGAGCACATTAGCTCTCAGGCTTTGATAGTCTGTGAGCTAAAATCGCGTCAAACTGCATCGGCCTAGGATAAAATAGATCAAAATTAGAAAGTTGGCGCCGTGGCGGTCTTTAGATTAAGAAATATCACGCCAAATTGAATTGGTCTAGGACAATCTAGTTCGGCCTAGGATAAACTAGTTCAAACCAATGAATAGCAGGCTAAACTAGTTTATCCTAATGACCGTTCGGCCAAACTAGTTTGGCCTAGGAAAATCTAGTTTATCCGATGGGCGTTCGGATAGACTAGTTTGGCCTAGGAAAAACTAGTTTATCCGATGGGCTTTCGGATAGACTAGTTTGGCCTAGGAAAAACTAGTTTATCCGATGGGCGTTAGGATAGACTAGTTTGGCCTAGGAAAAACTAGTTTATCCGATGGGCGTTAGGATAGACTAGTTTGGCCTAGGCTAATCTAGTTTGGCCTAAAATCGGGTTTGGCCTGTAACATATATAAGTTTCCTTATGTTTGAAATAAAATACGCTGCAAACAATTTTTGTAGACCATTATGAAACCGAATTCTTTTGAGTGAGCCTGTAAATCAATGGTAAATGGTTTGCACTATTCTAATAAAACATGCTTTTTAGCTCCTCACAAATACATATAAATTTTATTATGCTTGAAATAATTCAAATCAGTAACATACACCGCGAACGATTTTACCCCATAGACCACATTGCGACGGGATTCTTCTAAGTTTTCCTACAAACGAACGATTTGCTTCAAAATATTATTGCATTTTAATACAGTTTTAAAATAAAAGATAGATTTAAAGTTACGAGTTTCTTTTGCTTTGCAGCATAGTTTTTCTGTTCCTCGAATAATTATAAATTTTATTACATTTTAGCATAACTTTCATTTACTTGAAAAAAAAGTCTCTTTCGCTGTAATTAATTTTCCTTAAGAAAAAAAAAAAACTGTTATTTTAATAGTTTGATCAAAATCAATCAAGATATCAACAAATGTTTCTTGTATTGGCGTAATATAACAAGATGTGTTGTCTATCTTATCAAGCTATCTCTGAAAAAAGTGATATACAGTTGTTTTTGATAAATCGAATTGTTTGCTATTTGTCGACTTATTTATCTTTTGTATCGTCTGCTATCTACCTTAGCGAGGAAAAAGAAAAAGAAAGAAACAAAGGATTACAAGTTTAAACATCCGTTCGCATTTGAAATGTTATAATTTGCTATAGTAAAAAATAAAAGTATGTTAATCATTAAATTCTATTGTAATTTTTTAAAACTTTATCTACAAAGTTTAGTAAAAACTTTATAACATCGGCTACTGAAAATATGGGTATAAAATATTTTTTTAAGCAGCTATTAAATATATATATATTCATAAAAATTTTATTTTGCATATAGGTTTTTTTTTTTTTTTTTTTTTGCTAGTAATGGACAGGCCTAGGGAATTTCTTTTAAAATTATTTTTTAATTAATAGTTATAGTAATTATATTCCGGCTTTTTCAATATTATATTAATTTATCAGTAATATTTAACAATTCTAATAGCCTCATTTCCCAGTATGATTCAAAATTTCATTTGAAATAGCAGAAATATATCAAAATATCCAAAATTCTAGTAATGGACACTTCACAAAAAAGAGCTGCTTTCACTTTCGTTTTACTTTTACCAGGCACATGAAGCGGAACGGTCGTTGCAGCAACTGAGATCCAAATAATTTCCGCATGCGCGTCAGTAATCGCTCAGGTCTTGTGTTTCGCCCACGTGAAAAACGAGATCGAAAGTAAACAGCGCCTTTTGGAAATTTTGATTGTAATAAATTCTTTCGTGATAATTATGTATATCCTTGACAAGAGATGGGAATGCTCGGAAAAAACCCGGTTTTTTTCCGAAGGCTTATTTTTCAATTTTTCCCAACTGGAAAAATTGAAATTTCATTTATGAAACAATATAGTGAAAATTTTGAATAGCTACATTCTCATACTTTTTATTTTATTTATTTTTATGTTGAGTGTCCCACATGAAAACTTTAATGTGGGTAATCTGATCTCTGAGCAGAAATTTGTTTGAGAAGACTTGAAAGCATCCTTCACATCTTGTTTGAAACACAAGACACTTCGCAAAATTTCTCTTGAAAATAGACATTTCAGAAAAAAGTTTAATCTACAAATTGAATTTTTCGCAAATGCAGTGATTGAAGAAAAAAAATCTCATGCCATATAGCAGCTGAATCTTATCAAGTTGTATATATGCATAAATAACCTTATTAAAAATGTCTAAATAGGACTCTAAAAATAGTAATAATTTCTTATTCACAAATTCTGAATATATTTTGTATAAGTATATATACAAGAAATTCACAATTTCATAAAAGCAGGATTACATGAAAAAATCTAGATATATAATAAAATGCAACTTCTCTTTTTAAAAATTAATTCATGTGCAAAATTATTTCAATAATACGCCGATTAATAGAAACGTTAAAATTAAAAAATTAACATAAAATTTGAAGCATGCATTTATTACTTTTTCTATCTTTTCAAGAAGTAAGTATTGAATTCTTGAAAATTTTGACTTCCAGTTTTTGGTGTATTTAAACGTTTTAGAAGGTCCTGAACACGATTTGATAGTTTTTGGAAAATATCTGTCACTCTGCGAGTCTGTATGGGACAAAAATTTTATGTGCACTCGATCTCAAGAACTGATGCACATAATTTCACAAAACTTTAGATTCAGTTACACCTTGATATAAACTCGAGATGTTTAGTTATTAGTGTATATCACCCAACTGATGGCGCTGCTATGCTGCATTATTCATAATTTCCGCAATAGTGTTCTATCTCAAGAATTAATGTATGTAATGTATTTTCATAAAACTTCAGATTAAGTTAATCTTTGATATAACTTTGTGCACATTACTGTTTGGTGTAAATCGCTCAACAGATGACGCTCCTATGCTGCATTATTCATGATTATCGCAATAGCTCTATTTCAAGGACTAAAGGACGATTTTTTATCAAATTACAGATTCAGACAGTTCCTGATATATATTAATGTTGTTTAGTTTTTGGTGTAAATTGCCCTATAGGTGGCACTACTATGCTGCATTTTTCTAGTGTTCCTTCTTCAAGATTTCGTTATAGCTGATTAAGTGAATGTTTTTTCAAGGTGTTGAATCTAAAATTGACCTCTATTTTTACCTTCATAATGTACAGTAATGTTGCAAAAACATGGGCAGTTTGCATTAGAAAAATACAAGGTAATTTAAATTCGGACAATAGGAATACAGGACAACAGGATAAATATGACACATTAAAGCGCAGGCTTATTGCAGAGTTCGCGGACTCTGATGGAAAACTCTAAAACTTCTGTGTGAATTGCAGTTGGGAGACAGTAAACCGTCTACATTACTCCGCCAAATGCGCGATTTGGCTGCAGGCCAACTCAACGACAACTTTTTGCAGAGCTTATGGTTACAGAGATTACCACCAAATATTCAAGCCATCTTATTGGTATCGAACGAAAATTTACCTGAACTTGCGGTTTTAGCCGACAGGATATACGAAACTACAGCAGATAACACGCAGATATATTCTGTTGCAAAATCAGAACCAATTGCGGCAATAGGCCAGTCATTTATTTTAGACATGCAAAAACAAATTGAGAAGTTGACATTGCTTGTCGAGAAACTTTCCGAAGAAAAAAGTCAATATAATTCAAGGGGCTGAAGATTTACATTTCGAGGCCAATCTAGGAATGTAAGCCGAAATCCGGCTTATGAAAACAATCAAAATTATTGCTATTACCATAATTGGTTTGGTCATTTTGCTAGGCAGTGTAGGCAGCCTTGCTCGTTCCCCCAGTCGGGAAACAAGTAGACGCTACCACTCAAACAAGTGCCGTGGGGGGTAGCGATGTTTCGGTAGCTAAAACTAATAACCACCTTTGCGTGTATCGCAGTGCTACAAATCTGAAATATTTAATTGATACCGGTAGTGATGTTTCGTGCATACCAATAAAAAGAAACCAACACATTCCTGACTCCTTTGAATTATAAGCCGCAAATCAGGCAAAAATAAAAACCTTCGGTACAGAATTATTACAATTAAATTTAGGTTTACGCTGGGTTTTTAAATGGAATTTTATAGTTGCTGAGGTCTCGACACCCATTATCGGAGCAGACTTTTTGAGACATTTTAATCTATTTGTTGATATTAGGAATAAAAGACTTATCGATGGAATAACAAAAATAGGCACCTCAGGCAGTTTGAACAATGTTCAACAAGGGGCAGTTAAAGTCATTATAGAAAATTCCCGTTATCACGCCTTGTTAAGATCTTATCCAGATATTATAACCCCAGATCCCAAATTTAGGAAGGCTAAACATTCCACTGTGCATCATATTGAGACAGTTGGGCCGCCAGTCCATAGTCACCCTAGAAGTAGATTACATCCCAAAACCCTTGATACCGTTAAAAAGGAATTTGAATTTATGATTGAGAAGGGTATTTGTCGCCCATCCAAGAGCCGCTGGTCTTCGCTTCTTCATGTTGTGACTAAATCCACAGGTGGTATACATCCTGTTGGCGATTATAGGCGCTTAAACGCAAAAACAATTCCAGATCGTTATCCCATTCCTCACTTACAAGATTTCTCCTCTGCTCTCCATGGCAAAACTATTTTTTCAAAATTAGATATTTTTCGGGCTTACCATGCGATTCCGGTAAATGAAGAGGATATCCCGAAAACTGCAATAGTAACACCTTTTAGCTAGTTCGAATTTCCCTTTTTAAATTTTGGTCCCTGCAACGCTGTCCAAACTTTTCAGCGACTTATCAATGAAGTTTTAAGAGATTTGGCATTTTGCTTTGCATATTTGGATGACATTTTAGTTTTCTCTGATAATGAAGAGCTAAAATGGATAAAGGGAATTATTATATTATAAATGGTTTATTGTATCATAAAGATAAATTGTTAGGCGAAACTATAGCGCAATTAGTAGTACCCAAGTTAAGAAGGGAAGAAATCCTAAAGTTAGCGCATACTTCGGTATTTGGAGGGCATCATGCGGCCAAGAAAACGTTACAGAGAATCAGGTATTCGTTTTATTGGGAGGGGATGGCGAAAGAAACTAAACAATTTTGTGAGTCATGTTTAGAGTGCCAATTGACTAGAGGGGTTAAGGTGAATGATAGAGCTCCTATTTCCCCAGTATCGCGGCCAGAACTTCCATATCAGGTAGTTAATATTGATTTAATTAGGCATATTGATCCTAAAAGTTCACACGGGCATCAGTATATATTAACCTTAATTGATCAGCATACCAGATGGGCGGAAGCAATTCCCCTAAAAAGTTTAACTGCTAAAACAGCGTGTGATGCATGCATTACTTCAAATAGTTATGAGGACAGGAATTCCGAATATAATTGCCTGTGATAATGGAGTCAATTTCACTGCCGACTTAACGAAAGAATTTGAGAAAAGGTTAGGCGCTAGTCAACGATTTTCGACCCTACAGTACCCACAGTCTAACGGTTTTGTGGAACGGTTTAATCAGTCTCTTAAACGTATGTTACATCACACTATTAGGGAAGAAGGGAAAAGATGGCATGAACAAACACCATTTATATTATGGGCATATAGGGAAGTCCCAAATTCTACGACGGGAATCGCACCTTTCCAGTTATTATATGGTAGAGCACCGGAGGGTCCTTTATCAGTTCTCAAATCATCCTGGGCAGGAGAAAATAAGGGGACACAGTTAGATACTATGCCGATTCATGAGTATTTGAATAAACTTAGGGGACGCTTAGAAAGAGCCGCAAACGAGGCAAAATTATCGTTCGAGGTGCAACAAAATAGAATGGCCTATCATTATCACTTAAGGTCAAAAGAAAAAACGTTTTGCGAGGTTCGAGGTGTAAGGTTTGAGGTGTTTTTGAGGCATAGAGAGGTTCGAAATAAAAGGGTTATTTAATAGTCAAGTCAAAGATATAAAGTTCATTTTGAGGGAGAATAAAGAGGTATTTATGAGTCCTGTACGACCAGCAGAAGTAGGGGAGCATCGTATTGATCTGAAACCGGGTGTGGCAAGAAAAAAGCCAAAGTTACATAGTGTACCTGTAGCTTATAAAGAGGAAGTAGACAGGCAGATTCAGGAGTTATTAGAATTAAATCTAATCGAAGTGTCAAATGCTGAAATTAGTCATCCAACTGTTTGCGTGGCGAAAAAAGACGCAACTGTTAGACTTTGTATAGATTATAGAGCTTTAAATTCAGTAACGCAGGTTCCAACATTCCCGATGAAAGATTCACAAGAAATCATGTATACTGCGGGGCAGCTAAATATTTATTTTCGATTGATTTATTGAGGGGTTGTTGGCAGATTAAAATGGCTGAGGAGTGCAAACATTTGACAGCTTTTACAACGTATAACGGAACTTATCAGTGGCGTACTATGCCTTTTGATTTATCAGGGGCGGCTGCTACGTTCCAGAAAGATATGAATGAGGTTCTTCAAGGTCATCGGAGGTAGGCACAAGCATATATTGATGATGTCATCATTTTCTCTGACACCTGGGAAGAGCATTGTGAGCATGTTAGGTCTGTCATGGAAGAACTTAAAAATAGAAATTTTACAATTAGGCTGGATAAATGTAAATTTGGAGAGAAATTGACTAAGTTTTTAGGTCATGTAATTGGGGGTGGAACGCATGCACCTGATGAGGAGAAAATAGGAATAATAAGGGATATAAAGAGACCAAAAACTAAAAAGGAAGTTAGATCTGTTTTGGGATTAATAGGATTTTACCGATCTTATATTCCAAATTATGCAGAAATTGCTATACCTTTAACCGAATTAACTGAAGGGAAGGTTAAAAATACTGTACCGTGGGATGAAAGGGCAGAAGAAGCATTTAATACCCTTAAAGATGAGTTATGTAAAGTGACGCGTTTGGCTATACCGTAGGCCAGGAATATCAGCTTCACGCTGATGCTTCCGATCTGGCAGTAGGATGTTGTCTTACTCAAAAAGATGAAAAGGGTCTGTTTAAACCGATAGCTTTTGCCAGTCAGAAATTGTCAGGGGCTCAGCGTGCTTGGCCGAGTATAGAGAAAGAGGCTTGGAGTGTTCTCTTCGGGTTGCGAAAGTTTGAAAAGTGGACCTATGGATCTCAAATTGAGATCATAACGGATCATAATCCATTAAAATGTCTCACTGAAACAACCCCAAGGTCCCCCAAACTCACTAGATGGGCTCTTGCCTTGCAACGCTGTTACCTGAGTATTTCTCATCGTCCAGGAGCTCAACATTTGAGTGCTGATGCAATTTCTAGGCTACATAGGAAGAGCTGGGAAGAACAGCCAGTTGCTACCTCATCGGCATCAACGACTAAATAGTGGAAATAGACCTTAAAGGGATGTCATCACATGTTTTAATTTTTTTTCTGTGTATGTGTAATTGTATTTGAATTTTGTGTTTATAATAGTGTATTAGCATGTATAGTGTTTATGTAATAATAATATTAGAGCACGGTTATATAGAAATGTCAGTAGATAATGTTCAGACACCTTGAAATACATATGTAACAAGCATAAAGAAGAAACCTGCAAAGAGACTATTGAACTCTTCTGTGATATTACTATATGTTTGGGGAAAATTAGCCCCTAAATGGCATATTTTCCGCTAAGGTGGGGGGGTGTCAGGTTCTGAGAAACATCTGCTATTAGAACTGGAATTTATGTTATTCTTGTCTTAATGTATTATGTATTGTATGGGCTGTGTACTGAAGTTTCAAGGTGACATTCTTTCTTTGTCTAAAGCTGGCGTAAACAAGTGAACATGTACAGGCGTAGTGAGGGGGAAAAAGAAGATTGCAGAGGGGTGTGTTCCACCTTCAGATATGTCTGTGGAAGATGGGAAAATAAAGGATTTTTCACGAATAGGGGGGTTTACATTGGGGAGAGCAGGAGTTGAGGAGAGGCAGTGTTTTGCGGAGAGAGGGAGAGTTGGGACCGAGAGAGCAGAGTACACGGGTGTTCCTATGTGTAGTGCTCTGGTCGGACAGCGTATACTTAGAACCAGAGTTGGGCAAAATACATCAAAAATTCATTTTCGATACAAAATACAAAATACATTAGTTTTAGAACCTAAAATACAAAATACAAAATACTTTCCTATTCAAAAAATTTCAAAATACAAAATACATGTATTTTGAAAATACATTTAAAATACAAAATACATTTGAAATTTGTTAAAGTTTGTGTATAACAATGGGGGTTTTCACAGACCATGTCCGGCACGGTCAGCAATCCGGTTTCGGATATTTTTTTATCTACAACACTCTGGCCGGGCTGGCCCGGACTTGCTCTTCAGTTGTTCCGGGCTGGTCCGGACTAGATATCCGGTTTATATTTTCCTGAAGAATAATCTCAAATGGACCTGTTCATTACTTTTTCGGGTCCTGGGCTTTACTTCTTTCTCTGCAAATTCAGGCCGGGCCTGATTTACTCTGTCCAGACCGGACCAGCACTAGACTTCATCCTTCCTAGAGATTAGTCAAAAATTAGTCAAAAATTGTAGTATTTTTCCGAATCCAGTCCGTAAGTTGGGTATCCCGTCCCGGCCTGAACGATCCAAAAATCAGTACAATCTGGCCCGACCCAACAGTTTTTTATGTATTTTTAAATTGCTACAATTTTACACTTAAAAGTTTTAATTTCCCCATTTTTAAAGAATGGTAAATATATTTCTGGGCAATACAATTAAAGCGCAATATAAGGAACTCTGAAAATGAATCTGTCAAGGAATCCTGTAAGGCTGTTTGTTCTTAAATCCAAATGGTTAACTTTATGAAATAAGTTTTAATTTATTTTTTGTTCGAAATGCATGAAAGTAGCAAGTGTTTTTATTCAAAGGTAATGGAATCGCACTCATTTTCCCGTGTCTTTACAAACACAATAAGTGTTTCAGAAAATATTGTCAAAGTGGGCGTTTTGAACTGCATTTGTGCGCGTAAGAAAATTAACCACTCAAACAGAAACAAGAAACGTTTTTGTCGCATGAACAAAATCGCTTATGTATCAATAAGTAATTCATTGATAAAAAAAATCGAAAATACAGTTCGATTCCAAATCGCTTCCATAATCGGGTCTTACAATTTATATCTTTCCGTTAAAAAATGAGTTTGTGAATGTGTCAAAATGTTTTGCGCTTGTTAAGCAGAGTAGATGAGAAAAGCCTTAAATGGCAAATGTGTTGATTCATGCAAAATGGATTTAATAATAAGCAAAAAGAGTATAATAAATTTAGAGAAAACTGTGTATCAGCTAAAAGGAAATCTATTAAAGGATTTTTTCTTTTTAGATTTTTAGAGCCAGGGACGTGCGAAAAAAAATCTGCGCCCGGGGCAACCTTTTAATTTGGCGCCCCCCCCCCCAACTTTTTCTTGTGACAGGCTAAAAAATGACGTTGGTAGTATAAATTTGGCGTCCCTTAAATTTCCTCGCCCGGGGCGACCGCTCCCTTCGCCCCCCCCCTTTTTTTTTTTTTGCTGGACAGAGCGCCCACAAAATTTTTGTCACTTACAAACAAACTCACAAGATGGGCACTTTCTAAAAACAATCAAATGATATTCAGGACCTTCTAAAACATATAAATCCATCAAAAACCTGAAGTAGATTTTTTCGCGAATCCAATACTTTATTATTGTAAAGATAGAGGAAAGTAAAAGGAGCGAGAGATTGAAAATCAAAATGTCAGTTCAGTAGTTATTCTTACACGCTTACATAAACACACATATATAAAAGAATTGTATAATCTCTTTCGTTGGAAGTTTTTTAAAAAGTATATATAATTCGATAGAACTTCGATCACTACAACGAAGATATAAGTATATTTCCCATAAATAATAAACAAGATAAAATTTTATAAGAAATATTAAATAAACAACATGTTAAACATTTTCATTTAATTCCTGGAAATATCATAACATATAACAATACGACGTTCGGAATATGACACTAAATAATTTTTTGTTGTTTTTTAAGTGATGGTGTTTAGTGTTTAATAGATAATTAGTGTATTCCATTTGTGCATCGCTCTTCTTCATGGTCTGTTGCAACACTTTGAGGGACAAGCAATTGTGTCTCTGTAAGGTTAAATTTACACCGGAATAATCGAAAAATTTTAGTTTAAAAATTAAAAAAACAATTTTGAAACATTTTTGAATCAAAGTT
Source organism: Maratus speculifer (assembly GCA_964019185.1). Classification (NCBI taxonomy): domain Eukaryota; kingdom Metazoa; phylum Arthropoda; class Arachnida; order Araneae; family Salticidae; genus Maratus; species Maratus speculifer. The sequence continues at coordinate 32,863 of CAXHSM010001482.1, read as the reverse complement.
AAGTATAAAGTTTTTAGTTAAAAGTTTATAGTGCGAGTCTTGATTAAAATTAAGTGGGATATAATCAGTGTTGAATTCAGACACTTTCTCCGGGTGGAAATTCAGTGGCTCCGGAGTGGGACATTATAGAGTTCCGAGGGGGAGGATTGTACTTTTTGACTATTGAAAACGCAAAATTTCAATTTTTCCGGGGGGGGGGGGCATTTTATTGCTCTGGGGGGAATGTCCCCCCCCGGGTCATCCCCTGAATTCAACACTGGATATAATATATTTCACTGCCCCTCAAGAAGTTAAAGACCCTACAATCTTGAACTGGTCATAGCATTAAAATTACTTTAATACTCATAACGTTTTTTCCATCATTCATATTGTAAAGCTGCAATTAAAACTCATGCGTACTATATTTGTTATAATGATTGCAAATTAAAAATTGCTATTTATTTCCTTTAAGCATGAAAACACTACTATTCTCTTAAAGAATCTTTTATTGATATTTGTTTTTGATTAATTTGCAAACCAAATGTTAAACATTTTGAAACTCCCCAACAAACACATAACTTGTGGGCCATTAAAGGTGTCGTTAACGTTGGCCCAAAGTGTTTGGTGACGGCCCGCCATCCTTTGCCGTAACGGCTCCGTCAAAAAACTGTCACGCCGGCCAGAACACGGCCACAAGATGAGGCCCACAAATGTGCCATAAACTTTTTATCAAAATATCAGACAGCCTCAAACTTGCCACAATTATTCTTTTAAAGGCCATTAACAATCAGAGCTAGCCATAAGTGTGCCCTAGCCATGCCATTTGTGTTTTGTAAGAATTAAGTTTAGCCAAAAGCTGCCCACAAAAGAGCCCTTTAGGATTTATTCTATCCAAAAGCCTGCCACTACCATGCCATAAAAATTATTTAAGCATAAATTCAAAATCTGTTTAATAAAAAATATTTATTAAAGAACTGCTTGAATGATTAAATGTTTTTGCATAAAAAATAAATATATTAAGAATAATTTAGGTACAATAAAATATATGTATATATAAATTTACTTTTCTTGAATTTTTCGAAAATTTTCCAAAATACAATACTTCGCATATTGAATTTAATAATTTGTTTATTTATTCTATTATGCATTAAATATATATATATATATAAATAATGCAATTTATAAACAGTTGTATTTCATATACAATTCGAAAAATAAAATTAGTATGCCAAACATTGTATTTTCAATAAGCTCAAGATAAATAAATTTATACATTTTTGAAAAATGAACCGAAATCATTATTACTATATTTATTTTTCATGAAGAAACATTTGTTATTCAAGCAATTATTCAACAATTATTTTTTATTCAACACATTTTGAACTTACGCCTAAATAACATATATTCTTAATATGATTTATTATGTACTTTATATTAAAATAGGTCTATTTTATGTATGTATGTGGTGTTTTGTTTAGCTTATTGTTAAGTCTGTTAATATATAAAATGTATGTTGTAATATAAAATGTGTTCGTGATATACTTTTGTTTATTTTTTATACATTTATTTGCAAGCCTTTTACCAGTATTTTGTGCTTATTCATTAAAGAATTATTTAATTATTTTCTTATAATTCCTTTTTTTTTATGTATATTGATTTTATTTTGTAAGAAATTTTTAAACGCTTTTATTTTGGCAAATGCAAGATAATATTTACTTTATGTTGTATGATTCACCGATATTCTAATACATTAAAATTCTATTTAACTTAGAAAATAGTTAATGTTCTTTTTCAATATATGAAGTTTCGGGGCACAGTTTATCAATCAAAGATAAAAATATATATATATACAAAGTATTTTAACTTTTCCTAAACACCCGAGAGTTTTATTCAATTACTTCAATTAAATTTTATTATTAATATTCTTACTTACAAAAAGAAAACAGTTTTTTCTCAAGCTCTCTCTCTCTCTCTTTTTTTTCCACTGAAGCAAGCTATTTTAAAGAATCTCAAATGATATATATAAATATAACATTTCAAAGTAATATCGATAGTCCTTAGCAAAAAGAAAATAAATTATTAAACAATTATCTATTAAATTAAATTTTACAATATTTTACACTATTTGAATTAAATTTTACAGTATTTGAAGAATTAGAATGGGGAAAAAAAGTAAATTTCACCCATAAGAATAAGATTTATTTAAATTAAACTGTGCAAGCATTCGCAATTCATTGAAAAAAGCCCCAGTATTTACTGATTAAAAAAAAAAAAAAAAAAAAAAAAAATTTAATGTAACAGAACGTCATTAAATCATGCTATGTATAAAAAAAAATTTACATTTGCCAAAATAAAAATGTTAAAAATACTCTATAATCTAATACATAAATACTCTATATATTGTACAAAATAAAATCAAAATATTTAAAACAGCTTAAATTTACAATTCTTTAATGAATAAACAAAAAATAATAAGACTTACTTATGCTTCCTCTCTAAGCTTAATTTACTTATGCTCTTGTGCATATTTCAACATTATAGTACTTGGAAAATTCCTGTAACTTTTAAAACATCCTCTCTCTCTCTCAGTACGATATCGAATGAAGTAGCGTGGTGACTTTGCAAAAATAGAAGGGGGTCGAAAATTAGGGAGAGGTTTCCTAGAAATTGCTCTGTTCCCCCTATGACCTTCGCGAGTGAATTCCTTTCGGGAAGCAAAGAAAGTAGATGGATACCTCTCTAAGGCTGCGGGACAATGGCGGATCTAAGGGGGGGGGCGATGGGGTGATCGCCCCCCCCTTGAGCCCAGTAAAGGGTCTGAAAAAAAATGCCCTCACGGAAAAAAAAATTGGACTTAAACTCGAGACCGGCGCGGCCCGGGCCGGGCCGCGGCATTTTTAAGTCACGGAACTGGGTCAGGTCTTTACACTTTCAGAACCGGGGCGGATCGAGTCTTACTTTTTCCTGTAGAGCGAGATCGAGCCACACTTTTCTTTTCAGGGCGGGCCTGGCATGGATTTCGTTCTTCCTTGAGGTAAACGCACGGTCTAAGATCGAACCAGACCATAAGGGAGGAGAAGTAAAGGCGGCTCTAAGGGGAGGGGGCGAAAAGGCGATCGCCCCCCTTAGATCCGCCATTGGCAGATTCAAGAAAAATGCGCCTTGGCATTTTTCAAGGCGAAAGGGCGATCCTCCCCCCCCCCCCTTGGGCTAATAAAAGTTTCCTAAAAAGACATGCATCCTCGCAAGAAATGAATTGAAGCCTAACTCGAGTCCGGGGCGGGCCGCGCTTTTTTAATTTCGCGAGGCTTGGGCTGGGTCAGGTCTTCTCGCTTTTAGAACCGGGCAGTATCGTGATCATTATTTTTCTGCCGATTTGGGTCGGGCCCAATGGCGGGTCTGAGGGGGCGATCGTCTTCACTTCTTGGGCAATAAACGTTTCCCAAAAATACATGCATCCTTGCAAGAAATGAGTTAGATCCTAACTAGAATTCAGCGCCCCCCCGGGCCGCGCCTTTTTAAGTTCGTGAGGCTCGGACTGTGTCTGGTCTTACAGCATTCAGAACTCGGCCGTCATTTATTTGATACTATCATGATCATTATTTTTCTGCTGATTTGGATTGGGTCTGACTTATTTTTCTTCCAGATCGAGTCTGGCCTGGAGTCATTCTTCTTAGATGTCTTAGATGTCCGAACTAGAGATGACTAAGGTTCAGACTTAGCCCGTGTCCGATACGAAATCGTGCTCTGTTTTTATGCTGGTCTACTGATTCGGACTCATTTTTTCTGAAATCTGAAAATTTTATTTATCGATGAATAGAAAAATGTAAAAAACTTTTTTTCCTCTTAAAAATTAGTATTTATTCCTTTTCAAATCAATGTCTTGCTATTTTGATAAAAATGAAAAAGAGGCACATTTTTTTTTTTTTTCAGTATTTGAACGCTATTAAAAAAACAACAACAACAACAACAAAATTAGTCATATCTACATCTGTAGATTTATGTTCAAGCATTGCGGACGACCGCCGATCTGGCGCCTACGAAAAAAGGCGGGAATAATGAATTTGTGTTTAGTTCGATTTTTGTTTGTGGCAGAGATTATTTTGCAATTGGATCTTTTATTATTATTATTATTTAGACATGTAACACGAAAAGAATATTTTCTCTTGATTTTATTTTGCGGTTACCAAATAATTTAAATTTCTAGTGTATGCAACGTATACAAGTCGTAATCGCTTTTCATGTGAAAATAACTGTAGTAATTATTATTTCTTTTAGGATCTCTGCTGATGCCGTAGCGGTAAGTAGATGTATTTACCATATTCTTGCGATCGAGTAGTGTTTCCTCTGTTCCTAAAAAAGTGTTGAACTTTAAAATTTTTAATTTGAGGTTTTTTTGGGGGGGGGGGGTCATGCTATAACGAAGGCTTGTTATGAAGAATGAAATGGTTATAGTTAAAAATGTGCATTTTTTACAGAAAATTTAAAAATGTTGTTCGATTTGACAGATAATAGACAGTATTTTCTGGAGGTTCCATGCATTTATTCATGAAACACATTTCATTAACATGTCCATTGTCAATAATATTTTTTTACTAAAACAGAGACAACATATGAGAATCCTTTTATGCGTAAAGTATATTTTTATTTTACATCAAACTGTTCTTTTGATAATATTAAATTTAATTGTTCGTTTAACAGCCTTTTTTTAATATAAAAAATAGCTTTAAAATTATAATTACTTTTGGAATATTTTTTATAAGTATTATGCAATTTTTTCTGCTGTATAATTTCACTATCGGGTTTTGCTCTTGATGCCGCAAAATGTTTCTGCCTCAAGCGGGACCGGGCTGTGGAATAATAGCACAAATTTATCTCTAGTCCGCACTGACCAAAATTTCCCTGGTCGGAGTTCGGCTCGGAATGAAAGTTAAATTTCGGTCCGTGTCCGCCTAGACGTATGCATGTGCCCGGGCCTGTCCGAGTCGGCGAAATGGTTTCGAATTTTCTAACGTGCTAGCAAAATTAGAATAATTTTTCCAACAGGCCGGGCCAATAAACAAAATAAATGGGACGAGCCGGCAAAAAAATTGAAGGGCCATATGGGCCGAGCCCATAAAAAAAAAAAAAAAAAAAAAAAAAAAAAAAAAAAAAAAAATTGCGGGCTCATTGGCCCTTTGTAAAGATTTAAGCAGGAACGTTAAAATATGAGCTATTTTCAAATATATGGATTTAATGAGAATAAGTATAAATGTGCGTCATCACTCGAAACTAGCTTGGCAACATCAATACAGAAATCTAACTTTTACAGTGTAGAGATCAGCATCGGAAAATTAAATTGTAAATAATCCGGGTTTAATTTTTTTTTTTTTTTTTTTTTTTTTTTTAGCAGGTTCGTACCGGCCCGAGATCAGGCTTGCATTGTTTTTCTAAAGTAGACGAGCCGGGCTGGAACTAGACTTAATTGTTCTCAAGACGTGTAGGACAGACAATATACAGTGCCGTGCGAAAGGGGGGGGCGAAGGATGCGGTCGGTCCGGGTGTGGAAATTTAGGTGGCGCCAAATTTATGCTAACGGCTTAATTTTTGGCCTGTTACAAGAAAAAGTTGGGTCGGGGGGGGGGGGGCGCCACATTTTGCTTTGCCCCGAGCGCAGTTTTCTCTTCGCACGTCAAATGATTGCGGATTTTTCTACTTTCTCATGCTGTCACTTCCAGAAATTCTATTCAAAACGACAATTTTCACAGTATTTTCGTAAATTGCTTATCAAAAAATGGATTACGCCATAGTTTCTGAATAAAAACACCTGCTAATCCTGCTAATGTGATCCACAACATAAACATTAGTTAACCCGACCAGCAGCAAAAGAAAAGAAGTCAACCGGACCCAAACCCGACCCACACCAAAACTAGAAGTCAACCGGACCCAGACACGACCCACAGCAAAAACTAGAAGTCAACCGGACCCAGACCCGACCCGCAGCAAAAACTAGAAGTCAACCGGACCCAGACCCGACCCGCAGCAAAAAATAAAAGCAGCATGACCTGCAGTGAAAAAATTAGCCCCGACCCGCGCATTAAAGTCGAGTCTCCAAATTTCTAAAATAGCCCCCCCCCCTTGAGGACTTTCCAGATCCGCCCTTGCTGCGGGAAAACAGCACTACTTTCAGTTACACTAAAAGAGCAATTTTATTTTATCTGAAAATATATTTCAAATCATATCAAAAATTTGTGTTATAAAAACAGTTTACTTTCCACTTTTCCTGCTGCCTTGTATTCAATAACATATGCTTGCTGAAAAAATGAAAGGAATATTTTTTTCGTTTGTTCGTTACAAATATTTTTTTCATGAATCTTGAAAAAAAAAAAATAATAACGCTTACCATTAAATTTGTAGTAAATTATAAGTATAATATGAAAGCTCAATGAACAAAAAATATACATAATTAAATAAACATAAATACGTATTTATGTTTATTTAATTATATATATATATATATATATATATATATATTTTTTTTTTTTTTTTTTTTTTTTTTTCAAGAGAAAAAAAATGATAAAATTTCAACAAGGGGAAGAGGCAGAAGAATTTTCAACAAATAAATGTGATGAATCATTAAATGAAAGTTTTAAACAATTGTTTAAAACTTTTATCCAATAATTCATCATGTTCATCACTTATAACCAATGCAACAAAAATATTACTTTTGCTCTTTTCTTTCTATTTTATAAATTTATATTCCGGAAATTAAAAATATCCATTTTTATTCCAATTTTTTTCCCCCATAAAAAATCTTTTAATTAAAATAGGGAGTTTTTATTTATATATTATTAAATAGATAATAAATCGTGCAAAATACTAATGTTTTCAAATAAAATTCCGGTTTTTGCTTCTTTAAAGTCAGGTATGACATCTGTGTTTTTTATTAATAATTTAAGAATAATAATAAAACAAACAAACATAAATTGTAAGGAATTTGATAAAAACATTTTTATTTATTTTTTACTTTACACTGAATTTAAAACAATAAAATTTATTTTCGAAGAATTTTATTTTACAGGAAAATAAATTTTAAATAGAATTAAAATTTTTTGTTATAAAACAGTTTATTTTCCACTTTTTCTACCCCCCTTAAATTCAACAACATGGGCTTGTTAAAACAAAGAATGCAATATTTTTTTCATTTGTTCATAACAAATATTTTTTTTAATGAAACTTGAAAAATATAAAAAAAATTCACGCCTCTGATTAATTTTCCAGCATACTTTTTTATAATATGAAAGCTCAATGAATGAATGCATCTTATTGTAATTAAATATTTTGTGCACTTCCTATGAATTTGTATTTTGTTTATTTCAGCTATTAAAATCTAGAGAAATTGAAAATTAATGCATTCATTGTTTCTAGCATGACTATAAAAATATATCTATGCAAAGACATCGAAGTATAGTTTGGAATATATTATTTTACATCTCTTAAATGTAAATATTTTTACATTTTTATTGATATATATACATATATATATATATTCCTTAAATAGTTTTAAACGAAAAAGAATAAATTAATCATCTATACTGTCCTAGATATAAATCTTATAATGTATTTACATTTTTAATAAATGCCACATTTGAAATAATTAAGCTTACTTTAAAAGAAATGAAGAGAAAAAAATACATTTCCTCTCATTAATTAAATATTCGGATTGGGTAATACCGGGCCTGCACTTTTTAAACCATGAGGGGCCGTTTCAAGCTTGCCCGAAACTGCCCCTCAGCGATGACAGGTCAAATAAACGCAACCGTTTTCTCCCTGCCGAAACGTGTACAATTCGGCAACTGCTGCCGCAAGTAGCGGCGCCTCACTTACGGTACGGTAATGTTTGGCTACAAATGGCCTTAACTCACTATGGCCGCAACGAATACGGCTTCTGGCCGCAAGTCGAGCGTTTGTTGGGTCTGTACAATTAACATAAATCCCCTTTGATACATAAATAATCTCAGAATACACGGGATACATAAATAATTGCACAATTAATAATATATACTTTTCTGTGCTTATAAATCGGTACAAAATAATGTTAATTATTATTTTTTTAAATTTTATTCAAAAAAAAAAAAAAAAAATGCACACACCCAGAGCCGTGCAAAAGGGGAGCGGAGGGACTGATCGCCCTGGGCGCGAAAATTTAGAGGGCGTCAGATTTATACTAACAATGTCATTTTTAGCTTGTCACAAGAAAAAAATGGCGCGGGTGGTGCGAAATTGCGTCTTTGCCCCGGGCGCGGTTTTTTCTTCACATGCCCCTACACATATCCGCACATTTAAAACCATAAATATATATCAAAATAAATATCAAAATCATAAATATATAATAAATCTGCTGTAGGGGAATAATTTTGTAATTAACTTGATTAGAATTTTTATCAATAATAAAATTTTCATCTAAGAAATTTTCATTTGAAAATTTAGTTTCGAAGTTTTATTACTTATAAATTAAAGAATGAATAAAACTTCGGTTTCGGACAGCAACTTTCGTTTCGATCGGACACCATTTTATATGTTATGTTTTCACTATAAAAAAGCACTATAAAATAATACATAAAATTAGCAAAAAAAAAAAAAAAAAAAAAAAAAAAAAAAAAAAAAAAAAAAAGAAAAAAAGAAAAGAAAAGAAAGAAAGAAAAAAAGAAAAAAAGCGAAATCACACTATATAAACATGTATCTCCATTAATGACAGGTCTATAGCCAAAACTCCGGTATTTAACATACTCAATCATAAATGCAATTATTAAAAATCTGATCTTTATACCAATAAATAGAACTATTTATATAACAAAATTATCTCCCAATTAAATGAATATCAGGGGTGGATTAAAATATTCCCGAACTTTGATAAAAAGGATACAAAGAAACTTGATAAAATATTGCAATCAAGGTAAAACGGTATAAAACTAAAAAATTTACCTTTAAATTTGTTTTAAAATGCGTTGTTGAGTCGAAGGTTTCACTTATAACGGTAGACTTTATTGTACACATTTGGCATGCTGCTTTAAATTTGCCGTTACTATCAACGGAAATTATTTTAAAAAATTTCCCATCTAATATAGCGCAACGTGCACTATCGCAATTCATTGATCTATTGTTATCCGGAGCTGGGGCAATATCAACCATTCTTTCACGAGATTTAAACATACATTACATTTCTTTCTGCTACTACAGTAGCTTTCTTTCTATGGTTCATACAAAGTACTAAACACAGCAAAACTCTGAACGTTTCTTCCTGTTTATCGCACAGTAGTTTTTGTTGTTCTCACAGCCACGTTATAATTAGAAAAACTAGAACGTTAGAATTGTACATGTACAGTTCAGCAAAAATGCTTAAGTAAAACAGAAGCATTCACTCTAATCCTTATCATAGCAATAGTTAAAAAAGTATGTTTACATTAACTTCTAGAAACGAATCCTATCAGACAAAACAAAACAGAGAGGCACCTGTTTTGCTTTTGTGAATCTTACATCTGCGGTGGTTTAAATGAAGCAACTTGAAATCTACAGAAATGTATTTTGAATATGAAATGTATTTTCAAAATACAAAATACTTGGAAAAAGTGTTTCAAAATACATTACTAAAATACTTTCATTTCGTTGGGATAAAATACAAAATACAAAATACAAATGTATTTTGAAAATGTATTTCAAATACATGTATTTTCGATACTGCCCATCTCTGCTTAGAACCCATGTGTTGGGAGATTCGAAATTGATCTCCGGTAAAGTTAATTTAACGTGTATAGAGTGAGAGGGATAATATGTAATTTGAACAGTACACAGCCAGCATTTATTGTATTAGTTTAATGTTGAACCGGATCACCTACGTCCGAGTTATAAGTGTAAATAGTGTTTTATATCGTGTACATAGAGTGTAAATAAACTGTTAATTTAGTTAATTGAAAGCGTTGGTTTTCATTTAGACAATCCTCTCAGTGCGTGGTCGATATCACCTAATAATGTCGGTGGTGGCAGCAATAAATAATACGGACTTTCTTCAAAGTTGTGCGGGCTAAGAAGAGGAAACTTCGACACTATGTATAGCTAAGCTATTTTTAACAGTTCTACAATTGGAGACAGTCAAGCGCTATCTATTGACAAAACTTTGATTTAATTTTTTAATTACTCTATGTAATATCACATATTTAATCTTTATGTATATTTTTGTTAATGAATTATTGAATTCTAAAGCTGAAATTCCAATTTTAGAACCTTCTGAATATTAACTTTCTTAAAGCAGTTTAATAAAAGTAATTAATCATGTGATATTTTCAGGTATAGACTTATAATCTATAATTAATTATAAACATTTTAATTTGAATAAGAAAAGTTAAACAATTCATTAAATATATAATGTTTTAGAAATAAAAGAACGATAATTAGGATTTAATTAGAAAATAGTGAAAAGTTCTTCAATGACATTTGACCGATATTTCCCATGAGGTATTATTATTCCGATAAGATCCCTTTCCCTTGATGTTTTCCGATTCCCGCCGGTGTGGGATGGATTTTAACATCATGTGTTGATATTTAGTATTTACTACCAATTCTTAAAATTGCAAATTATCTAATTAAACTATTTTAAATAATGGAATCATTGTACCTTTAACACTAGAACCGCGGGAAAATTCATTCAAGTTTTATAAAAATATTTCTCACCGGAATTTTCATTTAAAATTGTTTAAGTAATTTATTGAAATTATTTTTTCTCAGCTTATATTTAGCTTATTTCATAAAAAGTTTTCTGGTTCGAATTGATATCTCTACGCATGATACGGGTCAAAATGACCCGTCGCCGCGGTTCTAGTGTTAACCGACTGAATATATATATGTATAGCTAATACGAAGATGAAATAACACACTTTATTTGTATTTGTCGGTCTGAAGATTCTACTTTCGTTCTACAAATTTCGATTATACTCAATTTAGTCTTTAAGGTTTCGTTCATCTGACGAAACCCTATCCGTCTCTGTCCTCTCTCTGTCTGTCTGTCACAGAGTCCGCACACAAAAACTATATAGCCAGAGAGTTCAAATTTTGTGTACGTTCAGATGAATACCTTTTGTCACACAACAAATCATAAAATTTTGAAAATGACTATTATTTTAATTAAAATATTAATTTTAATATCATCAGTTCATTTTTTTGTTGTTTTCTCTCTTTTAATTACTCTATTTCTTTTACTTTAAAAAAAAATAGGGTACTTCTGTTGAAACAATTCAAAATTGGTATTAAAAACTACGAAAAAAAAATAATACCTCAAAAATAAATTGAGATACAACTTTCAAACAAACTGTATTTAAAAGTACATTTTTTTCTTTATACGATGGTGTAAAAATTGAAAATGTACTATAATTAGAAGTTTAAAAATTTGCAGTAGCGAAAGTTTCAAAATTGAAATTTCATTTCTTCTAATTGTTGCAAGCAAGTTTAAATAAAATTGTAATGTATGTAACATTTTTCAATGGATTAAATAAATCACATGTAAAGCGTGCTTATTTGTTTTTATTTTAACCTATTTATGATTTTTTTTTTGACACGCGAAGTGAAATATTTAATTTAATTTTTTAAATTCTTATTCATTTAAATTACTAGCCGCCTCTGATGACTCGATTTGTCTCCCTTAAATTTATGCTAAGCTTTGCAATATTTTACTTTTATTCATAATTTTATTTACTTGCGTAGCTTCACTGAATTTGCAGATTCTAACAGAGAAATCAAGAAATCAATGCGATCAAGGCAGAATTTAGAGGGAAAATTATATATTCTATTTTGGCTGGCGCGATTGGCGAAGAAATCCCAAAATAGCGCCAAAAATCAGTTTTTCGTTTGTTAATTTAATGATAAAGTGTTTTGAAGGAGATATTAAACGAAACCTTCTGTGGGATCTGCAATCACACTTACCCACACTGTAAAAAAAAAAAAAATTGCAAAGGTACTAAACCTTTTCTAGGAAACTGGGATTCCAAGAACTTTTCCTGTAACGGTAACAGCAAAAATTCAAGTTTCAGAATCGATTATATAAATTTTTCTTGTTATCGTTACAGGAAAAGTTCTTGGAATCCCAGTTTCCTAGAAAATGTTTAGTACCTTCACAGATTTTTTTTTTTTTTTTACAGTGCACTTGTTTCCACGTTTCAATGTGTTAATTTGTATTTCTCTCTTTTCCCAAAAGCAATATTGATTTCACAAAACAAAAATATTTTTTAAAAGTATGAATATGAAAAGTTAAACAATTCACTAAATATATAATCATTTAGAAATAAAAGAACGATAATTAGAAATTAATTAGAAAGGCATAGTGAAAAGTTCTCGAATGACATTTGACCGAGATTTCCCCTGAGGTATTAATCCGATCCGATCTCTCTCCCATGATGTTTTCCGATTCCCGCCGGTATGGGATGGCTTTTAACACCATGTGTCGACCCCTTGTCAAATAAATGCGATTCTTTACGCACTTTAAACTACAAAGAGAACAATAATGGATGGGGTTGTACACATATGCCCTTTTGCGTCAGAGGTGATGACAGATCAGAAATTCTCGCTGTGCGCAAACGTTCCTTTAATAATGTGGGTGGAATGAATGAACAGAAAGCAAATGATAGGATAACATATTTCGAAGCTAAATTATATTTACTACCGATTTTTAAAATTGAAAATTAGTTAATTTGACTATTTTAAATGATGGGATCATTGTACCTTTAACCTGATGAATATATATATATATATATATATATATATATATATATATATATATCTAATACGAAGATAAAACCATGCACTTTAATTTTATTTGTGGGTCTGAAGATTCTACTTTCGTTCTACAAATTTCGATTATTCTCATTTTAATTTTTTCCATGTTCCAATGTGTTAATTTGTATTTCTCTCTTAATTAATTGGAAAATCCTTTCAAAACTCATTAAATGATTGTACAAATCTTCTAATGAAGTTTCAAAAATGATCGAAAAATGTTTCAGATGATGAAAATTTCATGAATTCATAATTTGGGATATTAAGGATTAAAAGATTGTTTTGAAGATTGCATTTAGGGCAATATAAAACAGTTTTTAAAACGTACCTTCAAAACAAAATTTTGCAAAGTCTACTTGCATATTATGTATTGACAGAAGTTATAAATCCGTATGCACAGTGATGCATAAATATCGAAACAATAGGCTATTTCCTTAAATATTACCTCTAGATCCATGCTTCCAACTGCAAAGTTTCATTAAAAAAAAAGGTGCGAAATATGATAACATAAGTTGGAACTCCATTTGAGAAAAGGGGGTCTATTTGAAAAAATACAAAAAAAAAAAAAATCCGTATAAAAATAAATTTTTATACGACCCCTGTAGGGTAAAAATTTTAATGAAGAAAATTTATTTTATCCAGTCCTGAATTAAACACAAAAATTTTTATCTTAATATCTGCAAAATTTACAGAGTTATAGCCGTTTAAATAATTCCATCAGGTTTTAAGTGGTCAGATAGAAAAGGAAATGCGTGCATTCAAGAAATAATGTTACTTTAACAGTTCTAGGAAATATTTAAAAAATATGTCTAATGAATTAAAATTTTGATTTTTTCTTCGTTTTTTGTGATGGTTAATCATCTAATTTAGAAACAAAATCACACCCTAAACTTTTCCACAAAATTTATAAAAACTTCAAATGATTAGTATTTTTTTTTTTTTTTTTTTTTTTTTTTTTTTTTTTAAAGTGGGATAGTGTAAAATCCTTATAGCTCGAAACATTTTTCATCGAATATCATTTTTCTTTCACTTAATTAAAGAAGAAAATATAATTTTAGTTTTGTTTCAGGTTTTTTTTTTTTCAATATTAATTTTTAAAATATTAAACATATTTATTTAGAAATTCATGCAACTTATTAAAGTCATATTTTCAAAAGTAAATATTTTTTTCAAATGTGCGGAAAAAAAAAATAATGTAAAATAATCAAAAGAGACATGCGTCAAGTTTGCACTTTTTTATAAAACGATTCTTGACTTTTAGAAATGGTGAAAAAGAAACAATAAAAAATAAAATAAAAAATAAACATCATGCAGAAAAATGCATAACAAAGATTGGCTTCTAATAAGGATATTTTAAAATTCTTTTCAAAAATTGCAAGTGAAAAGTATCTCCTTTCTGTTGCTTAAACTCCCGATTCAGTTTAACTGTTGCCGTTTTCATCTCCTTTCTGCACTATTTAAATGTCCATCAGTTATTTAAAACAATGCATTTTTATGCGAATTAAGAGTTTTTTCAAAGTTTTAGCTCTTACAACTTCCGTCTCTTTATCTTCCCGATGGGGCTATTAAAAAAAGAAAATGTCTATTCTGGGACCAGGTCTGGTCATGCCTCGGACGTTATTTTTTTCTGAAGACTCGGCCAAGCCGGGCAAACGTTTTATATATACAATATCGGGACTGATTTCCTTATTCATAGGTCGAATTTTTCAGTTCCGATCTCGGCACAGCCCGTAATAAAAATATGCATAAAATAAGTAAAAATTGGCTCAGTCCAAAAAATTTTACGAAAAACGCATATATTTTAAAATTGCCTTTATTTTCCAAAAAACTTTGAAATTCATTTTTTTAAAGAGTAGTAGATTTAAGAGTAAAATAAATAAATAAATAAATAAATAAAATACAGTAAAACCAGTGAAAAATAACCTGCCTATGACGGAGTCTAGTTTTAAACAGAAAAATGTCGTGATCCATTCAAAATGAATATAATAATACCTGAGAGAATAATTGACTACATTTACACCTCCTAAGAAGGTCCATAACGCATTTTTTTCCCTGTGTGATTCTATCTTAGAAGGTTTTACTGTTTAGCATTTTTTAAAGTTTTCAACTCATAAAATATGGATTAATGATATTAAAAAATAAGTGAAACATTTACATATAAATAGAGATTCATTATTAAAAGTAAATATATCAAGGATTTAGCGGTTCTTTAATAATGGAAATTATAATTATGAAAAACGAAAAGCTATAAGTATTTTTGGTTAGAACTTCTTCATATGATTTAATTTTTAACCATATCGAAGTAATAAACTATGTAAAAATTCAAGGCCAAGGCGGTCTATGATTTGAACTTTTTCCCGGTTCGAACCGGGCTATGACTTTAATTTTTTTTTTTCTTTTTTTTCAGACCGGGTCGAACTTTTCAGCCATCCAAAGGAAACACACTATCTTAAATCGACTTCTTACAATGTACAATTTGTGGATGATCCCTATTTTGCATTCAAAATTAGTTCTAAAATAGAGTCCGTATGGCGTTGCAATTTATCTCATAAAATTTTGCACCTTTTTTATGAAACTTTGCAATTGGAAGTAAGGTACCCTGGGGTAATAACGCCACGTTGAGGTTCTACCAATTTTCACGGCTTAGTTTTAGATTGTATTTTTCAAACAAATATAGGATCTGATACAGCAACTCATTGACTATCTATATAAAATAAAATAATTTAACAGATATGTATTCATAAAATGTAATGGCGTTTTTTCTTGACCAATGCTATTTGGCGTTATTACCCACCTATATGGGTAATAACGCCATGCAAACAAAACTATGAAATAAGATGGAATAATTGCATGTAGATAGCCCAATTCTAAAAATACAAACTCTACAAACTTAGAAATTGACAACTTGCATTTAAATTCTATAAGCTATTGAAAATGTTCAATTTTTTGTGAAAGTGTAAGAAAAATAAAGGTGTGGTCTGGGAGGAGGGGATGAGGCAAAAGAATATCAGACCGTGAGCTTCTTTTTGCTTAAAAAGGACCGCTTAAATAGAAATATGAGAAACATTGGACAGTTTTAACTGTGTTTATTTGAATCAGTATTTAGGATGTAGCTCGGCCACTGTAGGGAATCAACCGGGGTAACTAAAGTCAAGGATTGGCGTTATTACCCCGGTATAGTTATTGCGCAGTACATTTTAAATTACAAATTATCTCGAGAAGATATCCGAAATCTTCAACAACATTTTAAAAGTACATGAAATGCACTACAAATTTATGTAATTAACAAAGTATTTCCGGATAAAAAGACAGTCTTCACATCACAAAACGTATCTCGCAAATTTTAGATGAAGCGTTGATTTTAGTTGTTTGTAAAAACAATAACACCTAAAGATGAAACAAATTAACTTGAAGCTGTTTTTTGCGATTTATATGACTCAAAACCCTTCTGCGCAGAGCACATGGGTGTCATTTACCTGATTATTTCATAATTATGCAAAATATAAGCACTTGGCGTTATTACCCCGCCTGGCGTTATTACCCCAGGGTACCTTACCTGTCGAGGGTTAATATTTAAGGAGATAGCCTATTCTTTAGATATTTATGAATCACCCTGTATATGTATTCTTAAAGTTTCCAAAAGTTTGAAGTATAAATAAGTACAAGTGATTAACTTTTATGTCATTTTTATTTTTTCTTCACTTGCGGAAAATAATACATTGTTTGTCTAATTTGTAAAAATATGACAAAAAAATTTTATATGCAGGTTTTTTCTTCTATCTTTTATATAATCTTTGGGAAAATAATTTTATTCATCCTTTACCCCTCCATTAGGCCATTATCCCTGTTCCTCCTAAGGGATATGAAAAATTCAGTATCACAGGACATTTGCTGAGTTTTGCAGCAGCTATTTTATGACCAACTGAGCATAATTGCTTTCGTTTTTGTACATAAACATACTGGGTAAAATGGAATTGACCCCAGGGATTTGTCTCACTGAAACTGAAAACCGACTTAAAAAAAATCGTATTAATATTTGAATACATCGCATAAATGTTTTATTTTAAGATCAGTAACTAAAAGCTTTCATGATATAGTGTACAGAATAAATTTCTTTTTACTAAATGCGGCGTAATAAAAACCTAAATGTCCGTAATAGTTTTTGCAATCAGCGAAACAATGAAAACAAAATGGGGAAGGGGGGAGGATGATAATCAATATTTGGCATCATATCCCCCGTTTTAACACTTTACAATATTATTGAAAGAGTGGTTATGAATTCAATTTGCCTGTCTGTCTATCCGTGATTTAACTCGAAAAAATATAATCGTATTGCCAAGCAATTTATAAAAGTTATTGCGGTTTACCAAGGCATGTTTGGAATTAAAAATAAAATATGTAGTATTTTTATTTCATTTAGAGGAAGATCGAAAAAGATTCCGTTATATAATGGTACATTTGGAAAAGTGGTTTGAAATGTGTGTTAATGATGTTATACTATTTCAAACTTATTGAAAGCCGTATTCGTCACTCAGGTTTACTATAAAATGCTTGCTTTAAAAAAGGTGCCTCTAGCAATTAATATTCATTTATAGGGACATACAAAATAATACGTCTTCATTACTGTCTATGAGTAATAATTGTAGGACGTACTTTCAATCGTGGTATGCATTTTTAAATCTTTTTTTTTTCATATGTACTCAGTGTGCATAAATTATTTAGACTATGTAAAGGTCTGCACAAAACATATTCGAGTCCTAGGTCGATTATAGGCGAAAATTGCTTAAGGAGAATTTTCAACTGTGTTAAATGTTTCCTAACTAACTTTTCAAACTATGTAGTATATATATAGTATATATATATATACAAACCTGCACACGTTTTGTTCTTCGTGCAAATTTGTTTTGCAAGAATAAAAATATTTAGTTCAAAATTTACATCCAAAACTAACATACGAGTATTACACATACATATGTGTACTCATATTTCATTTACACGGTAACTGTGCATTTCTGAGTTATCTGATAACATTTTGTACACTTAAGCTGCTTAAGTTAAGCAGAAAAATACACATTTTTGACTTTGGTACACCAGGCCGTGTATTTGGTAAATTACACGCCACTTTATCGATACAGACAAATCGTTTTTGTATCATCAGTATATATCTGTTTTAATGTGTAAATTTAAGCATTTATTTTTTTAAGAGTGTATAGATCTTTTTAAATTCCGTAATTACTCGTGTATACTGCGCACGCGTGTATAACGCGCACCCCGTACTTACAAGAAAAAATGGCGATTTTTTAAAATCTCGTATATAACACGCACCGCAAATTTGATACGCAAATAAATAAATAACTAAATGAATTTCAGTAAAGAAAGTCAAAATAAGCATTACATCAGACATAAAACAAGGCGAAAATACAGTTTTAGACTTCGGGTAAGTACTGAATGACGGCAGTGAGAATTGCAAATTAGCGTTTAAATAATAATACTATCTGTGTTGTATAAAAAAGTGCAAGGAATGAAAAAAAGAGGCAGTATTAATTCAATTAAGTAAGATTTTCCGAGTGATTAGTCTTCTTTTAATACACTAGGGGGGCCCCGCCCCCCTATTGGCTACCCCTGCTTGCTGCGCTCGCCAATACCCCATGGTATGAATAAGCAGTTGCAGACCTTTCAAATGATGTGTCACACGACTGGTAATTAAATGAGTGGTTTTCATATGTATTGAAATGTCCGAATTTATTACAGAAAATAATTGACTGCATCACCCTCGTTGAAAAGAATCAGTATATATTTCAACTTGCGCATTAGCAAGCTTATCAAATCATATCTCTGTTTTAATATTGTAAAAACTTTAGGTTCGCCCAGAAGAAATTGGGTAACCATTTGTGAAACAATTGTACTTTTTTTTTTTTTTTTTTTTTTTTTTTTTTTTTTTTTTTTTTTTTAATAAATGTTAGGTGGGGCTTGTTGAGCTCAAGCCATATGGTAGGCCTCCCCACCTATCTGAATCTGAATCTGAATCTGTAGAGAAATTAAAAATGTGCCCCTTGGGGGGCGGAGTGGGGGTGACACACAAGACATCCATAAAATGAATAAACAGTTGCAGACCTTTCAAATGATGTGTCACACAATTGGTGTTGTAAAGAAATTACAAAATGCTCCCCCTCTGAGGGCAGAAGGGGGGGGGGTTACACACAAGATATCCATAATATGAATAAGTAGTTGCAAACCTCTCAAATGATGTGTCACACAATTGGTGTTGTAAAGAAATAAAAAATGTGCCCCCCGGGGGGCAGAGTGGGGGATGACACACAACACATCCATAATATGAATAAGCAGTTGCAGACCTTTCAAATGATGTGTCACACAACTGGTGTTGTAAAGAAATTAAAAATGTGACCCCCCCTGGGGAGAGCAGAGTGTGGGGGTGACACACAAGACATGCATAATATGAATAAGCAGTTGCAGACCTTTCAAACCTTGTGTAATACGACTGGTGTTGTAAAGAAATTAAAAATGTGTCCCCCCTGGGGAGCAGAATGGGGGATAACACACAAGACATCCATTATATGAATAAGCAGTTGCAAACCTCTCAAATGATGTATCAAACGACTGGTGTTGTAAAGAAATTAAAAATTTGGTGAAATATTACAGTTATCGCCAAGTTGGCGTCACTTTTGACAACTAATTTTGGTCGCCAAATTTGGCGATATATCGCCAAGTTGGCGACAAACTTGGCGATTGTTGGCGATGGTAACCTTTCCTCTTTTTATGGTAACCCATACGGCGATGCATAGACGGAGCCCTTTCCTGATTGGTCTATTCGACTCATGGAAGGAGTGGACAACCCGGATTCGTTAGTTCCGGAAATCTTCCACATCAGCATCATTCCAGGAGTCATTCCTTTTAAGGCTAGTTTTTTTTTACTATAGAAGGATTTCATGACTCATATGTATATCGTGTTATTAAACCCAGTAATAAAAAATTATTCCGTGTATAACGCGCACCTAAAAATTTTGCCCCTTTTTTTTTTTTTTTTTTTTTTTTTTTTTTTTTTTTTTTTAAGTGCGCGTTATACACGAGTAAATACGTAACCATTTTGTCTAATTCTGAGTTCATCATAAAATGTTGGTTCCATTCTATCTTTTAAAGTTTATCATTGAAAATGTAACAGAAATTTATACAAAAACTAAAATTGACTATCAATACCAACTTATTGTTAACAAAAATCGACAATGTTTAACAAAAGAACAGAATTCTTTAAAAAGATAATGCAAAAAATAATTCTTATCAAGAATTTCTTCGTTTTGCAAATTTTTTGTGTAAGTGCTTTTCAATGAATTTCGTAAAAGTATTACTTTTCAATATCTAATGATTACCAAGAATTATAAATATTTTGATTATATCTATAGATTACAGTAATAAAACCTGAATATGTTTATTTGCTGATTAGCACCAAAACAGGTTAATTTTATTGTGTTTATTAGTTGTTATTGGAGTTTTAGTAAGAATGTAACTAGGAATCATGATATTTAAAGAATTATTTGAACAAATTCATATGTTATGTTTTCAAACTGTCAAGAATAACACTTCTTGTAAACAAACAAAATTTTCAGGAACAATGAATTATTATGCTATAATACGATTATTATGATATATTAAATTTAAGTGTACTGAATTTTAAAACAATAACGATTAACTGCATCTAATTTGCTTGTGCTATCATGCATTGGAATAGATAAATATCATCTAAAATTATATAGACCTTTTTTTTTTTTTTCAATAACTTTTGGAAACTACTGTTTTGTTATTCATAAAATGAAATTATTTTTACTTCAAATAAATAAAAACAAAAAGAATGATTTGAAGCGATGCAATATTATCATGAAATTTAAGCCAAACTTCATAGACCGGGAGAAGGAAACAGAGAAAATCCCCTCATCGAGTTCACGGACGAAATTCTATGATTAATTAAACTACAATTTGCATATTAAAACGCAATTGGTCTGCCAAGTCATATCTTGGTGAAAAATTCCAAAAAATTAATTTCAGCTGTTGCTCATAGGTTTACCATTGTCTATTATCATTACAGATCGGAAATTTTTACGGGACCTTCTGATAACTATTAGTTATAATATTTGAAAGTTTCAAAGAGAGGGAGGTAAGGAGGGAGACGTGATAGTTGGAACTCTGGGGGATGGGGGCAATTTTCTAAATTTGGCCTCCATCCCTCATGTGATACATCATTGGAAAGTTCTCTGACCATTATTTCAAATTGTATACCTCTAGCTTCTTTGAGATACTTCGCCATATCTCAGCAGTATTTTTAGGTAGAAGCCGGAAATTTTAGATAACACACCTACTAAAAAGTAGTTAAACATTGGTACTTCCGTCCTTTTAGAAGTATTTTGCCTATTATGTCGTCAACATCGACTTTGAACAAGATAATGTAAGATTATATTAACAAGAATAAGACAACAAGTATGGATGTTTGATTAAATATTAAGTTTTTAAAAAAAAATATTTTTTTTAATATTTGCTGAACGTAATTAATTTGATTCAAGATTCCTTTAGAAAAATCGACCTGAATAGCGGGCAAAGAGTGCTAGTTACTGTATACAAAACGTCTTACAAACATGTTGCTTATTTAATCGTTGTATTTGTTTTAGTCAACGCATAATCAAATAAAGTTAATTTTTTTGGAGCGGTAGAGGGGGCAAGCCCTGCATCTTTTGTTTGTGTGAATCATCTGTTATTTAAAAAGCAAAATTGTGTTTATAAGGAACAAAAAATTCCACAATTCAAATTTATCGTATAATAAACACAAAATGCCATGAAATTTCTTTATTTAAAAAATTTAAATCTAGTACATACAGTGTTTCTATAAGAACTCCGAAAAGCTCAAAGACCCAAACGTTAATATTCTATAATTCATTAGTTAATAAATATAGAAATGAACATGTTTATGAGATAGTTCATAAAATTTGTATACAGAAAAAAAGGAAAAAAAAGGATTACAAATTTCATCAACAAATGGCGCAGCGTTCTTTCTGTAAAGAAAACAAAAGTGACAATCTTGATGAAATGCCATCTAGTCTTCATTTTCATAGTACTTTTGTTAATCCCCTCTCCTTCAAAGAAAGTATGTTTCAGCATTATTACAGATTAAAACAGTGAAGCACCATTCATTTATTAAAGTTTGATTCGTAAATAGAATTGCTGTACATAAAATTTATGAGTTACATCATAAACATGTTGTTTATATTATGAATTACATTGGAAATATGTTGCTGTATTTATTAATATTTAATTTATAAATTTGGTCATCCTGGTATGTTTTACTAACGGAAACTATTTTTTTAGCTCCATATTTTTCGGAAATTTTTAGCCTCTTATTCATGAAATAAATCTATTTTTATTTAAAACAAGCAAGAGTTTCACAAACAATGAATTAGCATGATGTCATATCCTGTTAACAATGAAAGCGAAATACTGATAAGGATTCTTTATTTTAAGACAGTCAGAATCAGAGTACATATTTTTTGTGTGAATGAACTGCTACATAAGTTGTATCCATTCTTTTACTTTAATATCTTTTGGACATTTTTTTTTCTTAAATTGTTATTCTGTTACTCTTAAACAAACTAAAACATTTTTGTATAAAACAAACCAAATTTCAAGAACAATGAAATAAAATAATGTAATATCATCGTGAAATAAAGGCCAACGGGTGTTCTTTATTCTAGAACAATTGGAATTAAGTACATATCTTCTGTCTCTGAGAATCACCACAAAAGATTAAATAAATATAGACTTTTTCTCCAATATCGTTTCGGTATCGTATCCTCTGTGAACTGTTATTCTGTCGGAAATGAGCCTCCCAGCAGGATCGTAACAGCTCAACGCCCCTGCAGAGGCAGCCGCTATTCTAATTGAATTGGTCGGTTGAATAAGCTACAGGGATCTCTGTCGTTTAGCTCTCAGCATGGTATCGACTGTTCTTTGCCACTGACTTTTAGATTGATATTTGTTTCTTTCAAATAATTTGTCATCGTATTTCATTTTTTTTCTACTGGGCACACTATTGCTTTTAATAAATTGTGTTGAATAGTATGTGTTTCTGACTTATGAAAGAGAAATAATAATAATATACTCAGAGTCGTTTATAAAGAAAATGAAAAGATCATAGCAATAACTATGCCTAACTAAAAATTCAGTTAAAATGGTAAAAAAGAATATAATAATTCCTGTGACAGGGGCAATTTTAAACTAACGGTATAAAAATAAATTATTTATATTGATAAATTATTATTACTATACTAAATTGGAAAGTTTTGAAAAAGGGTTGACATTTGTGCAAATGTGTCGATTTCGATCTACTTTTAATGTCGATTTCGATTAATTTTTTACCTTTATGTTTCAATATACAGAATGATTGTAATTACTTCCCCGCTTTCAAAATGCAGTGAAAAAAGAATCAGTGGTAAAAATGACTTTAAATTAGAATTGAATATAATAAAAGAAAGGAGAAACTATATAGTGTAGAGAAAAAAAAAACTTTTCCGAAGTGCATCAATAGATGACGCTTGGCAGAATTTTCCGCTCAAATTTAAGTGGACAATGAATGGCCATAGAATATTTTCATCTCCAAAGGTTTGTTAACACACAAAATTGCAGGATGTGCGCAAAAGAAAATCCATTCGCAACTTAACCAGTATCGATGCATTCATCAAAAATAACTGTACAGTGCGGGTTGACAGCATTGTGTATGGTATAGGACCATTTTTTCCCCCTTGAAATGGTTTCTGTGGATCCCGTTACCTGTAGCGTGAATGATAAACGGTATGAAAGTCTTTTGCGCAACCATGTCATTCTAACACTTTAACAGTGTGCATATCTGGATAGAATCCCTTTCATGCTAGATGGCTCTCCTAGGGACATCATAAAGCCAGTCTTGCAACTACTCAAGAGGCATTCCGAAAAAGATCGAATTATCAGCCGTCATTACCCAATAGCCTGGCTTCCGAGACTATCAGACCTTAGTCCTTATAAACTTCTATTCTATAATAATCTTTAAAATGTTGTGTACAGTGGCCAGATTGCAGATTCAGCTGAAATGAAGACATAGATCACATAACACATTCACAACGCTACCCCAGAGACATTGCGATCTGTTATGGAACATTCTTCTTTTCGGTTTCATCTTCTGGCGGACAGTGGTGGACAGCATATGGAACATGTTTGCCTCATGTCTAGCTATAATTATTAATTGAATCACTGTGTGTTTTTTATGCGGTTTTTGGTCCAAGCACAGCTAAAAACCTAATTATTATGTGTTTTTTATGCGGCTTTTTGCCGAAGGGCGATTATAAACCGAATCCTTATATGTTTTTTCTGTAATTTTTTTTTCACAGATCATAATGTGCTTTCATACGATTTTTTAGCCAAAGACAATTAACAATCGATTTTTCCCATCCCATGTAGTACCAACTTGTCATGGTAAGTAGGCTTTCCACTACCAGTACAACTGTTGACTGATTTGGAAATCATTTTTTCCATCAAACAACCGAAACATTCATGTACATTGAACAGTACGGTTGTTTTAGAATGTAACTCATGCTAAAGCCATCGTATTTTGATTAAAAATATCACTTGTACCGAATCAACTTTCATTATGAAGTTTACAGCGCCATCTCTTGATGCACTTTGGAACATTTATTTCTTATGACATATCATTTATCTCTTCTTCGAGTATATCTCTTTAAAATTTGAGTCATTCTGACTAGTAGTTCCTTTTTTAGAGCATTTCGAAAGCGGCACTTTAATTATAACCACCCTATATGATGTTTTTTTTTTCACTTTTATACTTCTTTCCCTCTTTGCTTAAAACTTAGTCTCACTACATCCGCGCTTACTGTGAATGAGTTTCACTGAAGTAAAAACATGATGAAAAAGAAAATTTAGATTTTTAAAATGCACTAAATGTATTTAAAAAATTTCATTCATATATTTCCCATATTAAGAACATTGTTAAAAATTTCAATAAAAACACACAAAAAAAAAGCGAGATTCTTTGTAAATTTACACTATTTCTCGGTTAAACGCATTTGATTTTTTTTTTTCTGTAATCATTTTTCAGAAAATTTTTTAATCTTATACCTAATTCCCTGAAGAAATTTTGATGTATTTCCTTAAAAATATTTTTATTTTTATTAAAATTGAATTCAAAATTTACACATTTAGAATTCTTTTGCAATTTTATTAAACATATTAAAAAGAAAATTTTGTTTAAAAATTATTTTTTCTTAAACTTAGAATAATTTAGAAAGGGAAAAATCATTTCCTTAGAATTTGTGTGGATTTTTATCGACAATCACTTTGCAGTTCAATCATCTTTTGGCCGTTGAATTTTAAAAAATGCACTTTGTAGACAACAGCGACAACAGTTAGGTGCTCCTCCTTTGTCAAGAGGTCTCTCGTTCAAACCCCGGACGAATAGTAACAAATAGTGTAAATATTATATGATACAACAATTCTAGTTTACTCGAAAAATTCAAAATCTTTGAGGTCACTGAAAATTTAGTGATTCACTAATTTTGAAAACTGAATTAAATTATTATCATTTAAAATAAATTTACACAGTTTTGTGTATTTTTATCAATTTTAAAGAAACTATTATAAATTTACTGAATAACTTCTCTATTATTTAACAAAATCTCGGTTTTTCTAATCTCTGTAATTTTACATAAGACATAAGATAATGGAGTACCTGTAAAATCTTTTTAATTTCACAGAAATTTTTTTAACAGTGTGAATTTGAAACAAAGGCTTTCACTTCTATATGTAAGGATGATCCTATTCAAATCCATGCATATTTAAAAGCGATGTACAAGTGGGATATTCAAGCGTTCTAATTTTTATCACAATTATGTTTTATCTGGAATAAGTATTATTCAATATCAATTTCATTGAATTCAATTCTATTTTTTCTTTCTACTATACTCAATAAAAGAAAATATTGTAATCTATTTTTTTTTCGACGTTCAGTTTTCGACGGATTTATACGCTTTAGTAGTCAGAGATCCGCAAAAATATGTTTATACAAAATGTCTGTCTTTCCGTCCGTGTGTCCGTCTATCCATGTGCCCGTGTCTCACCATTATATCACCGAAAAATGTATGAAGTTATGCGTAAAATAAAAAAAAAAAAATTTAATCCATATCTTTGGCTGTGGCAAGCTGGTCTTCTTTCAATAAGAAAAAATCTGCCGGAAAGGAACGCTGTAATAGCAATTTTTGTGCAATTTTCATTGTTGTACCATTGAAAAATGTGTGAAGTTATGCATAGAATTAAAACAAATTATTTTTGTATGTTTCTGGCTAAGGCCAGTATGTTCTCCCTAAATTAAAAAAAAATTCTATCGCTCTGTAATAGCGATTGTAGCGCCATTTTCATTGTGTACATCGAAAAGTGTATGAAATTATTCATAAAACCGACGAACCAATTTTTTCGTAGTTTTGCTTATGGTCAGCAGACCCTCCTTCGGTTTGGAAATATTTCGCTCGAAGGGGTGGGGGAGGGAGGGTTGTAATAGCGATGTTTTTGCCATTTCCATTATTGTAACATCAATAAGTGTATGAAGTTCTGCATAGAATTCAACCAAATTCTTTGTGTATGTATTTGACTGCGGCCAACAGTTTTTTTCCTGAATAAGAAAAAAATCTGCCGGAATGAGTCGCTGTAATAACTATTTTTGTGCCATTTTCTTTATTTTACCACCGTAAAGTGTATGAAGTTAGGAATAGAATTGAACTAAATTCTTTGTGTATATTTTTGGCTATAGCAGGTTGGTCCACCTTGAATTTGGAAATATTTCGCTAAAAAGGGGTGCTGTGCTAGCAATTTTTGTATAATTTTCTTATTTTTTTCGTATTTTGTTGTCCATTGGCGGCTCGTGGCATTACGAAAACTCGTGCCCTCCTAAGCCGGCTGTTCGCAAACGATTGATGTTACAGCAGAATAACGAAAAACTATTCACTTTGATAAATATCATGATCGAAATTAACTCGTTTCTACTCCGTTTAATTGGCTGAAGCAGAAATTTAAAATGAAAATCAAAGTTGGTATAGTATTGAACTAAAAATATTTCAGTATTAATATATATAACTAGTTTTTGTAATATTAGGGTGCATGAGATGGAAGAAAGTTTTGGAATTGGTAAGTAAGGATGATCAGATTTAAAATCATACATATTTGACAGCAACATATAAGTAGGGTATTCACGCATTTAAATTTTTATCACAAATATGTATTATAGGGATAAAATTTTATTCAATATACATTTCATTAAATTGAGTTTCATTTTTAAAATATTTTATTTAAATGTATATTTTGCTAAATATCATATATCATTTCGCACTGTAATAGGTGTTTCTATAATCTATAAATAGAACAATCACCCATATTTTTAAGGTTTTTTTAAAAAAAAATATTCCTTTTTTTTTGGAGAAAAAAAAAGCACGTTTTATCCATTTTTCAAGTCCATTTGCATATTTACTATTGTCACAACAGATATTTTAATATAATGATCAATATATCGTTAAGGTTTATGCTTAAAAATATAGCTGTTTAAATCATTTGCTATGTGATTTCGTTTCTACTAACATTTTTGGCAAGAAAAGGCTTTTTGTTTCACCATAAAACTATGAAATCTCTAAGAAAGAACTGAAAGTGCTTATGCATTTTTCATTTCTCCTCCATTGAATTTGTTTTTCATCTATGCTTGATTTATTTCTTCTTCCTTTTAATCAATAATAATAATAATAAAAAAAAAAAAAAAGAAAGAAAGAAAGTAGGGGTGTGATAGATAGATAAATGTATCGTTTGATTTTTAAAAAACTTTTCCTAAATCTTACCAGAACGATTCATTTATCTGTTAAATGTAATGTTACTTGGGTATTTCTTTCTTAAATTTCCTTCATTACGTTAAATATAAAGAATAAGCTTTAAATTAATCTAAGCTGTACACCATTAACGCACTATATGGCTAAAGGGGAACGGCAACTTGCGATTTTAGACATTTTGTTAAATATCTAGAAAAATAAATGAGGAAAAATACATCCTGAAACTATAAGTATGTAAACATAATAGTACAGGTCATACATTTCCGAGAAGATTTTTTTTTTCACGAAACTCCATAGGAAACCATCAACAAAATGCAAAAAAAAAAAAAAAAAAAAAAAAAAAAAGCATATCTTTTGGATAACTCTGTAAAAACTAATGTAGCAAAAATGATCAAACTGTAGATTATAATTAAGTGACTCATTGTAATAAACTGTGTTCATTTTTATGTGGATAGAATCTATTTTCATAGAGAAATTAAGGACAGTCCTTATAAACAGTCCCAAATTTTTCCAAGTTTTTTTGTTTATACTTTGCAGAGTTCTTAATATAAAATAATGTTATTTTTCGAAAATATAACAAACAACATTGTATACAATACTCTGTAATCAGAATTAAAAAATAATGAAAATGGTATGAAGAATGAGCAAGTTTACTAAATAATTTTTCATTGCGCATGCGTGAACGCTATCAAGATTTCATTTGCATTCATTATTGTGTTAACTAAATGTACAGAGCAGATTTTGTGAAAGTTCCAAAAACATAGCTTGAAAATTATTATGAAAGTGATCGTCGACAGAATAAGCTCAAAATTCGTTATTCCCAAAATGAAGCAAAAAAGATGAGGGGTTATATCCATTTATCCATCGATTTGTGTCAATATCAAATGCACAATATGGCACGTAGTACTATATTTGAATACAACCTCTCATTTTTTCCCTTCACTTTGGTGACACAATTTGGTTTCACAGTTTATTAATTTCGATTTAGTTATTGGCCCTGATGTTATTCATCAGGGAACATTAACGATTTTTGGGAATGAAGTGAAATTGTTTAAAACAGAAATGGAATCAAATAACGTTTTAGTTAACGTTGTAAATGTTCTACTTGAGCGTAAAATTGATTTAAATCACGTGACTGACAAAGAGTTGTGATCAGAATTATCTTCTTTAATTGCAAACTATGTGCCTATAAAATCAAAAGCAATGAATGTTAAAATGAACCTAACCGATGAGACCCCAATTTGTTTTTCACCTGGAAGATTACTGCTGTGTGGAAAAAAAATGGTAAATGCCCAAATTGAGGAGTGGCTAGCTCAGGGAATCAGTTGAAAAATTTATATTTTTTTCGTTGTTGCTTGTGTTGCTGAAGAAAAGAAACAACGCGATGAGACTTCATATTAATCACATACGTCTTAACAAGAAGACGGTACTTGAATAATTTTCATTGCCAGTAACAGATGATGTTACATATCAATTACATTATGCCGAGGCATTTATAACAATAGATATAAAAAGCAGTTTTTTATGTTGAGTTTGAGGTGAGCTCTTGGAAATATACCTTTTTCGTATCATATGAAGGACAGTGCGAATTTTTAAAGTGTCCATTTGGATTGACCAATAGTCCTAGTATATTTCAAAAATACATTTATAATGTATTTCGAAACCGATTAAAATATTATACAATAGTTATCTATATGGATACCTGTCGAAAACGAAGCTGAAGGTATGGAAAAATTAAAACTTGCTCTTCAGAGTGCTTCGGATTACGGACTAGAGTTAAATCTTAAAAAGTGCAATCTTTCGAAGCGTAAAATTAATTTTTGGGGGTATAGAATCATAAAGGGTAAATTGTATCCCTCCTCATTTAAAACAAAAGCAGTAGTGAATTTTCCTGAACCAAAGTATACCAATAATATTCAAAGTTATTTGGGATTTAAAGGGTACTCTCGAAAGTTTATAAGAAACTATTCGATTATAGCTAAACCGTTGAGTGTTCTTTTAAGAAAAAATTCTAACTTTCGGTTTGATATTGAAGAAGGAAAAACTTTTAATGAATTCAAGCGCATTTTTTCTTTAGAACCAACATTCTAAATTTACAATACCAAAAGCGGGATCGAAATCCATTGTGATGCAAGTATTGGTGGCTTTGGGGCTGTAGTAATGCAACAATCTCCAGGAGACAATCAATTTCATCCCTTTTATTTTGCCAGTGAAAAAACAACTGAAGTTGAACGAAAGTATACAGTTTTCAATTGGAGGTCTTGGCTGTAATTGAAGCCTCGCTAGATGACCGATAATGTTATTTGATTCCGATTATACTATTCAGCATAGGCACAGTATTAGTATGAAACAAATTGATGCATTAAGCAGGTATCATATTTATACGGTAATCGAAGGCAGCTTAACTTTAAAAATTATCCAAACTCAAAAAACTGATGAGCATATTAAAATCATAAAGAAAATTCTGAGAATAAAATCTCATGATGATTATTTAGTTTTTTTTTTTTTTTTTTTTTTTTTTTTTTTTTTTTTAATGCATTAATGGCAATGATTTGTTAGTTGGCCCAGTCGAAATGCAAACCTATAGTTGGAGGGTTCGAAGGATAACTACATTTTTAGAACACGGACAATGTCGAAAATATAAAGGGTGTTTTTTATTTAATTTTAATTTCAATAATTATTTATTCCAGTTTTTCAAGTTCATTGTGTCTGTAATTTTTCTATTTACATTTTGAAGATGACTCGATGAAAAGGGAGTTAAAACATGTATATTTTTAGCATATTTTAAATGTTTTATTAATAAAGTAGTGTCTTATAAGCAAAATAATTATTTATAATACAAGTTCTTACCTTGTTATTGTAAAGTATATATTATTATTAATGGATATTGTAACTAAACCACCATTATAATTTATGTTGTATAATTATTTGTCACAAACTACGTTCCATAATATTATCAGGGTAAGGTGAAAGTTTCAATGTATTTTATAATCCAGACTTTTGAAACGTGTATGTGTCTAATGCATGCGCACAGTGTTCACTTCGATGTGTTTATATGACATCTCTTAGGGAAAAATAGTATCATTAGCAATAATAATGAAAAATATAGAAAACATTTATAATATATTGGTCTCTCTTACATACATTTTATACTCTCTGGTTAAATTTGAGAACATTATTAAAAGATCTATTGCATTCTTTCATCAAAATGCATATTAAATTCACATTCATAAAAAAAATTATTTTGAAATATTTATTAAGTCTAGAATTTCATACTTTATTAAAATATTAGAATACATTATCTTGTCTCAATTCCTCTTAAAACGCGATTTTTTAAAATACAATAATCAGTGCTTTTTAACCTATAATATTTTTTTAATAAAAGGGCAGGGAATCGTCAATGCTCTTTGATGAGTTTCTTTTTATTACAGTTAATATTTTAATATAAACATTCGTTCAACATTAAATATCGTATATAAAAATAAAGTTGATTAGATGATTTGCAATATCATTCTTTAGTTTTCCTCCTTATTAATATTACTGGCAAGAAAAAGCCTTTTAAAGCTACAATAAAACATTAAAACTTTTGAGAAAGAACTCTCTCATGTATTTTTCATTTCTCCTTCAATGAATTTACTTTTCATCTATACTTGATTTATTTCTCCTTTCCTCGTGTCCATGAGTGATGGGAATTCCGCTGTCCTCATACGTTCTGATCTGACTAGTGAATAACTACGGAGAAAGAGAATAAATGCGGCGTCTGATTTGAGAATCTCTTACACTGAATCTTACCAGAATGGTTCATTCATTCTTTTTTTTTTTTTTTTTTTTTTTTTTTTGTATGTGTGTGTGTGTTTCCTTACATTTTATTTAATGTAAGTTTATTGAGATATTTCTTTCTTGCAGTCTTCTCATTCTGTTTAGTCATAAAGAAGTTTAAAGGGACAAGAAATGTTGAAACAGAGTTTAAAGTTGCCATAATTAATGAAAATTAACAAACAAACAACAACAACAAAAAAATCATGGTTATTATTTTGTGCAGCCCGTAAAACAGGATATAATGAACTTTAAAACACAATAACACTTTACTTACTGTTCCGTAGTACGTAGCAAGTTAGATAATCATCACAGAATCGCTTTTTTGGTGGGTTAAAAAAAAATCTAGTAGCGGTTAAATGACATTAATTTTCAAAACACGACTAAAGTAAAAGGTTACACGCTAGCGGAGGAAAATGTATGGGTCGTACCGTATTTTTGCTAACAGATGGGCTAGAACTGCAAGAATATGTGGATTGTCTTTAATTTTCTAAGTACATAAGGGATAAAGTCCCTTATTTAGTGGATCGGACCGTTTTTCATCAAATAGGACTGTTGTCCGTGAAAATGGAAGGGCAAACGCTCCTAAATTTACAGTTTTTTCTGAGAGTGTAGATTAGGAGAAGAAAATTATCTTACTTTCATTGAAATTTATTTGGATGGTTTCTTCTTGATATAATCTTGTCAGGGCTAAGGTTTTTTCTATTATGCTGTACAACAACTTATATGCCGTTTTATTTTTCTATTTTTAAATTTCCTATTAGTCGGGTCAGTATAGTAATTCTTTGATCTATCTGTTCTAATAAATGTTATTTCATAAACACCTCAATAATCATAAAAAAAATAATTGAGTTGAATAAAACTGTCTGAAAGAATACGTGAAAAACTGAATGGAGACGTTTCAAAATCATTGCATAAAAGGTAATGCATTTATAAAATATTCTATTTATTTGTTTTGCAATTGGCTTGAGTAGAGCCGAAACATACAAACAGTTCAATAAAACTATCGGCACTGTTTTTAAAATTTTCAACGTAAATCTTTTAGTAATTAAAAGAAGTATATCTATGTATTTATTTAGAAAACAGGAAATCATCATCCGAATTATAAATTTTCAAATGCAGTAATAATGTAGCCCAAATTAGAAAAAACGCTGCATTAGCCTATACAGTTTCAGATGAACACGTAAAAAATTACTATTAATATGCATTGTTAATGAAAAATAACAGGGTCATTGTAAAAATAATTGTTGATTTTACATCATAATACTGGCAGCTGGGGTGCCAGTATTATATTATAAAATCAGCAGTAATAAACCATAAATAAATAGTAATATTACCGTTTTTTAAATTAAAATTTAGAA
>CAXHSM010001481.1:0-27004 GCA_964019185.1 Maratus speculifer | reverse complement strand
CAGAAACATAGAATCTCTACTACCCCTCATCCTAAAGGTACTCCTGCCTGGTGGTCTGCTAGGTGCAACAACCTATACAAACAAAAAAAAAATTTATTACGGAAAGCTCGTCAACTTGTATCCATGGACTACTGGATAAGATATAAGAAGGTGGCTGCGAAACTCCGACAAGTCATTAAGGATGCCAAGCTTCATTTTTGGGATTCGGCTTGCAAGAATGCGAGTGATCCCCGCATATTGTACAAAGTTTTTAAGAAGATCAAAAATCGCTCTTGCTCTCCCCCTGATGCTCATTTCTGCCTCGCCCAGGATGGGACCATGATCTCCGATGCTATCTCGCAGGCTGAAATCTTGGCTGATCACTTCAGCGAAGACGTCGTTCATGAGCCTATCCCGTTGGATTATGGTGGAGCAGGTTGTACCCAATTAAATCGTCCCTTTGAGATCATCGAATTAAAGGATGCTATTCGCCGTACCAAATCCTCATCCCCTGGTGAAGACAAGATTAGTGCGGCCTTCTTTAAGGGGTTAAACGAGCAGTCTATGATACACCTACTTCAAATTTACAATGAAATCTGGCACTCTGGGGAAATTCCTCTAAATTGGACGTCTGCTGTAATTATCCCTATCTTGAAGCCTGGGAAATCTAAAAAAGATGTCGCCTCATATCGCCCGATTGCTCTGACGTCTGTAATGTGCAAGATCTGCGAACGCATGATTGCAAATCGTATAAGCAACTACCTACTTCAAAATAACATCATCCACCATAGGCACTTAGTCTTCCAGCCTTTCCGGGATAGCCAGTCCGCTCTGCAGATGCTTCATCTTGACACCGTTCGTGCAAAGAAGGATAAGAATTTTATTTTGGGGATATCGTTAGACGTGCAGGCTGCTTACGATTCAGTCTATGTGGACGGCCTCATTTTGAAGTGCGCACAGATCGGCATTACAGGACGGATCCTTCGCTGGCTACATCGTTTTCTGCAGAATAGAAGTATCAAGGTGTTTTGGAGAGGAATTTTTTCTTCAAATCGCAGTCTTGGAAGAGGGGTGCCCCAGGGGGCAGTTCTAAGTCCTATCTTGTTCTCCATCTTCATGCATGATTTCTTTGAAGTTTTGGATGGACTTGGAGTCAAGTACTTGCTCTACGCAGATGACATCTTCATTTATTGTGCAGCTACCTCATTGCTCTTATGCCAAACTAAACTCCAAGAAGCCCTCCGTCTAATTGCTCAATGGTGCCGATATTGGAAGATGTCCATACGATCAGATAAATGTCACGCCATCAACCTTTCTAGAAGACGTGGAGACTGTGATTTCGATTTTAGCATCAATGGAGGTCTGATTGAGTGGTGTGACGAAATAAAGTTTCTAGGTTTTTATATTACAAGGCGCGGGGGTTTTCGCAAACACTCAGATTACATCCGGAAGAAAGTTTTTAACCGTATCAATATCCTAAAGGCCCTCTGCAATACACGTTATGGTGCCAGATCCTATCATCTTCTCACTCTGGCCAACTCCTCCATCCGGAGCATTATAGAATATGGCGCGGCCACTCTGTTATCGGCATGTGATTCCATTCTCATGAAGCTTGAAGTGTTGCAGACTACTGCTCTCAGGACGGCTCTTGGCCTCCCGAAATGGGTACCAAATATCATTCTCCGTCAGCACGCTGGCTCCCCCTTGCTGGCTGATAGAATCAACTCGTTGGCATTTAGCTTCTGGATAAAGCAGTGCTCCTTAGGCAGCAAGTCTCCTTTCTGGGATTTCCAAGAGGGCAACATTTTTGGCTTGGTGGAAAGCATACCCGGTATCACTACCATCTTAGAAGAAATCGATGGTCGACTAGAGCATTTGATTCCCTTCCAGATGCCTCTTCCGAGCCAGGAAGTTGTGCAACTTCATTTAGAAGACCTTCCTTTCCAGAATAAGGATCTTGATTAGTGATGGGCGATTTCGATTTTTTAAATCGATTTAATCGATACTATGGCCAACTCGATTTAATCGATACTTTAAAAGTTTTAATCGATTTTTCTGAAGGTAATATAATTTTCATTTCCCTTCAAAAGTCGAAGATAAAATAGTCGGATGTGCCAATTCCAAAATTTCAGTGTATTAGTTTCTAAGATAGAAGAATTAAAGAAACCCCAGAACCCCCCCCCCCTGCAAAATAGCGTTTTTTGTTGAGTGGTGTACACCAAAAATTGATCAGGATCAATTTTTATCAGGTACCAGCTGAATCTGAATTTTGATGAAAATCCATGAAAGCGCGAGATACAGCAATTGTGAAATCATAAAAATTGCAGCATATCAGCGCCACCTGTAGGGCAATTTACACCAAGAACTAAACAACACTAATCTATGTCAGGGATTTACTGAATCTGAATTTTGATGAAAATTCGTTCTTGAGGTAGCGCTACTGCGTTAATCATTAATAATGGAGTATAGCAGCGCCATTTCTTAAGCAATTTCCACCAAAATGTAATCAGTATCAAATAATATCAAGGACCAATTGAATCTAAATTTTTATGAAAGTCCGTGCATTAGTTCTTGAGATAAAGCTAAAATGGAAACAGGGGCGTGCTAAAAGAGAACTGCGCCCGGTTCAAAGTTCCAATTTAGCCCCCCCCCCCTATTAACTTTTTCTTGTGATAGGCTATAAGTGATGTTAGTACTAAAAATTTGGCGCCCCCTAAATTTCCGCGCTCGTGACGACCGCCTCCTTTCTCCTCCCCCCCCCTTTCACATGGCTCTGAGTGGAAATTATGAAAAATTCAGTAGCAGCGCCATCTGAGAAGCGATATACATCAAAATGCAAAAAACATCAATTCATGTCAAGGGCTAATTGGATCTGAAATTTGATGAAAATCCGTGCATTCGTTATTCAGATATAGCTGTATTAAGGTTAAATTAAGTCTAAAGTTTTGTGGAATTTCGTACATTTGTTCTTGAGATAGAACGGTCAGAAATTTTTGTCATATACAGACTCACAGAGTGACAGACACACACACAGACAGATATTTTTTAAAAACCATGAAGTCATGTTAAAGACCTTCTAAAATATATAAATCCATCAAAAACGGGAAGTCGAAATTTTTCACGAATCTAATACTCTCTTCTTGTAAAGTTACAAAAGAAAGTAAAAATGTAAAATCGATTCTGCCCGTAAGATCGGTCTTTAGATTCGATTTCGATCTTTAGATTCGATGTCGATCTTTAGATTCGATGTCGATCTTCAGATTCGATTTCGATCTTTAGATTCGATGTCGATCTTTAGATTCGACTTCGATCTTCAGATTCGATGTCGATCTTCAGATTCGATTTCTATCTTTAGATTCGATGTCGATCTTTAGATTCGATTTCGATCTTTAGATTCGATTTCGATCTTTAGATTCGATTTCGATCTTTGGAATCGATTTCATTTTGATCTTTAAATTTACCAATTTTATTGTTTTAAAGGTAGGATTGGTGTAAAATTACATATAAGAATGGATTTTTTTTTTTTTTTTTTTTTTAGACTAAATCAGTATTGAATGCAAGTATTTTTTCTGCAACTCCAGAGGAAGGCATCATGTTTTACAGCTCTATAAGAGAGGGGGAATTGCAATTTGTGCATTAAAAAGTATAAAATCTCATATCTTTTTTTTTTTTTTTGGGGGGGGGGGTATCCCCTGCGGGCCATCCCATTAATTCGACACTAGGTTAAATCGCTATATTTTTGTTTAGAAGTCCAGTAATTTGAAGTATTAGTTTATTATGTTTTATTTTTCACACACGTCTCTTCTAATCCCCCCCTCCTTCTGCGTCAGTTTTAACTTACAGGGCCGTTCGAAATATGCATACAGTTTTTAAAATGTCCAATTCTTGGTCTATTTTATTTTAGATCCACATTTTAAATCCTTGACAAAAGATAAAAAAGGGATCGCCCTTCCGCCCGTTTGGGGTTTATCTGCGCCTCACCGGGGGCGTATTTTTTTGTTTCTTCAAAAGAAAGAAAAATTTTTTTAAAAGGGAACTTGCACCCTCCACCAATATACGCCTTAAAATTTCGCTCATTTAATTCTCTACCATTTTTAACTTAAAAGTTTAAGCTATATGGCACCCTCAGAGCTGTGGACCCCTCCCCCCCCCCGTCGATCACTCACCTAATTTTGCGTATTTCTTCACTTCATTTCAATCTTTAAAAGGCTATAACTTTGCTTCTATAGAAGTTACTGTGGGGAGAAAAATTCTAATATAGCTAACCATTTCTAGCCGTTCTTTTTGCTATTCCAGTTTCCCGGTTTTCCCTATAGGACCTTTTTTGGGGGGGGCAGAGGGTTTTTTTTTTCATTTCTTGATACAATATGTCTACTGAAAGCTTATGCTTCATACATTACAAATCTAGCGTAAGAAATTTTCTCCCATCATTTTAAGTCACATTACGGACCCATAATGGGTTAAAATTTTAATTTTTCAAACTTCTTCGAAAAAAAAAAAAAAAACATTGATACATATCAGCGAAATTGGGGTTCGAACCCGCAATCTTTTGAGTGCACACGTAATCCCTAAGCTTATTGGCCACCGAGTGCTCAGCAGCGCTATTATTTCTTTAGATTGTCATCTTTAAATTCGTAATATCTTTTGAATGGAATGTTCGATTTGAATAATTCAAAAAGTAATCTACAGATATTGTAACAGGCATTAATACAAAATGTTTATTTGGATAAGGATTAAGGTATCGATAGTATGGTCTAATTTTGGTTGGTGTATTTATCGCGTTTTAAAATGTAAGAAAGTAGTTATAGTGAGTTAACTACAATAGCTGGACATATGGTATCGCGCGATTTTTTTTATAGATATTGATATATTCTTTAATATTATAGAACCTTTTTTTAATTCATTTAAATGTATTTCCTAACGATTCAATTATATATCCTAACGATTCAAAAAATACACACGTAATTGTTCAAGGTTTCACTTCTGCCGGCACTCTCGGAGTGCCACTATTTTTTTTTTCCATTTTCGCCCGTCCTACCCCCCCCCCCTTCCTCACCAATCTTAACTTACAGGATCGTTCAAATTATGACTGCGATTTTAAAAAAGTCTAATCCTCGTTCTATTTTGTTTTAAATCCATATTTTGAAACCTCAACAAAAGATACATTTGGGCGGGGTCGCCCTTCTGTCCGTCTGGGATTTACCTTGCCCCCCTGGGTGGGGGGCATATTTTTTGTTTCTTCCACACCATCTCATGTAACATATCGTTATAAAGCTTTTATCTCCTCGTTTTTTTCCTGTTACTACCCCTCTCTTCACGTAGTTACATGCTCTTGGCACTTTTTATAGTTTCAAAGAGTACATATTCCCCGCGGCCACCCCATGAATTCAACACTAAGTTAAACACTATATTTTTGTTTAGAAGCTCAGTTATTTGGGTTATTAGTTTATTATGTTTTTTTTTTCAAGTTCGTCCGTTTTAATCCCTCGCCCTCCCCCCTTCCTCGCCAATCTTTACTAAATGGGCCGCTCAAAGTATGCATGCAATTTTTAAAATGTCCAATTCACGTTCTATTTTATTGTAAATCGTCATTTTGAAACTTCGACAAAAGATACATTTGGGCTATGGTCGCCCTTCCGTCAAGAGTGGGGTTTACCTGCCCCCCCCCCCTGGGTATGGGGTATATTTTTTGTTCTTCCAAACTATCTCGTGTAACATTTGGTTGGCATTTAAAAAAAAGTTTATACTCCTTGTTCCCCATCCTAGTTACACGCTCTTGGCACTCTTTATCCTCGGTTTAATACCAAGTTACTCAGTGTTGTTATTAGTTGAGTTATGTCTCTCAAATTTGTCAAAGTTTTTGTGTAAGTGACAACCATAAGTGACAATCATTTTCAAATTTAAAATTCTTACTATCCGACTCTAAAATCTGCAATAGCTTAATTCTATGCCTCTCTAAATGGGGATGGGGGGTGGGAAGCGGTAATTATGGTCCTGCTGATTGTCTAAGTTTTGGAATTAGTAATTTGGATCTTCTCTGTGGGAATCTGAATATCGAAATATCGATTCTAGTATCGATTCTAGAACTGAGAAATCGATTCTTATTATGATCGATGTTGTTTTTTACGATGTCGATTTTAATCGATTCCCAAAATTTCCAGAATCGCCCATCACTAATCTTGATGGTAGCATCATCGTCCCGCTCTTCCAGGATTTCATGCAAAATTTCACCAACGGATGGCAGGTCATTGCTACTGACGCGTCTAAAGTTTCATCGAATACTTCCATTGCAGGGTGCTCGGAAACCTCTCAGTTCTGTTACAGAATCCCTACAATAAACTCCGTCTTTACCGCTGAGGCTCTAGCCATTGGCACTGCTTTAGACGAGTTGGTCTCCTTGGGTCACTCCATTCTGCTAATTACTGACAGCCTATCGGTATTAACCGCCCTTCAGTCTGTTTCTATCAGGTCTCCTAAAGTCATTTTGTGGCTGTTTAATAAGATTCAAAGGATTGCTTTGCAGTCCCCGAGTATCTGGGTATGCTGGGTGCCGGGGCATCGTAGAATTCACCTCAACGAAAAAGCTGATAGCCTTGCTAAAAGCGTAAGTGACTCTGATGTTTTGCTGAATTGGATTTCACCTGAGGATCTCATCCATTATAGAAAGAAAGCATTCTATCATACTCTCAACCAGCAGTACACATCGAGCAAATATATTAGCTCTCATGGCAACATCCCTCTGGTCAAGCAGACGTACGCTTGGGCGTCGACTCGTAGAGATGATGTCCTCATTTCGCGTCTTTTAACCAAGATGTTGATCACCCCTGCCATCCTTTCTCGTTTCGGTCTGACGAATGAAGACAGATGTAGCAGGTGCCCTGTTTCTGACTCCCTAGAGCATATTCTTTTTTCCTGTCGAAAATATCAATCGCATCGTAATCTGTGTTGGGATCCTTCCACGCTGAGCACAGCTTGTTTTCGCTCTTTCATTGAGTTCTCTAAGGAATTTTGCAATTCTGAATCTTTTCGGATATCAACTCTTAAATTCCTACATAGTATTGATCGCTTTTAATCTCTATCTCGATCTTGTTTGTTGATGTTTTTTCTGACTTTGGATCATTCGAGACAACAGCTCTGCCGCTATAAGTCTCAAAAATCCCCCCCTCCAAACAAACAAACAAACTATAGTAACGAACACAGCACGCAATGCATTTTATTAATAGTTTACACTTGTTTCATTTTCATATTTTATATTATGTATATCCTGGGGCGTGCGAAGAGAAAAC
This sequence comes from Maratus speculifer, assembly GCA_964019185.1. Lineage (NCBI taxonomy): Eukaryota > Metazoa > Arthropoda > Arachnida > Araneae > Salticidae > Maratus > Maratus speculifer. The sequence continues at coordinate 19,739 of CAXHSM010001481.1, read as the reverse complement.
TGCGCCCGAGGCAAGGTTTCAATTTGGCGTCCTCTCCATCAACTTTTTCTCATGACAGACTAAAAATGACATTGGTAGCATTTTGTGCCCCCTAAATTTCCGTGCCTTGGGCGACCTCCCCCCCCCCCTTTTGCACGGCGCTGTCCATGTCCATGATGGATAAGTGCCCCAATGACTAATTTTATATTTAATGGATAATTGTTTTTATTTGTTTCATTGTGTACATTGTTAACTGTACAGATTTGTATACATTGTTATGTAATTACATAAATATTGTTCAGTTATCATAGGTTCATTTAATTTAGTACAGGTTATTACTGCATGGAAGAAAGCGATATTGCAGCGTTCAACCCCTCAGAGCTTCTCTTCTTAAATCTATAAATTTAAATAGTACGTACTTTAAAATTAGATGAGGTAAATTCTCTTACCTCACTCAAAATGAGAAAATACCTAATAATTCATTCAAAATGCAATGTCCATAACTCCGCCCACTCATAAACATATTGCATTAGATCCAGTACTTACATATTTACCTCCCACCATTTTCTCGAAAATTTTATTTAATAATAATGCAATATTCTTGTATACATTATTTGTATTAATTGTATACAATTTTATGTAATTACGTAAATATTGTTCAGTTATTATAGCTCAATTTAATTTAGTTCAGGTTATTACTGCATGGAAGAAAACGATATTGCTGCGTTGAATCCTCAGCTCTCAGAGCTTTTCTTCTCCGATCAGTAAATAGTACGTACTTTAAGGTGACTACTAAGTAAATTCTCTTACCTCACTCAAAATGAGAGAATAAAATACCTAATAATTCATTCAAAATGCAATGTCCATACCTCCGCCCACTCATAAGCATATTCCATTAGATCTTGTACTTGTATATTCTCCTCCCACCATCTTCTCGAAAATTTCATTTAAGAGCAAGAATCTGAGAGAGTGACACACCCGTGATTCATGACATCTCAGATTTTCTCCAAAAAATTACCAGTTGTTACTTATCTTGTTAAAAGACCAAATCCAGAATTTTTTGCTCAAAAGTTGAGTTGTTCATTTTTTATGGCTCCCCAAAGGTCATCATGTCGTGAAAAAAAATAAGCGTTTTTTTAAGACATGGATATTGCTATGACTCACAGCTCTTTGCGCATACAACTTGCCACGAAATTCTTTTTATATCTGGTATGTAAGAGGGTTGAACTTTATATAATAGATAAAAAACCCATGGCAAGTTTTTGCTGCAAGGTCACAGAAGGTCACAAAAAGATTCATTTTTGCTGTTTTTTTCCATTTTTAAGACCCTATAACAGCTTGCGCGTTCCAACTGCCATGAAAAAAGAGGTGGCAATTGAAAGCCATGCATTAGCACTTTTTAAAAATGTATTTATAATTGAGGCAAGTTGTATGCGCTTTTAGCTACAGAGTGCCAAAGTCTGAAAAATGTCATTTTTGACCAATATTCAAACTGTCATAATTCCTTGCGGCAACAACATTTTGAAATAATTCTTTTGCCATTGTTTTATTCTATTATTGCCCTTTTCAAAAAAGTAAACTCCATTGAGGCAAGTTGCTTTAAAAAAATTTAATGTTTTTTTAAAATATGGCCTTTTTTAATAGTCAGAGCTATTTTATTATTTGAAATAACTGGACTGGATAACAATATTTTATACATTTGTTTGTCTATATAAATTGATGTTCTAATATATTGTGAGATATATATGATGCTAATGGCATTTATTTAATTTTAACCCTTTCGAGTCCAATTTTTTTTTTTCAATTTTAGAAAAAATTACTTTTACTTTAATAATATTGATACTAGCTATCCTAATAGATTAATTAGAGTTTAACGTATATTTCATTGTCTGAAACGTAACAAATGTTGTTGTTTTTTGCACTATTAAATTCATATTCATGCAACAATAGGCTAAGGAAGAATTTTTGGAGAGGGTTTAAAAATATTATATTGCAACAAGTTAGTGACATTACAACTTTCTAATATTTTTAGCGCTTTATTACACATAATTCTTTCAGAAAAGTAACTTTTATTTTAAATTAAGAGGGAAATACATTTAAAATAAAATAATCGCATACAATTACAAAAAAAATTAAGCAAATATTTATTATTACTAAATGACTTAACATTTATGAAGTCATATAATAAGTGCACAGATACATACTAACATTGCTACATGTAATTAGTAACAAAAGTATTTCCTAAAAATAATAATACTCAAAAGACAGGTATTATTAATAGTACACCAGCCCTGAAAGCGTTAAAACGAAAATATTTGACATTTACAAATTACAACTTATAATTAAAATGTAAATATAAATACAATCAGCCAACACTGCTACAATTTTTACAAAGTTTTATCATTACGAGAAAAGAAAATCGAAGATATAACCATTTCTTTTAAGATATTTCAATATGTCTTTTAACCCTTATGGGATTTTTTTTTTCACTTATGGGAAAAATATATTTTCTTTAACATTAATAGCTATCCAAGTATACTAACTGAAATACATGAATAGATTACTATAACTGTTAAAAGGTATCTTCAGATATGATACATGAAAGTTACATTCAAAAATATAATATATTTTTGATTTTCTTTTCTCGTACTGATAAATCAATGTAAAAATATTAATAGTGTTGGCTGATTGTATTTATATTTGCATTTTAATTACAAGTTGTAATTTGTAAATGTCAAATATTTTCATTTTAACGCTTTCAGGGCTGGTGTACTATTAATAATACCTGTCTTTTGAGTATTATTATTTTTAGGAAATACTTTTGTTACTAATTACATGTAGCAGTGTTAGTATGTATCTGTGCACTTATTATATGACTTCATTAATGTTAAGACATTTAGTAATAATAAATATTTGCTTAATTTTTTTAGTATTGTATGCGATTATTTTATTTTAAATGTATTTCCCTCTTAATTTAAAATAAAAGTTACTTTTCTGAAAGAATTATGTGTAATAAAGCGCTATGATGGTGTCCGAGGTTCACGAGGCAGTTCTTTGGTGTTGTCAAGTGTAAATAAATTCACACTAATATATCTTTTTTGCGTTATATTAACAACTTAAAGAAACATTTAGTAAATTGAAAACAAGATACAGGAATGCAGTTTCCTGCTGCGGTTACTGGATTAACATATCCAAGTATGCGACACAGTAAGAGAAATATAAGCACCGTGTGTGCTTTACAAAAACATAAGAGAAACTGAACTGAGTTCGTTCACAGTAAAATGTTGTCCTTGAAGTAATCAACACAAATGATTTCGCAATCCTGTGCAATCATCCACTTATGAAATGTTTAAATAAACAATGATATTAAATATTTCATTAATGTCACTTTTGAATAATGGATTAATTTATAGTTTATAAATATTATGGTTTTAAAGTAAACAGTTAATGTAATTAATGTCACTTCTGAAATATGAAGTAATTTGATGTTTATCAATATTACTGTTTTTAGAATAAACACTTTAAGTACTTAAACACACTCCCACCCTATCAGGCCTTAGTCCTGATATATGGGAAGGAGCGCTAATTTGTGTACAGGTCGTCTCAAAAACGATCCTCTACACTGTATGGTCACAACACGGACATGTCCGTCTTTTCCTGGGTGCACCTCTGTTACCCGGCCCAATGGCCAAGAGTCTGGTGGCTGGGTATCATCAAGGAGTAGCACAACTTGTCCAGGTTGAAGATTACGTTGCTCGACTCTCCACTTGCTTCTTTTTTGGAGCGAGATCAAATACTCCTTCTTAAATCGCTGTGAGAATCCTCTTTTTAAATTTTGCAGCAGCTCCCAGCGATTTCTAGGGTTGCATGTGATGGATGAGGTCTCCTCCGGTATTGAGAAGATTACATCACCTGTAAGAAAATGTGAGGGTGTGAGAACATTTATGCAGTCACTATCATTGTCATTTAAATGTATGAGAGGTCGCGAATTTAACAAGGCTTCGACTTGGCTAAGTAGGGTGGCGAGCTCTTCGAAAGTCAGGAGTGTCTCTCCTATTACTCTTTTTAGATGATGTTTGGCGGATTTTATCGCAGCCTCCCAAATTCCGCCAAAGTGAGGGGAAGAAGGAGGGATAAAATGCCATTCAATGGATTTTTCAGTTAAATATCGAGACATGATTTCATTTTTAGGAAATGACAACCATGCCCTCTGTATTTGGTCGATTTTTCTTGATGCCCCGACAAAGTTCTTCCCGTTGTCACTATAAAGGTGACGTGGGGTACCTCTTCTTGCACTAAAACGTCGAAGAGCTGCTATAAATGCTTCAGTTGTTAGATCACTTACAGCTTCTATATGGACCGCTTTCGTAGCAAGACAAATAAATAAGGCAATGTAACCCTTAGTTGTTTTTGCACCCCTACCCTTGCTAAATTTAATGGATATGGGGCCTGCGTAATCAATTCCACTGGCAAAAAAGGGGCGTTCAAGATTTACTCGAGGTTTAGGTAAATTCCCCATTAATGGAGGAGTTGTAATAGCTTTCTTGTATCTGAAACATTTTAAACATCTATTAATGCATTTGTTGATGAGCTTTTTTCCACCAATTATCCAAAAAGATTGTTTTATGATGTGCGACAGTAGAGAAGGTCCAGCATGTAAAGTGGCAATATGCTGTTGTATTATCAATAGTTCACTCATTTTATGTTGTGATGGAAGTATTACCGGATGCTTGTGATTAAATGCTAACTGTGAATTTTGCAGGCGTCCTCCCACCCGTAAGATACCCTTAGCATCAATAAACGGATATAGGGAGTGTAATTTGCTTTTCTTAGCTAGAGGTTTTTGTTCTTTGATGCAATTTAACTCTTCTTTAAAGTAAGAATTTTGAATCCAAAGAACGATCATTTCTTCAGCAGATTTTATTTCGTTAAATGTAAGTACTGTTGAAGGGATTTGATATTCATTAGCATTTTTGCATTTTTTAATGAATCTTATGCAATATGCCAGAATGCGGATAATTTTTGAAAGTGAAGAGTGCTTTTGAAACAAATTATCTAGTACATCATTTGAAGGCTGCATGTGAAATGAAAAAATGGGATCCGATCTTTGCTCAGATTTGATTTGTTCATCGAATTCATCAACATTTAAGTCATCTTTCGGCCAATTAGATGGGTCTAGAAGTAGCCAGCCTGGCCCTTTCCACCATAGCTCGCATTCTGGCAAACACTTTGGGTCGATACCGCGTGAAGCGATATCTGCGGGATTATCTTTTGAGGGAACGTGTCCCCAGTGCTTAGTAGGCAAAACTTCTGTTATTTGAGAGGTTCTGTTCGCGACAAATGTTTTCCACTTGCGGGGGTGTGCGGATAACCATGAAAGGACTACTTTAGAATCAGTCCATGCAAAAATATCGAACTTGTAATTCTTTAGTGTGTCCATAACTGTGCGGAATAATTTAGATAATAAGTGAGCACCACAAAGTTCTAATTTAGGGACAGAAATTTGCTTGATTGGTGCAACTTTTGTTTTAGAAACCAAAAGAAAAGCATTGGTTTTTCCATTGCAAGTTTGTCGGCAATAAATTGCGGCAGCATAAGCTAGTGTTGACGCATCGGAGAATCCGTGTAATTCAAAGGCATTCTCGGATGAAAGCGTAACACATCTTGGTATCGAAAATTGATTGATTTCATTGAATGAATTTTGAAATTTGAATAATTCCTCAGTTAGATGTTCTGGAATAATAGTGTCCCAGTCCCCTTTTGTCAACCACAGTTTTTGATAAAATATTTTTAAAGTTACAGTGCATGGTGAAATTAGACCCAGTGGGTCAAAGATTCTAGCCGATTCTGCTAAAATTTGCCTCTTTGTAAGAGGTGGAGTGAGATTTAGTGAAACCTTGAAAATAAAAGTATCTGAAGAAGAGTTCCAGCTTAATCCTAGAACTTTAGAGCTTCCGTTATCACTAGGAATTATTTCAAAATTCGATTCGGTATTGGAATCATCTTGAAACTCTCTAAGAAATTCCTTTGAATTTGAATTCCATTTTCTTAAGTGGAAACCATGCGCGTGCAAAACATCGCTAATTTCTTTACAAGTTTCTATTGCCTCGCTAACAGTGTTTGAGCCTGAAAGAAGATCATCCATATAGAAATCTTTCTCCAATGTTTGAGAAATAACAGCATTTTTTGTATAATCATCAGCAATTTGTTTGAGACATTTAGTGGCTAGATAAGACGCTGGAGCTAGCCCATAAGTAACCGTTTTTAATTTGAAATTTTTTATTTCCTCATTAGAGTTAAACCTCCAAACTATTTTCTGATAATTTTGATCTTCTTCAGAAACTAAAATCTGGCGGTACATCTTTTCTATGTCAGCGCGAAAAACAATTTTCGGAACTCGAAAATTAAGTAAAATTTCAAATATGTCCCTTTGTAATTTAGGACCTACTCCCAAAATTGAATTCAAGGAATTACCTTTTGAAGTATTACATGATGCATCAAACACAACTCTCAACTTGGTAGTAGTACTAGAAGGTTTAATAACCGCATGATGAGGAAGAAAATATTGTTCATTTTCAGAATCGTTAATGTCATTTTGTGTTATTAATTCCATATGGCCTAACTGTATATATTCGCGCATAAAATCCTTGTATTGCTTTTCGAATTCTGGGTTTTCTTTAAATTTCCTTTCCATCGCCAACAAGCGAGAAATTGCGGCAGGTCTAGAATTACCTAATTCTGTCGTAGGTTTAACAAAAGGTAATTTTACCACAAAACGACCCTCGGAATTAATTGAGTAAGTTTTCTGAAAATGTGATTCAACAAATTGTTCTTCTGGAGACAGAATTTGAGCATTATTATTGAATACTTCTTCCATTTCCCAAAACCGTTTTAATTCATTATCAATATTAAGTTCATAAATATGTAAATTATGCATTGAATTAGGAGTTGTGTTAAGATGCGGCATTTTTCCCGATACGAGAAAGCCAAAGATGGAATTTTGTGCAATTAAACTGCTCTGAGCACATGTTATTTGACCAGGAAGCAAAATAGAAAAAAAGTAATCTGATCCTAAAATAACATCGATTTTATTTGGAGTCCCAAAATGTGGATCTGCCAAGTTTACATTTTTTAAGTGTGAATAATGCTCTTCACTTATTTTCTCAGAAGGTAATGGAGCTGTTAATTCGTCTAAAATAAAAGCTTTCACTGACAACTTGCTGTCAGCATTATGAATTGATATAAGATCAATCATTACGTAACCCTTTGTTACTGCGATTTTTGAATTAGAAAGACCTTTCACGGGAAATCTGGCATTTTTCCTTTTGAATCCTAACACTTTCATGCATGATTCTGAAACGAACGTAGATTCTGAGCCACTGTCACACATAATTCTTAACGTGTGCTTTTGACCCATGCAATCATAAATATATACTGTAGCAGTGGGCAAAAGTGCGAAAGATGTTTGAACAGAATTTATTGAAGGAGAAACTTCTTTTTTATTATCATCAGGAATCGAAAGGTCCTCTGAATCAGATTTGCTTTTCCGACTCTGTTTTTCATTCGAACGTGAAGTTGACATCGCATAATTTTGTAGTTTATTCTCGCATAACAGCGTATGGTGTTTGAGCTGACAATGATGACAGCTAAATGTAGAATTACATTGATATGTGTAGTGTTTGTCAGACAAACAGTTGCTACATAATTTGTTTTTTCTCACAAATTGTTTTCTATCTCTTACATTTAATTCCTTAAATTTAATACATTTGTACAATAAGTGATTAGCTTTACAAAATAAACATTTGATAACGTTATTGGCGGGAGCTTTGTGAAAATTAAATTGTTTCTCTTTTTTATGTAACCCTGTATAATCATTATTATACAATTCTAAAGATAAACATCTGTCATTAATGAACTGAATAAATTGATCAAAAGAAGGAAAATCATCCTTTGATGAATATTGAGCCCATTCTTCACGTGTTTTATTATCAACCTTTTGAAGAAGAATATGAATTAACCAAATGTCTCTCTCTGATGCTTTAACATCGATTGATTTGAGAGCACGAATTACCTCGTCAGAGATATCTGATATATTGCGTAAGTTAAGTGCATTAGCATGAATAATGGGAGGTATATCCATAAATGTTTTGATAAGAGCTGCGACAATTTGTTTTTTTTTGTCGTATCTTGACAATAATTTTTCCCATGCTTCTGCATAACTGGTTTCAGAAATGGGTATATGTTTTATAATTGAAGATGGCTCCTCACCGAGCAAACCTCTTAAGTATTGAAATTTTTGAATATTTGTTATACTGGCATTATTATGCACTAACGATAAATATAAGTCTTTAAATGACATCCAGTTTTTGAAATTACCATCAAATTGCTCAATATTCAATCTGGGTAATTTAAAATTATTAGTTGTATTAACTATAGGTAATTGTTCATTAACAACTTGAGAATGTGCATTCATACTATTTATAGAAAATTTTTCAAGTTCTAATTGCAGTTTGGCTTTGGTTTCATAATATTTTGTTTCAAATTCCTCCATTTCCGAGGATTCTTCTGGTAATTGTGCATCATATTTATCAAAATCGAAATAAGCTGTTTCTAATTTTTCTAATTTATTCAATAAATCATTCTTTTGAAAAACTTGATCAGCGTCAATGAAGTTCGTGATACGTGTTAATGCAGATTTAGCTCTGCCACGTAAATTTATGGCTGTCTTTTCTAAATCTTCTTGACTCATTATTAAAATAATGAGGGAACCAAGTTAAAAAACAAAGCCAAACTGATAATAAACCAAAAATGTACTTATCTGAAACAGCTGGGCTGTAGGGTACTCCTTTATGGCGACTTTGAGACGGCGTAATTCATCAAAAGCGATGTGCGCAGGTTATCTCGCCGGTGGTGCCTCCATAATGTTGGTGTCCGAGGTTCACGAGGCAGTTCTTTGGTGTTGTCAAGTGTAAATAAATTCACACTAATATATCTTTTTTGCGTTATATTAACAACTTAAAGAAACATTTAGTAAATTGAAAACAAGATACAGGAATGCAGTTTCCTGCTGCGGTTACTGGATTAACATATCCAAGTATGCGACACAGTAAGAGAAATATAAGCACCGTGTGTGCTTTACAAAAACATAAGAGAAACTGAACTGAGTTCGTTCACAGTAAAATGTTGTCCTTGAAGTAATCAACACAAATGATTTCGCAATCCTGTGCAATCATCCACTTATGAAATGTTTAAATAAACAATGATATTAAATATTTCATTAATGTCACTTTTGAATAATGGATTAATTTATAGTTTATAAATATTATGGTTTTAAAGTAAACAGTTAATGTAATTAATGTCACTTCTGAAATATGAAGTAATTTGATGTTTATCAATATTACTGTTTTTAGAATAAACACTTTAAGTACTTAAACAAGATATGATACATGAAAGTTACATTCAAAAATATAATATATTTTTGATTTTCTTTTCTCGTACTGATAAATCAATGTAAAAATATTAATAGTGTTGGCTGATTGTATTTATATTTGCATTTTAATTACAAGTTGTAATTTGTAAATGTCAAATATTTTCATTTTAACGCTTTCAGGGCTGGTGTACTATTAATAATACCTGTCTTTTGAGTATTATTATTTTTAGGAAATACTTTTGTTACTAATTACATGTAGCAGTGTTAGTATGTATCTGTGCACTTATTATATGACTTCATTAATGTTAAGACATTTAGTAATAATAAATATTTGCTTAATTTTTTTAGTATTGTATGCGATTATTTTATTTTAAATGTATTTCCCTCTTAATTTAAAATAAAAGTTACTTTTCTGAAAGAATTATGTGTAATAAAGCGCTAAAAATATTAGAGAGTTGTAATGTCACTAACTTGTTGCAATATAATATTTTTAAACCCTCTTCAAAAATTCTTCCTTAGCCTATTGTTGCATTAATATGAATTTAATAGTGCAAAAAACAACAACATTTGTTATGTTTCAGACAATGAAATATTCGTTAAACTCTAATTAATCTATTAGGATAGCTAGTATCAATATTATTAAAGTAAAAGTAATTTTTTCTAAAATTGAAAAAAAAAAATCGGACTCGAAAGGGTTAAAATTAAATAAATGCCATTAGCATCATATATATCTCACAATATATTAGAACATCAATTTATATAGACAAACAAATGCATAAAATATTGTTATCCAGTCCAGTTATTTCAAATAATAAAATAGCTCTGACTATTGAAAAAGGCCATATTTTAAAAAAACATTAAATTTTTTTAAAGCAACTTGCCTCAATGGAGTTTACTTTTTTGAAAAGGGCAATAATAGAATAAAACAATGGCAAAAGAATTATTTCAAAATGTTGTTGCCGCAAGGAATTATGACAGTTTGAATATTGGTTAAAAATGGCATTTTTCAGACTTTGGCACTCTGTAGCTAAAAGCGCATACAACTTGCCTCAATTATAAATACATTTTTAAAAAGTGCTAATGCATGGCTTTCAATTGCCACCTCTTTTTTCATGGCAGTTGGAACGCGCAAGCTGTTATAGGGTCTTAAAAATGGAAAAAAACAGCAAAAATGAATCTTTTTGTGACCTTCTGTGACCTTGCGGCAAAAACTTGCCACGGGTTTTTCATCTATTATATAAAGTTCAACACTCTTACATTCCAGATATAAAAAGAATTTCGTGGCAAGTTGTATGCGCAAAGAGCTGTGAGTCATAGCAATATCCATGTCTTAAAAAAACGCTTATTTTTTTCACGACATGATGACCTTTGGGGGGCCATAAAAAATGAACAACTCAACTTTGGAGCGAAAAATTCTGGATTTGGTCTTTTAACAAGATAAGTAACAACTGGTAATTTTTTGGAGAAAATCCGAGATGTCATGAATCACCCCATAATGCTAGGTGTGACACTTTCTCAGATTCTTGCTCTTAATAATAATGCAATATTCTTGTTCCGCTATTTTTTTTTTTTTTCATTCTTCTGTTTTTAATAATAATTTTAAAAATTTCTAAATTACATCAGAAGTTCTGACTTTAATGTTTATTGTTAAAACGTGTTGAAAAGCTGCCCATATTTTTGTTTTCGAATACGCGGAGTTATATTACTAACTTTTATTAATAGAAAAGCTTCAATCAGTGGCGTAGCTAGGATTGGTGACACCCGGGGCGGATGTAAATGGTGTCACCCCCCCTTCCGATCCGTCATATTTTTTCAATCTCAATTTTACTTTATTATAACAAATGACCATACTATCCCTTATTTGCCTTTAGTCCAGCATGAAAAAAAAGTCTGCATAAGCCAATGTGGTGTCTGTATGACTAAGAAAATTCTTTCTTTTAAAATTTTCTTTTGTCACCCACTTTGGATAGGTAGGTTTTTGTTTCCTGGTGCATGTGCTATTTAGATACTTCATTCTGTATAAAATTTCACATTTTCAAAGAAAAGAAAACTAACTCTATTGCGTCGTGCGCTGAAATTTTTTTTTTTTTTTTTTCAGATTTTTTTTCCAAAATCTTATAAGTTTCTATATATATATATATTTGGAAATAAGGGTTGGGTGTCACCCCTTAGAGGGTGACACCCGGGGCGGACCGCCTCCTCCGCCCCCGACTTGCTACGCCACTGGCTTCAATTATTTTAAAGAGGACTTAACATGAAGTGTTTACTTATTATTTAAGAGATTTTTTTCTTTTAATGTTAATTGTTGTTCCTTTTAATTAATTTTCTGCTAATGGTTCATTGATTTCCTTTACATTTGACTAATATAATATTTAAAAAAAATATTTACTAATGCAAGATTGAAAAAATGTAATGTTAGAAATGTCAATGTAATTTATATCGATATATTACGTATATGGGTGTGAGAAAAAGATTACTAATGGGAAAAAAAAGTATCTTTGCATTATTTAATTGAATGAATGGGGCCGAAAGATAGGGGCTACTCCGAAATGAAGAGCCTAAGAAAGGTGTTATATTTGCTCGGGTATTTGAAAGAAAAAAGATTTGAAAACGCTGCCATAGATGATGTGGAATGCTTGAAAAATCTAGTGCTAAACACAATTTGATAGGCACTCAGATTAATTTTTTGTTATTTTCGAAATTAGGCTGACCAACTGCAAGCTTATATTTTGGAAAATTTGATTTTCAGTGTTGATCAAATCTAATTATTCTTTTCCTTATGTACCCGATTTTTATTACTTTTGTATTAATCGTAAATAAACTTTAGTTCAGTCACATGTATCATTTTGGAGCTGTAGAACCGAACTTTTTTTTCACCACATCTTTTATTAGTAATATAGTTTTTTACATTTCATTGAAATTGTTTATCAGTTTGTAGATAAATTTTGATAGCGTGCCCGCTAATGCGCACTTTGTTTAGAATGCTGTAATCATGATATTTCATTGCATTCTCTTTTGCAGGTGTAAGGTCCCAAAAGCTTTTTAAATTACTCTAGAAATAATATGTCTTTCACAACTTTGTTAAATAAAAAAAAAAAAATAAATAAAAATAAAGAAAAGAAAGAAAGAAATGTGAAAAAGTGTACATTGCATGGGATTGCAGTGCTGCAATTCACAAAAGTTGTTTTTGTTGTAAACACAATAATCCTCGATTTATATCTGCTGTTCGTTTCCAGCAACTAGCCGCATAAGTCGAATACGGTGTAAATGTAAGTACATTTATACAAATATAAAAGGATAAAAAATAAAAATTCACCAAAATCCAATAAACATATTCTATTGCATTTTGGGACTATGTCACACATTTAAGATTTGCAAAAATATGCATTTGCAACACAAGAAATTGGAATAAATCAATAAGTTGTTAATTTACAATTTATAGTTCTTCTAGTTACCCCATTTGAGTCGATTGGAATATGCAAGGCATAAAATGGAAAAATATATGAACCAGAAAGCTTATTCAAAATTATTGTTAACAAATTTTCTTTTTAAAAAATAAGTATATACAAAAATGTATCTAACCATACAAAAACAATTTAAAAAAATGCGTTCAAGATTCTAAATAATAATGTAACAATAAGCTATATATATATAATCGTAATAATATGATTTAATAATTGCACGAACCAGAACGATAGTTACACCATAATTCCGGTTTGCTCCATTACATTTCGAGCCCTATGTTTCAGATCATGGAGCTAAGGTAAGGGGAGACGACATATCAATCTAACATTATGGTGAGCACTGACGCCGAAAGACAAGTTCTCCCCCCCCCCCCCTCCCGCGTCCGCCATGTTTGACTTTTACCGTAGTTGACTTGTGCCGCGGGAAGAAATTGGGGAGGTAGCAGACAGCACAAAGCAGCTTACCCAGGTCAAATAAGGCGGAAGCAGGGGAGTAGGAACGGCTACAAGTGACGTCATATGTTATGTCGTCTCCATATATCTTTTTAGCTCCATGTTTCAGATTCAATACAAATTTTAACGAATTTTAAGCACTGTGTAATTGTAAGTATATTTAGGCAGATGAATATTCAGAATTTGTCAGATATTGTTTAATGTTACATACTTTTAATAAAATCACACCACGAAAAATACATCAAAAATATTTTATTATTTACTAATTTGCTTCTACATGATACACTTCTCGTACACACAATATCAAGTCAGAGGTTGATCACCTCTTATTGAAGCAAAATAGAATAATCACAAAATACAATACACATAGAGGTTATATGACACTTTTAATTAATGCAACATAAAGCGAATAATGTTGTGAAATTTACAGATTTAAATAGCAATTTTTTTAACCTTAAAGAGCAATATATACTCTATAACGGACAGGTTTAGACCGGAGAGGGAGGAAAGTTTAAAAAAAAAGTTAGATTAGATTGTGGAGAAGTTCTTTGGCAAGGGCTTGTTCACCAGAGTAGAAAGAACTCGATAGGATTGAATTATTTACTTAGAAATCGCTCACAAGGAAGGTTTCCATACGGGCATATTCAGAAAAATCTGAAAAAATTACAGAATGTTCATCTCATATAGTTATATATGTTTATAAAAAAAATTTCGGCGGAACCTCCTTATATCGTCCGTAAAAAAAATAATAAAAATTTCGTTTATTTGGCAATTTATCTCCGGTTGGCGAAAAAACGAAATTTTGAAAAATACGCTTTTACGCTTCGAATACTTTTTAAAGAAAAAACTTTCTGTGTTCAATTTATTTAAATAAGTTTAGTTTAAGTAATTTTAGTTTTGCATTTTTACTTTACTTTAAGTGTAATTTTGTCAAAAGTTGCTCTATACATTTAGCTAACATAATATGCAAATGAAATTTTGATATCGTTGACGCATGCGCAGTAAAAAATTATTTAGTAAACTAACTCATTTTGTATACAATTTTCATTATTTTTTAATTCTGATTACAGGGTACTGTGTGCAATGTTGTTTGTCATATTTTCTGAAAAAAATATTATTTTATATTAAGAACTCTAAAAATTATAAGGAAAAAACTTGGAAAAATTTCGGACCATTTTTATAAAAACCTTAATTACTCTGCGAGTATGCATGCTATTTGCATAAAAATGAACACAGTGTATTGCAATAAGGCATTCAATCATAATCTAGAGTTTGAGCGCTTTTGCTACATTAGTTTTGACAGGGTTATTCAAAAGATATTCATTCTTTTTTAATTTGTTGACGGTCCCCTATGGCGTTTCGGTAAAAAATCTTCACGGAGATGTATGACGTATACTATTATATTTATACACTAAGAGTTTCGAGATGATTCCTCATGTATTTTTCTAGATATTTAGTAAAATGTCTAAAATCGCAAGTGTCCCATAATCAATGGCAATATAGTGTATGAATACACTTACCTATATTATTTACTTCTTAAAACCTTCATAAATGATATTTTAATAAGAAAAAACTGTTTTGGTACTATTATACCACAGAAATAGACCTTTTTGGCGACGATTTTGCTCAAATAAAGATCCATTGTCTTTTTAAGGATTAAACGATTTACATCACGAAATTGAACGGCTGACTTTGTCGTTGAGGAATGTTCATTCATGTTTAATTTTTAGTTTAAAATTTTCAGCTTTAAAAGATAGCAAGAGTAAAGAATAAAGAACGAGGATTGACCCTTTGCACCGGAGAGGCGACTCTCACTCAGCACAGTGTTGTCAGGTGTCTCTCGTATATTGCGAAACCACTAATACCTTACAGCAGGCCTGTCCAACCTTTCAGTAACCAAGGGCGCATCTTGGTTCTTGGCACTTACAAGGAAGGTGTCCATACGGGCATACTCAGAAAATTTTGAAAAAATTACAGAATGTTTTTCTCATATAGTTATATATGTTTATAAAAAATTTTTCGGCGGAACCTCCTTATAACGTCCGTTAAAAAAATAATAAAAATTTCGTTTATTTGGCGATTTATCTCCGGTTGGCGAAAAAACGAAATTTTGAAAAATACGCTTTTACGCTTCGAATACTTTTTAAAGAAAAAACTTTCTGTGTTCAATTTATTTAAATAAGTTTAGTTTAAGTAATTTTAGTTTTGCATTTTTACTTTACTTTAAGTGTAATTTTGTCATATACGTTTATATGTACTTATAACAAAATGAAATTAATATATTTTATCATTTAAAACACAATTTAAATTGATTAAAATTGTTACAAATTGAAAAATACACTGTTAAAAATCTGCTGCATTTTGTTGCAACGCACTCCCTTGCTTGTATAGAAAACGGTTACTTGGCCGTGAAATGGAGCTTTCTCATTGGTTGGAATTATAATATTATAAACAAGCGGTGGAGTGCGTTGCAACAAAATGCAGCAGATTTTTAACAGTGTATGACACGGTCAATTCACCATGCTATGGAGCATTCTCATTAATCAGAAGAGAGATATTCTATAAAAGTAGTGGAGTGACGTTGCAGTAAATGCTGCAGATTTTTAACAGTGAAGTCAATTAAAATCAATTTTCAGATTCGTTAAAATCGTCTGTTTTTGGCGAGGAAATGCACTGATCGCCAAATCCCGCGTCGCTTTCAGTTTTTCACGCCAATTATTCCAAACTATTTTATTTTTTTACGTATCTAATAATGTAATTCCGCCGCTAATTTTCACTGATCCTTTATTACCTACATGAGTAGTTTAATTCGTATTTTTTTTCAAAAAATTCTGAGTATGCCCCCCATGGGCGTAGGAAGGGGGGGTCCAGGGGGGGCCTGGACCCCCCTAGGATTTTTGGCTGAACCCCCTAGAAATATTTTATAGTGAAAATACGACTATTTTTGAAAAAAAAATATTTAAAAGAGCAGTAGTGTTATAAATGACAAATAATAATAACAAAACCGAATAAAAGGCAACTATTAGTTTTCTATGCCATTATTTAAGAGGGGAGGGGGGGCACACTCAGTGTCTCGTAAATGATAAACAACAACAGATATGAGATATGGCAGACAAGACATTGATTCTTTTTGCTCTGGAACACAGAACGTCTCGATACTTTCATGCTTGAAGCTAGAAGAGGAAGCGGGACGAATCAGCGATAAGGCAACTCTGGCTTCTCTTTTTGTATGTATTTGTCCTTGATCTTGTTGGTAGAACCAAAGAAAGTCTTCCCTCTATTTGAACTAAATTCTAGGAAATTACGTATAGAAATCAGGTCCTCCCTAGTCTCAAAGATAGTAATCTAACTACACCGCTTTGCGTTGGCTAAAACATTCTCTATGAATTTGTTTGTTCTCTGTGAATTGCTGGACTACCTGCTATCATCCTCCATATAAAGAACATATAATTTCAAGGGTATGGTGTTTTTTCATTAATTGTGTTCAAAGATTTTTATTTTAGATGAAGGAAAATTTTTTATTGTTATTGTATACTTTTACCTAATCTTCATAAATATTTATCTAATTTTTCATTACTAAGTATGTTTTCGAGAGCGAGGGGTGATTGATATTGATACATATCACTATATCATAATTCCAATATATCTGCTTACCATTATTATCTATTACTTCAGTTTTAGTGACAGATTTTTTTTGTATACACCTTTTAAAAATATTTTATAATTATACTGATTTTAGATCCTTTTTAAGTTGAATTAAATTAAATTATTCTTTTACTCTCTTGTTATTTCCAAATTCTGCATATTCCGGCCTAGTTGACTCGGATTTATGGTTTCCGAGCCATGTATGAAGGATTTTTGTGGCAATTTTTTCCAAAGTAGAGGAAGAAAACGATAAAATATTCCTTTGTGTTATTATCTTTTTTTACATCTTTTAAATAGAGTAAAAACTTTTCTAATGGAGACTCCTAAAAAGCGGAAATTTTCTATTTAGAGAACTTTTTTATTCCTGAATACTTCTATAATATTTGTATGTTTTTAATTTTTTCCTCTGAATTCCGTACCCTTCGAATAGCATCTGAATTCTAGATTTTCAATATGTTTGCTATTCAGATATGCAAAATAGCGCAGCCAAGAGCTTCGTCTGGTGTAGCTTATAAACCGTTGTTCATAAAATGAACAGTGTTGTTATGTTACATTTTCATACAGCAATGTTTAGTCAATATATGATGCATAAAAGCCGACGGTATATAAAATACAAATAATCATAATCAATTTAGCATTTATGGTGTTTATCGATTTCATAAAGCACCTCTCCTTCAACCCTCCCCCCTCACCCTCCAAGAAGAAAAAAAAGAGCAGTAGCAGTAATACAGGTATTGCATTTCTCCTAACTTTTTCTTTCGTTAATTTTGCGTTCAAATAGAGGCTCTTTTTATGTAGAATTGTGAAATTGAGACAGTTGAATGTGAAACATTTTATGCTGTTTATACTTTACCTTGCTTGTTACATACATTAATATTTTATATCGTATCTTAATATTTTTAAGCGTCTTCTTAGCTTTTAAATGGCTGATGGTGTGTTCTGTGTGCGCGAGGGGAAGGGGGGGGGGGTAAACCTGAAATTCTACCCATGTTTTTAAATTTCATATAAGACACTGCCTCTATCCTCACCCCCAAGAATCATAGGGGCCGGCTCAGGGCCTTTTAAACATTTTGTGCGCAAAACATTTTTCACCTTATTAGTGCAAAACTTTTAAACTTGACTCTATGACTCTTCCGCTTAAACCAACAACCTCATATTTTTCTTGGCTTCCTAGGACCTTTTTTGAGCATTCGAATAATTCCTACTCTTAATTCTTCACAATGCTTAATTTTAACTAGTTGTAGATCTAAAGCGCTAAGTATTGACATTTTATGTTTTCATGTTGAGGCCGTATTTTTAACTGTCAAATCTGTATTAATATTTGGCCGCCCCCACCCCCCTTAAATTTCTTAAACCTTCCTTAAAAATGTCCGATTCACCATCTTTTTTTTTTTTTTTTTTTTTTTTCCCTATCAAAACTACTTAGGTCCTGCAGCTACTGCATAAAACGACAAAAAATAAATAAATAAATAAATAAATAAATAAATAAAAAATAAAGAAAAGAAAAGAAAAGAAAAAATAAGCTTTTTGTAAAAAAAATATCAACCGACTTCAAAAAAGCGCTAAAAAAGAAATAAATAATTCTTTAAAATTCTCTAATGACAAAGCGTTATCCAATAAGCACACATCGGTTATCAGGTACCGGCATAAAAACGGTTAAATTTAATATATATAATTTAATATCCACCAAACATTGATTTTAGAAATAATATTTTTTTACAAGAAATGAATTGACATATTTATGATTTAATTTATGAAATATATACATATAAAAAGTATGAATTACTTTTTGAAGTTGGTGCCAAACAATCACAATCGATAATGATCATCCCCATTTTTAATTATGGTACTAGGCATAATTTAGCTACAATTCTTAATATATTTCAAATAGTTTGGCACCAACTTCAAAAAGTAATTCATTACTTTTTATATGTATATATTCATAAATTAAATCATAAATATGTCAATTCATTTCTTTGTAAAAAATATTATTTCTAAAATCAATGTTTGGTGGATATTAAATTATATATATTAAATTTAACCGTTTTTATGCCGGTACCTGATAACCGATGTGTGCTTATTGGATAACGCTTTGTCATTAGAGAATTTTAAAGAATTATTTAATTCTTTTTAGCGCTTTTTTGAAGTCGGTTGATATTTTTTTACAAAAAGCTTATTTTATTTCCTATTTTTTAGTTATTCATGCCGTAATACATAATTATGTGTACTGACACACGATAGCATAACTAATGGACGCACTGTGCTAAGTTCTGATGTATCCAGTTTACTTGTCACTGTTTGATTGTCAACTTTTCTGAACCACTTACAATATCGGTTAGTATCGTTGTGAATCTCCTCTCTTTCTTTTCATCTCATCGTCCATGAGATAGTTGTGTAGTGTGTATGGCGCGTAGCGCCATGTATACTAACATAATCTGTACTTGTGAATCTTTATTTATTTATTTGAACAACATACATCTGACTTGTGTGCTCGACATGAAAGCCTGCTTATAAGTCATCGTCAATATACAAGGACGAGATAGCACAAGGAAGTTTACATCACAAGAGAAATACAACCAGGAGCCCCACACAAAGTGTTTTGCGCCATGGAGCCAGCAGGAATCGAACCCACAACCTCAAGATTAGCAGAGCGGCGTCTTAACCTATCGGCCACGGAGGCCCGTGAATCTTTAGAATTTTTTTACATGGTAAACTTCTTTCAGGACAAGATCCGCCACTTCGAAACCATAGCTTCAGCAGGCATTTAA
>CAXHSM010001480.1:0-39097 GCA_964019185.1 Maratus speculifer | reverse complement strand
TCCCATCATCCAGGAACAGATCTGTCGTCACCCCAACCACATATTCAAGCTCCTATGACACCCTAGGGTTCCAAATGGCACCGCCTTTTCACCTCCGGGTCCCAAATGGCACCGGTTTGTCACCTTTATTTTTAACAGTGTAAGGAAAAGAGGAACAGTTATTACCAATTGTTCCTAACATGCTGATTCCTATTGCAGAAAACATTGTTTGATTGATTTATTTTCCATTACGTTACAATTTTACAAATGCACTTAAAAAAGTATACCTACACAGAGCACCTGAACTCATTTTAGATATTGTGTAACATGAAAAATTAATTTTGACATATTAGGACCGCAGAAGCCAAGGGGTATAAATGACAAAATTAAAAAAAATGAACTTAGTGCACAGACAACGTGAAAATATTTTTTTTTCCTTTTCAGGTAAAGAAATATAAGTTATTTTCTAACTGTGTGTTACCCAGAAAGACCTCCACGGAGGGCATACACCCCCCACGGGCTTATATCCCGCCTGTAGACAGTTAGCTGGCATAATTACAAACCAAACTAACTGTGTGTTAAATCATTTTTTGTGAAAAATCATTTTTGTCGAATGATAATAAACATTTTAGCAATTAAAATTTAAAAAAAAATTGCACTCTGCCTTTTTCACAGTTATTGAAATAAGAGTTCAAAGAGCACAACGAACAAACAGTAGTTTCCTATTTAAGTTCAGTCAATTATTGTAGATTTAAAACCAATTATCATTAAACTCAATTTATTCTTGATCAATTTTTGTTAGTTGAACCCCTAGTTATCTAAGGTCGTCATATATAAACTAACACAGACCAAAATTTTAAATGTAGGCAAAAAAAATCATGCTTTAAACATGTTTTAAAACTTGCTTTAAAAAACCTGCATTATTTAATAATAAATTAAAATTTTAAATAAAAACCGATTTGCCTGTTAGATCCTTTATTAAATTTTATATATCATTCATGTGATATTTTCACTATTATTATACTGCCAAAAAATTAACTTGTAAGGTCTATTAACGAAAGGTCTATTAACGAAGTGATTAATTGCTGATCAGTTTTCACAGTTTAACTCTTTGTTTACCGCTTTATGAATTCATGAAAATTTTACATTCTAAGGCATTTTACGCAAATTGATTAAACTGAATTAAAATATTTACCTTATCATTTAATAAATATTTAAAGGATTTTAGAAGGATTAATTGAATTTGAATTTACAAGGATATTGTGCCATTTTAACCACTCTCAAATCTTTAATTTTTAATTATTTTCTTAGTATTTTGAAGAATTATAAAATATACAAATACGATGCTCTTAGTATATATATATATATATATATATATATATATATATAGAAATATTTTCGCAGAAATATTTTCGCATTGAAAAATCCCGTCCCCCTTCCTCAGCGCCAAGAAAGCTTAAAAGATGCAAAATCGAAATAAATCATCCTTTTAAAAATATTTTTGTTTTGTGTAACCAATAATGCTTTTGGAACAAGATAAAGTAATGTATCTGTAATTCATTCTATATTAGAACATCATACATTTAGTAATACAACTAATTGACGTATTAAAAGAATTTTATACTAAGTTATTTTAATGATACTTATAAGTACCGTCGGTAGATAAAGGGTTAAGTTATAATTTCCAGTTTCTACTCAAGTTTTATATCGTTTGGAATCCTAGTGATATTATTGAAAATATTTGAGTGGTTAAATTGCATTAGGGTTAAAACCATACAAAAAGATTAGTGTATAAATAGTACTCGTTGATTAAATCTCTCAAATTTAGAATACTCGTTTGAATACCTAGCGAGATCTTTAGAAATGTTTGAATGCATGGAATGTAATTAGAATTAAGCTTAAAAAACTATTTAATGCAAAATCAGCATTGTATGAATTAACGACCTTTTAATCACTTCTTGATCAACCTGTTTCGCAGCTCCCAGATGGTTCACGGTGGTTCGCAGATGGTCATGTGATAATTAATGTCACAGTAGTGAATGGATAAGACAATATTTGAGTCTAGAAATTACCTATCCCATTTCTGACTTTTGACGCCTCATTTAGGTTTTAACGGTCATAAATGGGACAAAAATTACTTAAATGCGGCAATAGTAAATTCTGGCTATAAACCACACATACATATTTCATTTCTATTAAGCAAGTTAATTTTGTACTGAAATCACGGTATCCCATAAATTCCAGCATAGTAAAATGTATATCTATTTATCAAAATATCAATTGTAGACAAAAGGGATATCGCACCTCGTTTAGATGCAATGATCTAACTTTGTATAAGTAAAAAAGTGCATATTTTGCATTTTAATTACATATTTTTTCTAAGCGTGTCTGAAAATTTCCTGTGAAAATTGCTTTTTATGTATATTTTCATTAAATAAATCATTTTTATATTTTAGATTTGGTATTCTTTCAGCATTAAGAATATTTCAATATTTCAATTATTTTACATAATTTCATGAAGTTTTGAATATTTATTCAATGTAAAAACGTATTATGTAAAATGCATATAGATAGAAAAGTAGTTTATTATTTAATTGATCGTTATAATAAAGTAAGGAAATATACTGCATTGGAATTGCTATAAAACGAATAAAATAAATCACTGCATTAAAGAAAACTTCGAAATTCGATAGTTTTTAATGATTTCCTTTAAGTGAGAGGAAGATATCTATTTAACGACCTGATTCAAATTACATTTCTTTATAGCAGTCATTCTATTCGTTGTAAAATACCAGGTGACAAATAATAAAAATAAATGAATCGATTAAAAACTGCGTTACAGAATATTTTTAGGCTGTATATGGAGAAAATACATTTTATTAACGCACATTTTAATAATGTACATTGTATACATATATATTTATTGATTATGAGAAACAGATATATCTATTGAAAACAGAAAACAAAGATTTATGCAATGTTTTTTTTTTTTTCATCTTATAGCAGTACTTATATATTCTTATTTTTAGGTATTTTCCAAGCAAAGCATTTATTAAGACTTCAAAAAAATAAATACGTTCTCAACATTTCGTATTACTATTAATGCAAAGCTAAAATCCCTTTCGGCATGGCCTATAGGCGGAGGTAGATTTCGAAAAGTTTTCATCTCAACAAAAAAAAAATGATTAGAGATAAACCCAGTTTAACTACTTTATTCAGCCGCTTTTAAAAATTTTTTAATCTCATTTTTCTGTAAGAACTGGTTTTATCAAAATCATCTTAAACGAAATTCTACTCAAATGCCCATTTTGGCAACATATTTTGAATTATATTCTTACTTTATTTAAGAAAATTGACCAATATGCTCATTATATAGTTCCTAAATAACAAAAAACTGTTAATTAAATTCGTTTGACAGCAAAATTGAATTTAAAAATGAGTCATAAAATAACCGATTTATTATTTTAATACATCCACAATTCTTTAATCAAGATAGTTTTGAGAAATTTTGTGCGAAGTGCCCACTTTGACAGATTTTTTAAAATATATATTTAGCCTTTATCAAAAATCTGACCAATACACAGTAATTACACAGTTCCTAAATAACAAATAACTGTCAATTGAATGCATTTGAGAGGGAAATTGAATTTAAAAATGAGTCATAAAATAAACAATTTGTTATTTCAATACAGCCTCGATTCTTTTATCATGATCGCTTTGGGAAATTTTTTTGCGAAGTGCTTACTTTCACAGCTTTTAAAAAATATTTATTCACCCTTTATCAAAAAATCGACGAATACGCACATTATATAGTTCCTAAGTAACAAAAAACTGTCATTTGAATGCGTTTCAGAGTAAAATTGGATTAAAAAATGAGTCATAAAATAACCAATTTGTTATTTGAATACCCTCAGTTCATTAATCATGATCGCTTTGGGAAAATTTGTGCAAAGTGCCCATTTTGGCAGCCTTTTTTAAAAATATATTCTGCCTTTATAAAAAAAACTGGCCACTCCGTCACATTATATAGTTCCTAAATAAGAGAACCTGTAAATTGGATGTGTTTGAGAACAAAAAAAGTTTTAAAAATGATTCGGTAAAAACGCAATTTCTTAAATTTCCTCAAATTTCAATCACGATAACTTAGTGAAATTCTGTTCAAAATACCCTTTTTGGCAGCCTTTTTAAAAATATATTCTGCCTTTATCAAAAAACTGGCCAATCCGTCACATTACATAGTTCCTAAATAAGAGGACCTGTAAATTGAAAGGGTTTGAGAACAAAAATGAATTTAAAAATGACTCAAAAAAAACGCAATTTGTTATACTTCCTCGATTTTTCATTGACAACTTCGGGAAATTCTGTTCAAAATACCCTTTTTGGCAGCCTTTTTAAAAATATATTGTGCCTTTATCAAAAACCTGGCCAAAACGTCGCATTATATAGTTCCTAAATAAGAGGATTTGTCATTTGGATGCGTTTAAAATCAAAAATGAATTTTAAAATGAGTCAGAATATAAGCAGTTTGGATTTGAGGTTTTTTTCTCCAACTCCTATTTTTGTTTAATTTATTTTTGCTATAAGAATTGGTTCTATGAAAAACTTGTCAATGTAAAAGTTGTAGATATTATTGTGAAGATGTAAAATAAATTTAGTTATATTTGATTGCTTAAGAATTGAGTAAGTTATGGATTTTTTTCTTTCCCTCCCCCCTTTTTCTTTTCGTTTTTATTTTTTTTTTCATCGGTAAAAATTGGTCCTATCAAAAACTTGTAAATGCAAAAGTTTTAGATAATATTGAGTACATTTATATAAAATTTAGTTGGATTTGATATCTTGAGAATTGACGAAGTTATGAATTTTTTTCTCCCAAAAACCATGTTTTTTTCGCCCCTTGAGCCCATTTTTAACTTTATCAAAAATCTGTCATGCATAAATTTTTTGCCCATTTCTTAGAAGTAATATAAACTTTAAACTGATTCGATATCTATATTAATTAAGAAGTTATCACGTTTTTTCGGTTTTCACAAAAACCCTCCCTATTTCCACCCCCTTGGTCCGATTTTGCCCATTAACGAACTCGACCGAGATTTTAAGTTCCTTGATTTTATGTAAAAGTTTGTAAAAGATCTGAGCATAATTATGGAAGTTATCGTGTCTAGAAGAAAGTGATATACACCGATAGATAGATAGATAGATAGACAGATATATATATATATATATATATAAACTTTTTTACTGATGGTAGTTTTGGGGTCTAGGAGTCATGATTCGTGTAGATCCGCAAAAATTTTTCAGAAATTCCAACATGGGAGAGAATGCAATAGGTAGTATTTCATACGAAATCTACCTAAAAATGAGCGCAATATAACTTGTTTTAAATTAATTATGTTTTCCAATAAATTCCCTATTAGTATGATCGTGTTTCATTTCATATATGATAAAAGAAGATAAAAAGGTGCAACATGCGGAACATAGCACGAAAAATAGATGTTGTAAAAAACAATCAAACATATAATTTTCTACCGAAATTTGTATCATTTGATCATATAAGAATTCTAATAGTTTTAAAGTATTAAGCAAATTTTGGTATAAATTGCTAAATGTAAATTCGTTGAGAATGACATTTCAATTAAGAACACTTAGCATTCACTTATTTATCTGTATTGCAGACAATGTAGCTTTAAAGGAGTAAATATTACGGTAATCCGGATGAAGTGGAGAGAATAACAAATACTGCTAGATAACACATTCTTCATATTCTATGGAGAGTTTCTGCCTCCGAATTCTGCCTCCGTATTGGATTCGAACCCAATACCGTCCGACGGTCTAACCGTTCGGAGGTTTCCGTGGTTTTCTTCAAACCTTGAATTTCCTTGCGTAAATACGGGTTAGCGTCCCTTAGAAAGACCCGCACGGAGGGCATACCTCCCCCCCCCCTGTAGGGCTTATATCCCACATGTAGATAATTGTCCTGCATAAATACAAACAAACCTTATTCTATGAATCTGTACACGGAATAATATTTTATCGACTATGCAGTAACTTCTTGTACTTAGAACTGGTTTTATTAAAATCATTTTAAGCAAAATTCGTCTCAAAATGGCCATTTAGGCAGCATTTTTTGAAATATATTCTGACTTCATTCAAAAGTCTAACCAATACGGAGCATTATATAGTTCCTAAATTAGAGAAAGTATCGACTGAATGTGTTTTAGGGCAAAATTGAATTTAAAGTATATCAATGATAATCTTCAATGATAATTAAAGATATGAGAAAAAATTGTGCAAAGTTCTACTAAAACGCATTCTTTGACAACATTATTTTGAATTACATTCTGCCTTTATAAAAAACTGACTAATGCGGCATATTATACAGTTCCTAAATAAGAGAACATGTCAATTGGATGCATTTAAGAGCAAAAATGGATTTAAATATAAGTCAAAAAATAAGAAATTTTTTATTTGCATACGTCCTTAATATTTAAATCACGATCTTATCGGGAAATTTTGTTCAAAATGCCTATTTTGACAGCATTTTTTAAAATACATTCTGCCTTTATCAAAAAATTTACCAATACGGAACATTATACAGTTCCTGAATAACAGAACCTGTAAACTAGATGCGTTTCAGAGCCAAAATGGATTAAAAAATGAGCCAGAATATATTTGTTACATGAATACCAACTTAATTTCTTCAATCACAATCGCTTCGCGAAATGCCTATTTTAACAGCATTTTTTGAAAAGTATTCCACTTTTATAAAAAAACTGGCCAATGCGTCACATCATGAGTTCCCAAATAAGAGAACCTGTCATTTGGACGAATTTAAAATAAACAAGTTGGAAATTGCACGTGAACGTAACAAATGAGGTGCATTCGTACGATGACGAAGTTTTAAAAATATTAAAATCTTGCTGATATAGTAGTACTTCGGATACAGTATAGTAATCGAAATCTTTTTTGTGTTCCTGTAAGTACACAGAAAGTAATTTTTATTACACCTCAGAAACATATATCTTATTCATAAAATGTGAAATAGTTAAATATAATTAAAACACGCCCCAAACAATGTTTCCCCGTATAGCATTATATAGTAGCATTTTGTGTGGCCCTGTAATTTAATAATAAAAATTATTTGCACCACAGATTCTAAAGAATGCATATTTTAGTACATACTTCATAGATTCATGCCAATTCTATTATGTTCGAATGAGTGTAACGTCATTAAAATGCATTTGAAACTTTTTTCCCATTGACCGTAATGTAATGGAATACCTTTGATTGTCCCTGTAAATTATCTATGCATCCGACTTTTATAACAATTGAAATGACTCGATAAAATTACGTAATAATTGTATGTTTTAAATTTCAAACGATTAAAATGCATTTGAAATTTTTTCCCCAATTGACCGTAATGTAACGGAATCCTTTTGATTGTCCCTGTAATTGATCTATGCATCCGATTTTCATAACATTTGAAATGACTCGACAAAATTATGCAATAATTATATGTTTTAAATTTCAAACGATTAAAATGCATTTGAAATTTTTTCCCCCATTGACCGTCATGTAACGGAATCCTTTTAATTGTCCCTGTAATTGATCTATTCATCCGATTTTCATAAAATTTGAAATGACTCGACAAAATTATGTTATAATTATGTATTTTAAATTTCAAACGATTCGGTTGGGTAGTTTTTGCGTTGTTATATGCGGACGGACAGACGGACAGACAGACGGACGGACTGAGCGACAACAATAGGTGCTACGTAGTTACATAATAACGAACGCACCTAAAAATGATTTGAAAAATGACTCTGAATATAAGCAGTTTAGATTTAAGATTTTTTTTCAGTTCCTATTTTTTTTAAATTATTCTTGATATAAGGATCAGTCTTATAAAAAAAGTGTCAGTGTAAAAGTTGTAGATATTATTGAGAAGATGTAGTATAAATTTATTGGGATTTGATATGTTATAAACTGACGAAGTTGTGGATTTGTTCCCCCCCCCCTTTTTTTTGTTTTCGTTTTTATTTTTTTTTCAATAAGACTACATGTATTTCAATAAGACTACATGATATTGTGTACAATGCTGGTCTTATTTTTGGAAAGGAATGTTACTTTATATTAAGAACTCTGAAAAGTATAAGCAAAAATTGGACCTTTTTTATAGAAACCTTAATTTTTCTACAATAATACATGGTGTCCTCCTAAATATGAACACAGTTTATTGCAATAAGTCCTTTAATCATAATCTACATTTTGAAGGCTTTTTCCACATCAGTTTTGACACTGTTATCTAAAAGAAATTCTTTATTATTCAATTTGTCACTCCTATGCAGTTTCGGAAAAATAATCTTCACGTAAATGTATGATCTGCATTATTTTTTTTACACTCGTAGAGCTTCAGGATAATTCTAGATGTATTTTACTAGATATTTAACAAAATGTCTAAAATCGCAAGTGACTGGTCACCTTTGGCGATATAGTGTAACAAAGTATAATAACTGCATTATTTATTTTATACATTTGTTAAACATTACGTGGAGTTTATAAAGTACTGGGTGGACAGAAATTAATGCCTGAATAGAAAATCCAATAATTATTGAACTATAATATTTACGAATATGAAATGGGGAACATTTACATATTGCATCAGTGAAATGTAATGAATAGAATTTCTCAGGGTATTTCGGAATTTCATGAAAAGATGTAGCTGCACAGTATCAAATATTAAGAATGCATATTTATTTATTTATTTATTTAACCTACCTACCCTATCCAAATTTTATTAAATCTTGATTAAAAACGTTTCACACCAGAATCGTTATATAAAATATTTTAATATACTTAATCGACTTATTTCTCTGAATCTGTTATTTAACTTTTTTTATGAAAAAAGTTCTGGTTCGAATTGCATAAAACAAATTATATTTATGGGTCGATTAGACCCATTCAGGGTAGGAAAGTTAAATATATTTTTGTGTTTCATCCGTAAATAGAAAAAAATACAGATCTCCATACTCATTTTTGCAGATTTGTATCATAGAATGAGCATTATTGTGATGTGAGATAATGTCTTGCCTCTATTGGCAAATGTACGAACTTTATTAATAGAACATTATTAATTAGTACATAGATTTAAGACAAGCAGGAATAAATGTCATTATTTCAACATCGTTGCAGTTTTTTTTATATCAATCTGTCTAAAAGATTGTTCAGACGCAATGCACGCTTTACAGTGTGTACATGTAACAAAAAGCGAATTGAGAATAATTTCAGTAATAAAGTTATAAATCAACGAGTTTATTTAAAAGTGCAATTTTTTTCTTTGAAATTGATGCATTTCAACTTGGAAGATTTTTCTGATGTTGGTGTTCTTCGACCCTCAATTAAATATCTTTAAATACATAATGGTAAATATGAAATCAAAATCTGAGTATTTTGAATGTAATTCCCATTAACGAACATAATGTATATATTTAAATTAATATCACGTTATAAAAACATTAAAAAGAATGATTTTTTAAAACATTTTTGTATATAAACTAGTGGAACTAGAAGTGGAACTAGAAGTGCAACGTAAAATACTTGAAGAATTTGTTAATTTTAATAAGTTAATATAACTATACTGCAATGTTAAAAAGAATATAAATACATATTTGTTCAATTTACGGCAAAAACCTTTGGCGGCAATGTTGCCAGCAGCTTTTACCGTAAAAATTGGTGTAAAACGGGTGTTTTTATTATTACTTATTTTACTGCATTTTTAGAGCAGTTTTTGCCGTTAATTAAACGTGTTTTTTACAGCGTGGATTGCGAATTTACAATTTTCCATTGAGAAATAGTGAAATATCTATATGAAGCATTAATTTTTTTTATCATTTTCAAATCATATCATGCATTCGATAACAAAAATATAGTAACGCCTAGGACAATATGTAAAATATCTGTTATAAGGGGCAAATCCTATGCTCCTTGTTTTTCTTCTTGAGATTCAAGCTTGCAGAAAAATAAGCTAAAGGATCGCGTGATACGAAAGGCAGTACAAAGGTGCGTAGAATATTGTCGACGTTTTGCTGTGCTGTAAATATACTGCGAATCACAAGTGAAAAGGTCCTTGCATGAATTAAAATGTCATTCCAAGACATCACTCCTGGGTTGTATGACAGTCAATTGTCAAACTGATGTACTACCAATGTTCAGAACATATCCAGATATTTGATCATTGGGGCTCGATTGGAAGCGGGACTCATATTTAAAGACAATGGAACTTCCGTTCTTGGCAATCCGAACGGAATGTTCCTGTTGCGACTGCAAACGATCTTGTTCATGTGCAGTGGTCAATGATATTTTGGTGCAAAGAACGCCGTGGACTCATCTTTGTTTGTTTGATCAGCCTAATTATGGTCCATGTGTTTACTGAATCTCTAGTTGCACGTAGAATTGATAATGTGATGAATCTTGAGTTTTAAGTGCCGCCGTTATTATTGATAGGTCACGTTCTGTTTTCTTTTAATTCCTGTTTTTCTTTTACTTCCTTCTTGACGCTGCGTTCAGCCATAGTTCCCCATTCCTACCAACACAAATCTAATTGTGGCTATGCTCTTATCCATATGTCGAGTAATTCGCCAATTAAATCAACCGGCTTCTTCTAACTTAACTACACGTTTTCTTTCAAATACTGGCAGCTACGCATATTTCTCACTCATTTGTATGCGAAGCATGGGTACTGTCTATTGGAGCATACAAAATTAAATTCACAAAGAAGGTGTGACCTGGAATCGAAATTTCTCCTGTTTAATATCTTGCTAGTTCTATAGTTAAAAAGAACTGCAGCAACATATGTTCATTCATTAACCATCTAAATTTAACTTTCAGCATTTTCAGTGTGCAAATACACATGAATTTTGTTACTTCATCTGGATACGTCAGGCTTTTCTAAAACACAATATACTATGTACAATAGAAAATTATACAAAATTAACATTCATTTAATTTAATTTACAGCTTTATGAGGAAGTATATTTAGCTAACTACTTATGTTATATAAATCTTCATTTATAACATACATTATTTTTCTTTTGCGATGAATAACATATACTTTGGCTTGTAAAATAAATTCGCAATTTCACACACAATAGCTTGGAATCAATTAGCAAAATGAATTTATTTACGAAGACATATTATTTATAATCTTCTAAAATATTGAATGACTAGCAGTCTTCGCCCACTATGCTGGTCGGATTTCCTAAAGGTATCTTGATTCAAACGAAATATCTTTAGTAAAAATTTTTTTTAAATGCTTAATATTTGATTAAACACCGGCAATTGTTGTCTTATTCTTATAATCTTACATTATCCTGGTTAAAATTGATGTTGTCGACATAATAAACAAAATACCTCTAAAATGTCTGAAGTATCTATGTTTAACTATTTTTTTAGTAAGTGTATTTTCTGGAATTTCCCACTTCTACCTAAACCTAATGCTGAGATATGGCAAAATATTCTAAACGTGCGGCTATTTCATTAAACTACGGGGGAGATTTCTAAATTAGTTAGAAAAAAAAGTATAATAGATTTTAATAAATTTGTTATCGGGAATTCCACGCTTATATCTAAAACTATTGCTAAGATATAGGTATTGATAGGCGATTCTCTAAAATTTACCAGTCGAAAAAAATTGTCATCTTAAAAAAAAACAATCGATACAGTTATCGATTATTTCTGAAAATTTACAATCACGATGTCCTACAATCGATCATTAAAATGATTGTTTTAACACGCTTAAAAAGAACGTTAGTAAATACATTGTAATTAAAAACAGAGGAAAAAAAACACCAAACAAAAGCTAAAAGGGAGCCACAATTGTAAGGTCATGTGACGGTATTCTCTGGTTCCAAATAGTTTAAAAAGCGAGAGTAAGTATAAAAAGGTAAGGAAGTTTCAGTATCAAAAAGTAAATTTTTTCGAATATTTGCAGCAAAATGTTAAAAAAAATAAAATCAAGGTTTAATCGGTGACAAAACAGGAACCAAATAGATGGTAAATGGGAACAGCATTTTTTATTGATTTTTCTACGTCATTGAGATCAGTTCGGTAATTTTCCCACTAGCATTAGTTATTTCCATATATTATCATTTTAAACATGAAATACAACTGCACTTCTCGAGAGGGTCAAATTCGGAGAAAGGGCATAGGAAGTGAATAAAATGAATATGTGCTCACAGGGTTTCCAACAAAATGTCACATGAGGGGTGTCAGCTATACTTAGAAAAGTATTCTCCCGCGGAGCAAAGTAGGGGAAGGGTCGCTGGAAGTGTAAAATTTAAAATAATGGTTAGAAAATTTACCAGTGATATAGCACATCGGGAAGTGCAGGCAAAATTTAGAAAATTATCCCCCCCCCCAGAGATCCAACCATCACGCCTTCCCGGTATGAAACATTCGCGTTTCTTTCAAATTTTCATTTATTATAAAAAATATTTATTAGAGGACCCCGTAAGAAATCTGATTTGTAATGACAAAACGCTACAATTTCCAAAAAATTTGAAAACTGCCCCCAAGGTGGGGAATTGGAGTGCGGGGAGAAATGGTCATGCTATGAAAGAGAATTCCAAGACCTTTCAAGTGATATGTCACATAATGAAACCAAAAAAAGTTTGGAATTTTCGTCCCTTAACGTAAAGCATGGTGACGTCACTGCAACGTCGTTGGGAAGTCACATTGTGACTTTGTGACAATTGATTGTCGATGTGACGGCGATGTGAAGTCACAGTGACTAAAATGTGAAGTCGTTATGGCCGTTTTAGAGCTCTTTTGTGACGTTTCATAAAGTGGTCACAATGTGACAAATTTGTGAAAAATGTGTCATTTGTGTCATTTGTGTAATTTGACATTAACATTGTCACGAAGCTGTGACAAAAGCGATGATATTTAAGTTGCCAGAAACATGTTTTTTAAAGTAAGTAACATGTTTTGAAGGATATTTATAAATTTCTAAAGATTTTTAAGAAAGTCACATCTCAGTCACAATGTGCCGTCACTGAGTACTGGCATTTTGGTCACAGATGTGATCTGACCAAAGTGACTCACAGCGACGTCACTGACGTCACTGTGACCATGCATGCTATTAGGGTTACTTTAGCCTGCTCTGGGATGGAAATATGAAAATCTCTGAAACATGATTTTAATTATTTTTGAAATAGATTTATTTTCTGTCGGTTCGTGCTTCTATTTAAAACGACTGCTGAAATGTGCCAAATGATCTAAATTGTTCAATCCTATTTTTCGCCCCCTCAAGGGGGCAATTTCTAATATCGCTGAAATAAGTGTTTGATTATATTTTTTAGTAGATTTTTTTTTTCTAGAATTCCACGCTGCTATCTTAAACGGCCACACAAATATAGGAAGATGTTTCAGAAATTTTGATCCCCGTTTGACGCCCTTAGGGGGGGGGGGCGATTTTCAAAATTCCCATCTTAGTGCACGCTAACACCATAAGAAGTAATTTTCCCCAATTTTTGTGTTTCTACATGCTGCAATTTGGCAACTGTGGGTTGATTATAACTCAGACAGGACAAACTATTTTATATATGTATAGATTTCATAAAGTAAAGATTAACTGAATGTTAGCGATCGCCAACAGTGAATGATGATCCTGCTGTCCCGAATGAATATTATACATTTTTTCTATAAAATAATAACTAATTGTAACTGTCTTGATTTCTCCCAATGTTTGTTATGCAATGAATAATTATTTGTACTAATGAAGCTTTGCGTGTAACTTAGGGAAATGTTTATTCTTGTTTCTGTAATGATTTTTACTGTTTCTTTTCTTTTTTTTTTCTGTATATAAATTTTACTTACTTTTCAAAAATGTATTCAAGTCTGCGTTAGTTTATATTATTCAATCTTTTAATAGTTTTCTTTTTAAATTCAGATGTTAAATGTATGTGTATTGCTAACTGAATGTTAGTTTATAAACAATTATTAATATTAAACACCAATAAAAAATCCTAAAATTTTAATTTATAATACTCTGTACCATTTTAAATCGTAAGAACATCTGGAGTTAGAATAAATTGATTACACAATTTAAATTTTATCTGCAATGCAACTACTAAAAATATCAATGTCACATGGCGATTCCTTATTTTGACAGCAGATTTTTTTTTCTTTCTTTGTTCGAACAAAACACCTCCTTCTTAATAGGAAAATCTGAAAGAAATGCTTTATTCATAAAACTTCTCCTAACTTGTTTTAAGAAGAAGCGTCTCTGCATGATAATGTACTTTCTCAAATTCTTAAACTAAAAGAAAATATTAAGTTCGTGACATGCACTTTAGGCCTGTCAACTTGTAAGAATATCATGACACATATTTCAGTAAAACACAGTTTTTTATATGAGTAAGCAGGGGATTAGAAATAGAGCGAGTAGATTTTAAAGAAGACGATAAAAAAAGTTCAAATTTAAAAAAAGGGTAAAATGAAAAAGAAAAAACAGTTTTACAATGTTTATTCAATTTTAACTTATTTTTTAATATATATCAGTCTACTAAATGCGATTTTCTAGACAATGTAACTTTAAATATACTTTCACAAGTGTAAAGTTCTTTATTAGCGGTAGAAATTTCAACATCTTACCAATTTGGCGAAAACCAACAGCTTAGGACCCTAGAAACATTTCGAGGAAGAAAATGACTTGAAATCAATAGATTATTCAACTACATTACACTGAGAAAAAAATTCCGCCTAGAATTAGTCATTTTAACAATTACTATACTAGAAATATAAATAACTGAAATATGCAAATAGGGTAAAAAATTAAGGTGAATGCACAAAATGATCAAGAATTTCTAGTGGTTTCTTTTTTAGGTAACGAAACGCTATTGAATTGTTTCAGTAGCAATAAATAGTCGGTTTATTTATGGGATGGTTTTATAAGATAGGGTTATATCTTCTATCATCAACCTCTTGTATTCGCATTTATTGATAGATATTTTTCAATAAATTTGACAACGGGAATATAGGAAAACGATTAATCTTGAATTTTAGAAGGAGACACTAGAAGTCTTTAGCAAAGGGAACTAGAATTTATGAGAATGACATGAAACTTTTTTTTCTAGAGCCACAATTTATATTTTAGATGCCAGAAACACATTTTTTCTCATTGTAGAGGCTTAACAAATTCTTGGATATGATTTGTTCAAATCTACTGATGCTACTACTTCAGCTCTGTATATAGTTATTTCACAAACTCAATTAACTTACTAAAATATTATTGCAAAAATGTACCTGATAACTAAATCCTTAAATATGTTTTAAAATTTAAAAAAAAAAACATCAGAATATGCCATGTTCAAGATGCACACATTCACAGAACTAAAACACCATTGCCTGCAAATCCCAAATTCCATTGTTCAATAGAACACCTTGACAAAAGAGGAGTTAAAAGGTTGGCACTATAGGCCATGATAGTTATTTGGAAAGGAAATTAAGAATTGTGAAAAATCGGAAATTATTTAAAATTCCAATCTTCATCAGGTGTTGAGAGTTTTAGATTCTCTAATTATCCTCATTCAAAAAGATTTTTATCCACCACTGAAAAGTACCCGTTCCAATTTAGAAAAAGCTTTTAAACAATTCGTTTTTTATTAGTAAACGAACACAAAAAAATTTTACTTAAAAAAAAAACCACGTACAAAAATTGTAAATTCTTACCGGTACATGAGTAAAAAAGAATTAAAATAATTATTTTACAATAAACAAGTTTTACAACTCCCTTACAATTTACTTATTTTTAAGGTTCCGTACTTCAAAAGTAAAAAAGCGAACCATTATAAGTTCACTCCTGTGTCTGTCTGTATGTCATGTATATTTTACTTGTAAGGAATGGAACATCGAAAGTTCAAAATAGAGAAATAAACAAAGACTATTGATCCACTTATTTACATTTTTTTAAATTACAAATACATCTATGAAAAATAAAGAGGGGCGAATAACGTACTTAGAGTCCGGGCCAGAGTTCAAAATAGGAATGTCAGACTATGTCCTCCAGTTAATTCCGCGAAAGCTCAGTCGGGGGAGTATTGGAGGCTTCATTCAAAGTTTCCTGGATCGAATCCTCGCCCGGACTTTTTTCATCCTTTTGAACTTTATAATTCAAATGCAATTTTTATTTAAATTTGACACTACTTTTTCAGTCGCTTCATTTATTTTAATAATATAATTCATGTCCATTATATTTTTCTGCTAATTCTGACATGATTTTTTTTTTTTGGGGGGGGGGAGATTCTACAACATGCTTTTCTATAGCATAAAAAAAATTCAATTTTCAGGTTAAAAAAAAGAAAAAAGAAAAAAAGAAAAAAAAGATTTTTTTTTAGTTTGTTTTCGTAAATTGCAAAAAATTCATTTTTTTTATTTTATTGAAAGCTATTTTTTTATATTTACTTAGATTATATTGATATTTTGGCTATTCAATATCTAAAAAATTATCTAACTGTTATATGAAAAATTGCTATTTGTTGTCTTTGAAAAAGGTAAAATGTTTAACTATTAATTATTATACGATAATAAGGTAAAATAAGAAAAACTATAAAATTTCCTATGTTATAATTAACATTTATGAATGCTAAAATAAATTAAGCCATCTGTTTTTAAGTTTAAAAATCAACAACATAATTCTAGTTTTCTTCTTCTTGTTTATATTCGACTTACTTCGTTTTATTAATTTTTTAAATATATTTTTGAGTTTTAAATTTTGAATTTAAACATCAATCTACAGTTGAAGAAAAAGATGGTGTAGATCAAGATTTTTTTTATGTTTTTTCCTAAATACAATTTTATATTGATATATTTTTCTTCTGTTATGTGAAAACAAATCGTCTTTTTAATTATTAAAAGTCCAAATTAAAAACAAATATATTAGTAGCAATTAAAATTAATTGGCAATTTAGAAAAACAAAATCATAGTAATGCCCCATGGCAATAAAAAATCAGCATAAACATTTTTCAAAATGCTAGAAATAAATAAATTATAATAAAATTTTTTATAGAGACACACTTTTTTCATAAATACAAAACATTGCATTCACATTGCTGCATCCAAAGTCCTTTTGCTTTGATTAAATTTTGATTTTGAAATGTGGAAATTAACACATTATAATGTGTATTCATCAATATCTTCAACTAAGGACCTTGTTTCCATATGAAATTTTTTCAAGTTTATTATTGAAAGAAGATGAAGATAAATATTTAAAGACTTGTTCAGGTGAGTAACATTTATTATTCATGGGCATAATTATAGCGAAAAATTTAAAAATTACAAGTAATCGAATAAACTGCTTTGCGTCACAGTGTGCTTTGACGAAAAACCAAATCCATGTGCTAATCATATCAAAGATGTGTAGTGATGATAAACATAAGAAGATAAGAGCATTTGTTGATAAACATAAGATGCGAGAACACATTAATGAGATTTGATTTTCGTCGCCTAGTGTCTAAAAAAGAAGAACTCCACACGAGGATACAACCAAAAATCAGAAAATTTTTACAAAATAATAATCTCATAAGAATATATATGTTTATAAAAAAAATTCGGCGGAACCTCAATAACGCGTTTTTAAAACAATAATGGAATTGTCGTTTATTTGGCTATTTAACACCTGTTGGCAATTATATTTTTTTAAATACGTTTTTATGTCAAACACTCTGGGAAAATTTTTTAAACCTTTTGAATCTTTGTAATTAAATTTAGTTTAAATGGCACTAGTTTTGTCATTTTTAGCTTGTTTCAACTAATATTTTGCCATATCTATATTTTTATGCATTTCACTGTAAGAATTACTTAAATTTAATTGAAAGAAATTACGATTTAAAATGAAATTCAAAATTTATATTAATTAAAAATGTTGCAAGCCAGATATTACATTTAGTTGATTATTGTCAATTCAATTTTGTGGCCATGGAAACGATTTCTTATACACTGAAATGTATATCTGCAGCAAAAAGCTATATATATGTATCTATATATACATACAGACGCACACACTCATATCTGTAATAATTAAAATTGTTTCCTTTAATTCAAAAAAAAAATATTTCCAATTTCTTTTAAGATTTATCTTTTTCTCTCTTTTTTTTATAATAATTAAGGCTATATTTACGTTTCATACCTTTTAACTACTCGGCCTTTATTTTGTTTTATTCAAAAAAAAAAAAAAACAACAACAACAATCTGCCAAAGCAATTTTTTCCTTAAAATTTCATCTATTATTTTCATTATTAACTATTTAGAAAAAACAGTTGTTGTTCTCGGTAGAGAATTGGGAAATCTGAAGTATATCTGAATGTTTTTATTTTTTTAATTCCTCAACTTATTTCATTTTATTCGTAATTTGATTGATCTACACTGTAAAAAAAAATTCAAGAGGTTACTAATAATTCTTTAGTAAATTTGTATTCCACAGAATTTTTTAGTAACCATTACAAACTTTTTTTTGCAAGTGAAACAAGCATTTCTTTTGTAAACTGAACAAAATAATTTTTTGTATAACTAACTTAAAAATTTTTAGTATGAGCCACCAAGAAAATTTTAGTAATAGCTCCAAAATTATTTTTAATAACAACTAGACGGTTGCCCGCCCTCAGTAGCCCGAAGACTATCTGAATGCCAGTTCTACAACCCCACACATTCACGTTTCTGTGCCATGTCTCGTCAGTTTCCGGCAGATATGTTTGATCGGTGTTCTGGGGTTTCGTTTGCATATCTTTTTTTATTGTTAATGAAGAGGTCTTCCATTTGTTCTTCCATCTGTTCTTCTTTCTGTTCTTCCATCTGTTCTTCCATTTGTTCTTCCATTTGTTCTTCCATTTGTTCTTCCATTTGTTCTTCAATTATATTCGACGATTCACTGTTTGAGAGCCTATCTGTCCTTTTATTTATAGAAGTTCAAAATGAAAAAAGATTTTCTTAGCAGACGATTTTTTGTGATAAATACATTATCTGTTTTATATTTCTTCTGCTTTATTCCTTTTATTTATAGAGTTCAAAATGAAAAAAGATTTTCTTAGCAGACGATTTTTTGTGATAAATACATTATCTGTTTTATATTTCTTCTGCGTTTACCTAAGCTGTGTAAAATCTCTATAAATAAAAGGAATAGAGGATGAGAGCCTATCTGTGCCTCAATTATCCTCAGAATTCCTTTTATATATATAGATTACGTGCGTCCGAAGGGCAGGAGCTTCCTTCGAGCTGCATCCAGACTTCTGAAGCAATAGATTTTCGGCAAAAACGCAATAGATGGCAGCACCAAACATTGCGAACAGATCCAACAGGAAATTCATAACCCTTTTATTATAGAGTACTTACACTACATACATTCAGGGACTACTTGTCTCTGTCCAGTTTTGAACCCGGGACCACTCAGCCTGGAGTCCGTTACTATAACCACTATGCCATCGAGGCCACGGCAAGTGAGTTTTAGTAATAGCTATTAAAATATAAAACTATTAACTCTATTCGTTGCTAACTTTTTTCTAGTAATTCTTACAGATTTTCTAGTAACCGACTAAGATTACTAAACATTTTTTAGTAATTACAAGGATTACTAAAGTTTTTTTAGTAGATCGACCCTTTTTTTTTACAGTGTATGTTTAATGGAGTACTTCTGTTTTTTTATTTGATTCGTTTACTGATTGATCCAAGCTTTATGTCTAGAAATCAAATATTTCTGTGACAAAAAAGTATTAAAAACCATCAAAAAACTAAATATCTGAATAACAAATTTAGATACAGGTTTCAAACAAATTGTATTTAAATGTATTTTTTTTCTGTTTACGACGGTATAAAAATTGAAAGCGTGCGACGTTTAGAAATTTAAAAATGTATAATACGGAAAATTGTTAAAATGAAATTTCATTTACATTTGTTTATAATTGGCCCAGGAATATTAGCGTGACTGTAAATGTCCAGGCATATATATACATAACTCTTTTATTGCATAAGCTACGTTTTTATGATCATAAAAATACTGTTATTATTTTTTATTTAAATATAGAAATCATTTATAAGTCTAAAATTATAGTCTTTGAAAATATTATTTTCCAGATAGACGTTGTAATTTGTTAAATTGCAAATTATATTTTTTCTTTGTTTATGTTTTGAAAAATCATTCAATTAGCCAGAGTCAGAAAGTGGATTGAATCACTTAAGTTTCCGAGCGACTGGTAGAATTCTTTCTTTTTCATGGGGTAAAATTCTTTCTTTTTCATGGGGTAAAATTTTCGTATGATTTAAAATCACTTTTTATACTAAATTAATTGACAACTTCACGCTACATTTAAGGAAGAATAAATTCCCTAATAAAGCAAAAGATTTCGATGGGTAAAAGCATGTGTAATTAACCTTTTATCGTGTTTTATAAGAGGAACACTTCTGATGGTCCCAAATTGCTTATGTTTATATATATAGGAGATCATTATATTTCTTTCGTGAGCTCAAAATTTCATACTCATTTTCTAAGATAAAATGAGGAATAAATTTACCTTTCCGTCATTCTAATTTTATTATCTATATTTATTCAATTTTATATTTAATCTGTTCATGGATATTGATTTATTATTATTTAAAGAAATATATTAGTAAATATTTTTAAACTAAAGCTATTATTAACAAAACAAAACAAAAACTTCAGACGTTTCTTTGATTTGATTAAAAAACCAGCATACGGCATTGTTTTTATAAAAAAAAAAATCTTGGCAAAGAAAAAGATAAATGATATTTAAAAAATCAAACATAATGAAATAGCATAGCTCAAAAATAAATAAAAAAGTAACATTTTTTTCTTTATAAAATTTTAATTTAACGCACCACACTTATAACAGTTGTAGATCTAACATTAAGACTGAAATGTTCATGTGACTACGAAATCTCTCGTATCTTAAATGCTTATTATTTAAGCAATAAAGTTGCCTGTTGCTAGATTGCAAGGTAAAAAGGTGTTAAACATGTATTTGCGAAAGAAAAATTCTGTGAAAATCACACTGTTTTGTATAACTGCCATAAAATGCAAATATTTTATGAAAGAAACTGACTAATGATTTAATGTATAATCACCAGGCTAGTTTTTCATACGGAAATAAAATAAAAAAATAAAAAAATATCTTTCACGTCATGAATCATGTAAAATAAAGCATTTTAACTTAATTAAACAAGGAAATCTCTCAATGAAATCAAATATTACAGTACATTTAGAAAATATTGAATCATTATTTTTATTAAAAGCTAAATTTCAAGTAAGAAAATTCATTTAAAATGTAAGTTGATATTAATGCAAAATATTATTTCTGAAATGTATATATTTATTTTAGGAATTTTTGAAGCAGGTGACTTCACGCTGCGAATTTAATATAATAAATGTATAGCAATGTTTTCGAATTAAAATGCATGCTTTACACGAAAAAATATTACATCATTTTGACATGATAAATCATTTAACTAAAAACCCCTTTTGTCGTTTTGACTGCCATTTAAAAAAAAAAAAAAAAAAAAAAGACGTACAGTTTTTAAAAAATCCAGTTCGTGTTAATGAAGGGCAAAAACTATCAGTTATACTTACGGAAGTGAAGTTAAATTTACATCCTTGGTTGTAAATTTCAACATGTTGACAAAAGATTTCCGCTTTTGTGGAAAAGGTTCATAAATAAGGCTTCAGCATGTAAAAATATGTTTTTACTTTTAGGAAAATTTATTTTAATCGTGTTTTTATATCATCTACTAGCTGACCCACCCGGCGTTGCCCGAGTCCGTATTAACAAAATTAAACGAACTCGAAATTTGTATGATTTTATAATTAACTGGAAGCATGCAGAAATGCATTGTCTGAAATACGTCGCAGCTGACTTTGTGAAAAATCGGTTTTAAAAACAACAACTAATATTAAGCTCTAAAAATATTTAAAATGAGCAATAAGAAACACAGGAGGAACATGTATCCAACGATTGCGTTAGTTTCGTGTTAAAGTGTTGATATTTACCCGTAAAAATCACTGTTAAATCACGTAACTAATTTATTTCGCATAGAAATCCCAAGTGAAATATTTTGAATTTCAAACTAATTATATCACTCTTAAATCCGACTATACCGTGAATGAAATCGATACGCGATGATAAAAGATTGGTATACAGTATTATAATTTCAGAGCTATTTAACAAAAGTGTATATTTTTAATCAAAGCATGCGTAATGTTGACTCTGTGGACAAATTCCTAACCGTAAACTTTTGTACCGTAACCATAATCTGTCTGTAACCTAACTGCGAATTAACAGTACCCTACCGTAACTTAAATATAACCTAGCCGTCATTTTATTGTAACCTATTCTTTTTCTAAACATCACATAAATGCAATCATGTTCAGATTTGGTTCTGATTTAAATTTCAAATATTTTTTCAAATAGAATTTTTAGGTAACGAATCTCGTTCATGTCCACGGAAATTATTTTATCATACTCGAGTCTGGTTATGATTCTTTTTAAGATTTTGATCGGATTCAGGTGTGGTTTGAGTCAAATTTCAGGTTTTTTCAAATCGGATTTTTTAGGTTCGAGTCGGGTTTATGTCCGTGGAAATTATTTCGTCTTCCTCGGATCGGGTTATAGTTCTTTGGAATACTTTTATCGGGTTCAGATTTGGTTCAATTCAGATTTCGGGTTTTTTTTCAAATGGAACTTTAGGGTTCGGGTCTTCTTGCGTGTTCACGAAAATTATTCTGTCTTGTTCGAATTAAGGAGGTGCTTCACTGGAATATTTTTGCCAAGTTCAGATTTGGTTCCGTTCAGATTTCGCGATTTTTTCAATGAAATTTTTCGGGTTCGGATTAGGTTCATGTCCATGGAAATATTTTGTCTTGTTCGGATCCGGTTGCGGTTCTTTGAAATAGTTTTGTCAGATTCAGATTTGGTTCGTTTCAAATTTCAGGTATTTTTTTCGAATGGAAGTTTTAGGTTCGTATCGGGTTCATGTCCACGGAAATTATGTTGTCTTACTCTAATCCGGTTATGGTTCTTTCGAATATTTTGATCGGATTTAGATGTGGTTTGGGTCAAATTTCAGAATTTTTCAAATGGAATGTTTTAGGTTTGTGTCGGGTTTATGACCACGGAAAGTATTTTGTCTTGCTGGGATGGGTTAAAGTTCTCTGGAATATTTTTATCGGTTTCAGATTTTGTTCGGGTCACATTTCGAGTTTTTTTAAGACAATATTTAGGTTCGGGTCAGGTTTCATGCCCACTAAAATTATTTTGCCTTGTTTGGATCGGGTTATGCTTCAT
The DNA here is from genome assembly GCA_964019185.1 of Maratus speculifer. Taxonomy (NCBI): domain Eukaryota; kingdom Metazoa; phylum Arthropoda; class Arachnida; order Araneae; family Salticidae; genus Maratus; species Maratus speculifer. Next base: position 15,778 of record CAXHSM010001480.1, on the reverse strand, counting down.
TTGAACATTTTTATGGGATTGAGATTTGGTTCGGGTCAGTTATCAAATCCATAGGTTTTTTTCAAACATAATTTTTAGGTTCGGGTCTGGTTTATACTCACGGAAATTTTGTCTATCACGGATCGGAATGTGGTCTGTTTTTTTTTCTGGTTGGGATCGGGTTATGTCTTAATAGTAAACCTTAGTCTAAACATTAAGGTTATAATCAGTTTTGCTACTATTCTTTTTATGGCTATTTCTGATAAATAATTTACTTTGCTATTTGATAATTTATAATGGTGTATGAATCGTTTGCGGATTCGAATAATTGTACGCCAAACAGCTATATTTTATTTTTGATTTAAAACCAAATTAAAGCTATAATTTAATTTTAAATTGAATAGAATACATTTAAATTTTATCAATGATAAAAAAAAATAAACTCCTAGAAAAGTGTTGTGTGATTTTTTTTACTAGAACACAGCTAATGACTAATAATTCTAATGTTCGTAATGCCAAAGATCTGCACACAACCACACAGTAAAAAGAAATTGAGTGGAAGTATAATGTCTTGGGCTGACGCCAAAAATGTAACCCTAAAATCCGCTACATTAAGTCCAAATAAGCACCAACAAAACCATGTGCTCTGACACTCCGATCAATTCAAACTGGTTTAAACCCGTATTTCTTTGTTTTTTATCTTTTAAACCGTTATTAAATAGATGACTAAAATTTCGTTTAAAAAATAACGTTTTGTGCCATTATTGACAGTAATACACGATCGGAATGCATAAAAGATACAAATATATCAATCCTAGGCAAGAATTATTTGATTATTTTTATCATATGACTTTGAAATATCAATATAGAAGCATAATTTAAGATTTTGCTTGAAAAGTTAACATTCTTTCTTTAATGTCTTAAAATCGTCTGCACTCTGAAATCTAGATTTTAAACTAATATTTGTTATTTAAGTTTTCGCGAATGATTTTAAAAGAATGTTTTCATAAATATATTTTATATATTGACATAGAATTAGTAATATGTTGTTAAATCATAAACATTTTACATCTACGTTATAAAGTATTAAAAAGTTCTGAAAAAAAAGGAAAACGTTTAGTAATACAATTTTTAGTTCAAATCCAATGTTTTCAATATTTTATTTAATTTTATTTTGACATTTAATTATTTCGAATTTACCAATTTCAATTATTTTAAAAACAAACATTTTTCTTAAAATCTATATTAATAAAAGAACAAAACGCTCTGTCTGTGTGTCTGTGTATGTGTCTGCGATGGCTAGCAAAATATACAGCATGTACGAAGCTCAAAATTTTTTTGAGAGTAGCCCTAAATCTCTCCTGATGCACCTGAGCTTCAGAATTTTGAAATTCCAATTATTAACTGAGTAATTAATTAAAATGGAGAGGTCACTCTAAAAAAAATCATCTTTTTCCAATTTTTTTCTCTTTCGTTTGTTTAAGGTTGGTTGGTTGTGTAAAAATTTTCGCAGAAGCAATAAGAAAGCTGAGCAGAATTAAAGAAATATATAGAGGAATGAGATAAGTGGAGGTGAAGTAAGCCTCAAAAAAGTTTTGCAATATGAAACCATTTATCGCTCAAATTTTAATGTGCCAAACAAAAGGACGTGGAAGAGATTTTGTATTATAAGACGAATTGAAAGAAATGAATTACAATTGAAGCATATTTTAAGAGGAAATAGCAAATTTTTAAAATGGTCTTTGTTCTATTATTATTTATTAAAAAAATGTTCGCTTTTAAAATGAAGGAAATTGGAAAATTAGCAATAATTAAATATAAAATTTTAAAATCATGTATGAAAACTTAAGTAATAAATATTAATCTAAAATATAGATTTCTGACTGCAGACGATTTTAATGTACTAACAAAAGAATGTTATATTTTCAAGCAAAACACTAAAATAATTTTCTATATTGATATTTAAAACACATATGATAAAATAATTAATAAATTTTTACCGGTGAAGCGATAGATTAGTTATTTTTAAGAAACAAGAGCAAAAAAAATACGGGTTTAAACCTGTTTCAATTGATAGGCGTGTCAAAGCACGTACTTTTGTTGGTACTTAATTGGACTTAATGTAGGGTTACAGCCTACATTAAGTCCTACATTAGGTAAACATTTTCTATAAAAGCTGTGGAGTCACGATGCAGCAAAATAGTCAAGTTTTTAATAGTGTATTTCCACATATTTCGAGTTAAAGATAAAATCATAAAAATTTCAAGTTCATTTAAGATTATTATTACGGACCCGGGCAACGCCGGGCGGGTTAGCTAGTCTATACTAATAAAAGAACAAAACGCTCTGTCTGTCTGTGTGTGTGTCTGCGATGGCTAGCAAAATCTACAGCACGTACGAAGCTAAAAATTTTTTTGAGAGTAGCCCAATGTCTCTCCTGATGCACCTGTAGCCCAGAATTTCAAAATTCTATTTATTAACTGAGTAATTAATTAAATTCCAAAGCTCAATCTCATAAAAAATCGCCTTCTTTCGCTTTTTTTCCATTTCATTTTCTTATGGTTGATTGGTTGCATAAAATTTTCGCTGAAATAATTAAAAAAGCTGGGACAGATTTTTAAAATTCATAGGCTGGCAAACTGTCAGTTTAAATGAGGATTTTTTTAAAAATCACAGCTGCTGTACACCATGGAGAAAAAGATAGGTGGAGGCGAAGTAAACCGAAAAAGGTTTGAAACACGGAGTAAGAAGTGTCTTACTCCGTGGTTTGCAATATTAAACCATTTATCGCTGAAATTTTAATGTCTCAAATAAAAGCACGAGAAAGGAATTTTGTATTAATAAAACGAATTGAAAGAAACAAATTACAACTGAAGCATATTTTACGAAGAAATAGTAATTTTTTAAAATGGTTTTTTCTATTATATTACTTAGGTTAAAGTTAAATTGCATTTATGTTATGGTTAGAATAAGGATATGTTACAATAAAGTGAATACATTTAGGCTAGGTTACATTTCTGTTATATTTAATTTATGGTAAGGTACTGTTAAGTCGCTGTTAGGTTACAGACAGGTTATGGTTACGGTATAAAAGTTTAAGGTTAGGAATTTATACACAGAGTGAACCTATACGTAAGATTTGATTAAAAATAACACTTACTTTTGTTAAATAGCTCTGAAATTATAGTACTATATACCAATCTTTTAGCTACCATCGTGTATCGATTTCATTCATGGTATAGTCGGATTTAAGAGTCATATAATTAGTTTGAAATTCAAAATATTTCACATGGGATTTGAATGTGAAAATAATTAGTTACGTGAGTTAACAGTGATTTTTACGGGTAAATATCAATTTTTTTACACGAAAATCATGCAATCGTTGGATACATATTCCCTCCCGCGTTTTTCATTGCTCATTTCGAGTATTTTTAGAGCTTAATATTAGTTGTTTTTAAAACTGATTTTTCACACAGTCAGTGGCTACGTATTTCAGACAATGCATTTCTGCATGTAACGAGTTAATGATAAAATCATACAAATTTCAAGTTCGTTTAATATTGTTAATAAGGACCCGGGCAACGCCGGGCGGGTCAGCTAGTAAATAATATAATAGAGAAAAAAACCATTTTAAAAAATTACTATTTCTTCGTAAAATATGCTTCAGCTGTAATTAATTTCTTTCAATTCGTCTTCTTAGTACAAAATCCCTTCCACATGCTTTTGTTTATGGCACTAAAATTTGAGCGATAAATGGTTTAATATTGCAACCCTTTTTTCGGTTTACTTCACAACCTCCTATCTTTTTCCTCCATGGTTTACAACCGCTGTGATAAAAAATCATCATTTAAACTGACAGTTTGCCAGTCTATGAATTTTAAAGGTCTGTTCCAGCTTTTTTAATTATTTATGCGAAAATTTTATGCAACCAACCAACCATAACTAAATGAAGGGAAAAAAGAAGAAAAAAGGCGATTTTTTATGAGAGTGATCTTTGGAATTTAATTAATTACTCAGTTAATAAATAGAATTTCGAAATCCTGAAGCTCAGGTGCATCAGGAGAGATTTGGGGCTACTCTGAAAAAAAATTTTAGCCTCATACATACTGTGAATTTTGCTAGCCATCGCAGACACACACACACGCAGACAGAGCGTTTTGTTCTTTTATTAATATAGATATCAGGCCTGTCCAACCTTTGACTAAGCAAGGGTGCATTTCAGCTAAGGACAAACAATAAAGGCGCCATCATTAACAGAGGTAAAAAAATTATAAAAAAAAATATCTCGCAGTATTAATAGTGAGGCATGCATACAAATGCATATCATTGTACAAAATATAAGGTCCCTATGTGGATCTAAAGCTTCACGTGAAAAAGAAAAAAAATCAAATAATTGTAAATCTATATTATAAAGGCCAAACGTATCTGTGCGTAACGCATACGTCATTTTGTGAATGGCAACACTTTCCAATTTTAAATGAAATTTCGGTATTGTAATTTTTTGCCACTATAAATTTTTAAACTTCTGCATATCGCACATTTTTAATTCTTACACCATCGTGTAGAGAAAAAATTGTACTTTTAAATGAAATTTGTTTGGAAGCTGTATCTTAATTTCTTTTTGTAATATTAATTTTTTTTGTAGTTTTTAATACCGCTTTTCCAATCGTGGCAACAGGAAAGTACTCCATTTCTATTAAAAGCAAAGGAAAAAAGAGAAAAAATTGATTACTGTATCTTTATGTTACCATTTTCTCATTAAAAGGAAAAAAACTGAAAATTAAATATCTTCTGTTATAAAACCCGATGACATTTGCTTTCATTTACAAAATTTTATTTACACGTAAAAGAATATAAACAGTTTAATATCTGTTTCAGCTAAGAGCAATGAGACTTCAAGTTTTGAATCAAAATGATCAAATTAAAATACCAATTTTTTATGAAAAGGTGAATGCAGATACGAAATTTGCATGTGTAAATTTTGGTATCATGAAAATAATGCCGAGTTTAGATTGATTAGAAAAAAAATTCTATGATTGAGTTAATGTTGAATAAACTTTGCTTTTTTTCATTTCGGAATACTAGCATAAGAAAAAAGAATCTAAAACTTTATCATAATAACATTATTATATCTGTACTACTTGGTTATCTCGTTGATCAATTTCACTAAACTATACAAATCGCCAAACTAATAGCCAAATTATGCATGTTGACATAATTTATATTTTAAACTAGCTGACCCGCCCGGCGTTGCCAGGGTACGTATTAACAATGTTAAACGAACTTGAAATTTGTATGATTTTATCATTAACTGGAAGCATGCAGAAATACATTGTCTGAAATACGTCGCAGCTGACTTTGTGAAAAATCGGTTTTAAAAAGAACAACTAATATTAAGCTCTAAAAATACTTAAAATGAGCAATGAGAAACACGGGAGGGAACATGTATCCAACGATTGCGTTAGTTTCGTGTTAAAGTGTTGATATTTACCCGTAAAAATCACTGTTAAATCACGTAACTAATACATTTTTCGCATAGAAATCCCAAGTGAAATATTTTGAATTTCAAACTAATTATATCACTCTTAAATCCGACTATAACGTGAATGAAATCGATACGCGATGATAAAAGATTGGTATATAGTATTATAATTTCAGAACCATTTAACAAAAGTGTATATTTTTAATCAAAGCATGCGTAATGTTGACACTGTGGACAAATTCCTAACCGTAAACTTTTGTACCATAATCATAATCTATCTGTAACCTAACTGCGACTTAACATTACCCTACCGTAACTTAAATATAACATAAATGTAACCTAGCCGTCACTTTGAAATACCAATATAGAAGCATCATTTAAGATTTTGCTTGAAAAGTTAACATTCTTTCGTTAATGTCTTAAAATCGTCTGCACTCTGAAATCTAGATTTTAGATTAATATTTGTTATTTAAGTTTTCGCGCATGATTTTAAAAGAATGTTTTCATAAATATATTTTATATATTGACATAGAGTTATTAATATGTTGTTAAATTAAAAACATTTTTTCATCTACGTTATAAAGTATTAAAAAGTTCTGAAAAAAAAAAGAAAACTTTTAGTAATACAATTCTTAGTTCAAATCACATGTTTTCAATACTTTATTTTATTTTATTTTGACATTTAATTGTTTCGAATTTATCAATTCCAATTATTTTAAAAGCAAACATTTTTTAAAAATAAATAATTGATGGAAAAAAGACCATTTTAAAAAATTACTATTTCTTCGTAAAATACGCTTCAGCTGTAATTCATTTCTTTCAATTCGTCTTATTAATACAAAATCTCTTCTACGTGCTTTTGTTTGGGACATTAAAATTTGAGCGATAAATGGTTTAATATTGCAACCCTTTTTTCGGTTTACTTCACCACCACCTATCTTTTTCGTCCATGGTTTACAACCGCTGTGATAAAAAATCATCATTTAAACTGACAGCTTGCCAGTCTATAAATTTTAAAGGTCGGTTCCAACTTTTTTAATTATTTATGCCAAAATTTTATGAAACCAACCAACCATAACTAAATGAAGGGAAAAAAAGAAGAAAAAAGGCGATTTTTTATAAGAGTGATCTTTGGAATTTAATTAATTACTCAGTTAATAAATAGAATTTCGAAATTCTGAAGCTCAGGTGCATCAGGAGAGATATTGGGCTACTCTCATAAAAATTTTGAGCTTCATACGTCCCATAGATTTTGCTAGCCATCGCAGACACACACACACACAGACAGAGCGATTTGTTATTTTATTAGTATAGATAACTAAAAACAATTATAAGAATATTAATAAAAACATAAATAAAAAGGTCGAAATAAAAATCATTTAATAACGTTTTAAACACGTGTATCGCATTTAATATGAAATTCGCGATCATCCATTGTTAGCTTTCAATCTTATAGTTTGGCGGTAATTTTTCGGTCGATGAGTTAACTAAGTAGTACCATTATTTTTTACTGTTTACGTGTACGATTAAAGTTTATTTTTAACAATTTCTACAACTGAGTTTTATAGGAATAGTGCTTTGTTAATTTGATTTTAAATATCATTTGTTTAAGAGTTAAACTTACCAATATAATTTTTTTTTATTATTATTTTTTTTTTTTTACTATAACTAATTTTTTAGGTTTATTATAAATCAACGAAACAGTTCCTTTTTAAACATTTTCTTTCGTCGAAATTCGACGGGTTCTACGTTGTAAAAGTAAATTCGAAATATACATTTTTCTGTGAGGTGCAATTTCAAAGATTTTTCAAGTAGAAGGAGCCAGTCAATTTAATCTGAATTTTAATGGTTTTATTGGAGTGACGTCATGGACCAGCATCACGTGACCTCCATGCTGTGTTTATATTTGTTTGTTTTGCATGTCCTTCGTTTTTCGCATATCATCTGACTCTTTCTGTTTATTTACACATATGCTGTTTACTTCCAGTTTAAATATATGAAATATTGAGCATTACTTAAAGAAAAAAACTAAAGATAAAAATGTGTAATAATTATTAACAGAGCATGACTAAAATATGTATTTCATAATATATGCATCATGTGATACTGTGGAATGGTTCTAGATTTAAAAATGCCGTGGTGTTATTCCGTTGTAAATAATTCTTAATCATAATTACCACGTTAGATTTTTTAAGGATCCTGCATGTTAAATGAGAAATTCATAAAAAAAATAAACTCATGAGAGAAATAAACTTATTTCTGAATAAATATCGGCAGAGATGTCATATGCGCGTTATTTTTGGCCCTATCATTGGCGCTATTTTTTCCGGAAGCCAACTTGGCAAAAACCTTGTTTTCAAATACCAGCTACATATATATTTTTAAATTATTTTTTATTATTCTAAAAAGGAAAGAATAATCAATAAAAAAAAATATGTGTGGCACTCGGGGACTGCCGCGGTTAAGCTATTGCATAGCATTTTTTATCAACTTATGCAAAAAAACCGCGTCAATGTCTGCTGAAGTTTATCGAAGGATACCTTGCCGAAGTCTTCCAAACTGAAACGTCGTTAGCCGGATTGTTAGGAATTTTTCTCGTTCCTGAATTCTTAGATTCGGTCGCCGCGCTCAAAGCCCGCGATAAAAGCTATGCAATAGCTTAATAAATTACCAAACAAAATTTGGTCGCGCTACGAAAATTAGATCGCGAGTTATAAGCATTTTAAATTTTTCGACCCTCACGGTTTTGGGGGGGGGGGTCTCCTGTCACCAAAAATTAACACTGTCTCATGAAAATTTACCAAACGAAATTTGGCCGCGGTAGGAAAATTAGATCGCGAGTTATAAACATTTTAAATTTTTCGACCCTCACCGTGGGGGTCTCCTGTCACCAAAAATTAACAATATCTCATAATAAATTACCAAACAAAATTTGGCCGCGCTACGAAAATTAGATCGCGAGTTATAAGCATTTTAAATTTTTCGACCCTCACCGTGGGGGGTCTCCTGTCACCATAAATTAATACTGACTCATAATAAATTACCAAACAAAATTTGGCCGCGCTACGAAAATTAGACCGCGAGTTATAAGCATTTTAAGTTTTTCTACCCTCACCGTGGGGGGGGGGGTCTAATGTCCCCAAAAATTAACACTGTCTCATGAAAATTTACCAAACGAAATTTGGCCGCGGTAGGAAAATTAGATCGCGAGTTATAAGCATTTTAAATTTTTCGACCCTCACCGTGGGGGGTCTCCTGTCACCATAAATTAATACTGACTCATAATAAATTACCAAACAAAATTTGGCCGCGCAACGAAAATTAGATCGCGAGTTATAAGCATTTAAAATTTTTCGACCCTCACCGTGGGGGTTCTCCTGTCACCAAAAATTAACACTGTCTTATAATAAATTACCAAACAATATTTTGCCAAGCTACCAAAATTAGATCGCGAGTTATAAGCATTTTTAATTTTTCGACCCTCACCGTGGGGTGTCTTCTGTCACCAACAATTAACAATGTCTCATAATATATTACCAAACAAAATTTGGCCGCGCTACGAAAATTAGATCGTGAGTTATAAGAATTTTAAATTTTTCGACCCTCATCCTGGGGGTCTCCTGTCACCAAAAATTAACAGTCTCATAATAAATTACCAAACAAAATTTGGCCGCGCTACGAAAATTAGATCGCGAGTTATAAGCATTTTAAATTTTTCGACCCTCACCGTGGGGGGTCTCCTGTCACCAAAAATTAACACTGACTCATAATAAATTAATAAACAAAATTTGGCCGCGCTACGAAAATTAGATCGTGAGTTATAAGCATTTTAAATTTTTCGACCCTAACCGTGGGGGTCTCCTGTCACCAAAAATTAACAATATCTCATAATAAATTACCAAACAAAATTTGGCCGCGCTACGAAAATTAGATCGCGAGTTATGAGCATTTTAAGTTTTTCTACCCTCACCGTGGCGGGGTCTCCTGTCCCCAAAAATTAACACTGCCTTATAATAAATTACCAAACAATATTTTGCCATGCTACCAAAATTAGAACGCGAGTTATAAGCATTTTTAATTTTTCGACCCTCACCACAGGGTGTCTTCTGTCACCAACAATTAACAATGTCTCATAATAAATTACCAAACAAAATTTGGCCGCGCAACGAAAATTATATCGCGAGTTATGAGCATTTTAAATTTTTCGATCCTCACCGTGGGGGGTCTCCTGTCACCAGAAATTAACAATGTCTCATAATAACATAAATAACATAAATTACCAAACAAAATTTGGCCGCGTCACGAAAATTAGATCGCGGTTTATAAGCATTTTAAATTTTTCGACCCTCACCATGGGGGGTCTCCTGTCACCAAAAATTAACACTGTCTCATAATAAATTACCAAACAAAATTTGGCCGCACTACGAAAATTAGATCGCGAGTTATAAGCATTTTAAATTTTTTGACCCTCACCGTAGGGGCTCTCCTGTCACCAAAAATTAACAGTCTCATATTAAATTACCATACAAAATTTCGCCGCGTTACGAAAATTAGATCGTGAGTTATAAGCATTTAAAAATTTTCGACCCTTATCGTGGGGGGGTCTAATGCCCCCAAAAATTAACACTGCCTCATAATTACTTAATTAATGCCTCATAATATATTACCAAACAAAATTTGGCCGCGCTACAAAAATTAGATCGCGAGTTATAAGCATTTTAAATTTTTCGACCCTCACCTTGGAGGGTCTCCTGTCACCAAAAATCAACACTGTCCCATAATAAATTACCAAACAAAATTTGGCCGCGCTACGAAAATTAGATCGCGAGTTATAAGCATTTTAAATTTTTCGACCCTTACCGTGGGCGGTCTCCTGTCATCAAAAATTAACACTGTCTTATAATAAATTACCAAACAATATTTTGCCAAGCTACCAAAATTAGATCGCGAGTTATAAGCATTATTAATTTTTCGACCCTCACCGTGGGGTGTCTTCTGTCACCAACAATTAACAATGTCTCATAATAAATTACCAAACAAAATTTGGGCGCGCTACGAAAATTAGATCGCTAGTTATGAGCATTTTAAATTTTTCGACCCTCACGGTGGGGGGAGTCTCTTGTCACCAAAATAAATAAGACCACTAAAATAAACACTGTCTCATAATAAATTACCAAACAAAATTTGGCCGCGCTACGAAAATTAGATCACGAGTTATAAGCATTTTAAATTTTTCGACCCTCACGGTGGGGGGTCTCTTGTCACCAAAATAAACACTGTCTCATAATAAATTACCAAACAAAATTTGGCCACGCTATGAAAATTAGATCATAAGAAACATAAGTTTGAGACTTGATATTCTAATATCTGAAAAATACCGCGTCAATGTCTGCCGAAGTCTACCGAAGGATACCGTCCCGAAGTTTTCCGAACGTAAACGACGTTAGCCGAGTGTTAGGTTTTTTTCGTTACGGATGTGTTAGGATTTTTCGCGTTACGGAATTTTTGGATTCGGTCACCGCGCTCAAAGCCCGCGATAAAAGCTATGCAATAGTTTAAAAATAATTAATAACTATAGAGAAAAACTATTTATATTATTTTAAGAAAGAAAATAAATCTAAATAAGCAGTTTATTTATAAATCAACTATAAAAGCCGAGTTACTATGTGAGGCATAAAATCGCCATTTTGTTGAATTTGCGCCAAAGTGGTTCGCATATGACATTGCTAAAATGTTTTCGTATTTTATGGAAAGCGATGAAAAGAAATATTATTTTCTTTGCAGAATTTATCACTGGACGTGTTAGTGCATCCGTACGCAGCACAAAAATTCAGCTGCTTTATTTATATTTTTATAGCCATTAAAAAAATCGCCTTCATTCTTTCAAATGTAAATCCCGATGGTAAAATACCACCAACATGAGATTTCCAGCAATATTGAACGCAGATTCCCAATAAAGCCCATTGAATTAAAATGGTAATCATAGACATTGTTAGTTTTTTTAGGATGAATACATACTCCTAAATTTATTTTGGAGGTGAAAATATGGCATTATAAAGCACACGAAAACAAAAAGGATGTTAGAGACTTATCGATGGATGATTTCATAGAAATGTCTTGAAAAAATTTTAATTGATGGAGATCTTTTCGTGCGATTTTATAGATTTTTTAAAACAATTTGAGAAATATACCTATAATTTTAAAAGTCACTTCTTTAACCTTAATATGGAACATCAATGAGTCAGTGTAATAACATTAAAAAAAAAATGTTAAAAATTATTGCATGAAAGAGGGGAAAGGGGTGCGCTTTTTTTTTCTGCATTCACATCTTAACATATTAAGTTATTGCCAACTTTTACCAATTTCCATCGCTACAATTTCCACAGCATTTTGCATAAAGAAAAATTGTGTATTAGTGAAGAAAAGCAATAACGCATCATGGTTAAAATAATAAAACACATTTTAATTTTTTATGCCTGTAATTCACTTGCAAAGTTTTCAAGAATATTTCTCAAGCAAATATTAAGGATTTAAAATAAAGCATTTTTTAAATGAAATTTTATTTTTAAAAAATCTATATAATAAAGGCCAAACGTATCTGTGCGTAACGCATACGTCATGTTTTGAATGGCAATACTTTCCAATGAAATTTCAGTTTTACGATTTTCGCTATTAAACATTTTTTAACTTCTAGAAATAGCAGGTTTTCAACCTTTATACCATCTTATACAGAAAAAAAAGCACTTTTAAATGCAGTTTGTTAGAAAACTGCATCTCAATTTGTTTTTGAGATATTAATTTTTTTGTAGTTTTTAGTTCAATTTCTCTAATGGTGGCAACTTGAGTATTTCATTTATGTGGGATATAAAGAAAAAGTAGCCATAGAGTAAAAAAAGAATGGAAATGCAGTTTGGTGGCTTAAGGTGACGCCAAAAATGTAACCCTAACATTCACGGCATTGCATCAAACACAATCGTGTGTTTTCGCAAAAAAGGAAAATTTTTAGGAATATAGTTTTAATTCATAATACAATGAAATACTTTTTTAGAATGCTAAAATAACTTCTGAAAGATCTTTTTCATTTAGAGAAAAAATGATTTTGAAGAATTCGGTCTCTGTTCCACGTAATTGTTTTGTTTGGGCCGAATAAGAGATTTAAATTGAAAGAATAACGCCCATCAAACCGTTTTAATCGCATACTGCACCTCCATCTATCTCTTTCCTCCATGGAAAATAACAGATCACTGTATAATTTGTTGTCATTTTTTCATAGCAACTGAAAAAAATAGTAATAATTAAAAACCTGCTATGTAAAATATCGTCGGCTATAAAACCCCGTGAATGTTGTTGGTTTTATTTCGTTTTTATCTATCAATTTAATGGACTTTTAGTTCGTTGCAAACTTACTTTACAAAAGATACATCAATTAACTTTTACAAAAATGTATTTTAAAGAATACCTGTGTGTCATATTTTCTTAGTTGGTTTTAAAAACTGAAAGAATTCAATTTTATTCTTTGGGTAATAACTTTGACTAATAATTTCTATCTTGCGTCTAATACGGAAGTACCGATAATATTCAAAGCTTTTTATGATTACATAATTATTATGTTTCATATAAAATTGCTGTTTGGAATTAGTTGACAGTTTAAAAATCATATTACGTAAGAAATATTTATTAGACTTTTCAATTTAAAAAAGTTTTCACCTTTATTCTGTTACCCGGAAACCTCGGGTTCCGTGTACTAGTATTAATAATAGGAAACATTCAAAAGGGAGGCAAAAATCTCGAACAGGGCGCCACGTTGGACAGCGCTGTTCTATACGAATTGAAATTAATTATTTTTAATTTTAAAGAAAGATAATAGCGTCAAAATGTATATTAATCAGTTTTATCTTTCTCTTTTTCCAACCAAAAATGTTTTTCCCTAATAATTATGAATTTTGAAGGAAAATTTTCATTAGTATGTGACTTATAACTTATTAATTAGCATAAGTAAAAAATATTTTCCATTCTTTTCAAATATGACGTCATTATTTATCTAAGTACAATAATTACTGATATTCATGCGTCTAGTATTTTTAACAATTATCATAAAATATCTGTTTTATTTCAATTATGACGTCATGGTTTTCCAGGTGAACTATTTTGTTTAAAATAACATTATTTTCCATTTTTTTTTAAATTTCTAATTATGTCGCCATTTTTGGCAGAAAAATTCGAATACTCCCTTTGTTTTTATTTCACTTATGACGTTATATTTATTGCCTTTTAAGTTCTTTTCATTTTCATTTTTCTTACGGAAATAGCTCAATTGAAAATTTATTGCCGCTGAGAAAATATCATTCTAGATTTTAATTTTCTTGGCAACGGTCAAGGAAATTAATTATTTTTTTCTAACAATGCCTATTTATTCAGCATGAAAAAAATGAAATTTTGAATTATTAAAGTAAATATTTGAAAAAATCAATTAAAAATTAGCCTATGTTCATTTTCGGGCTTTAATATATCTATATGCAAAGTTTCAAAGACATTGATCCATCCGTTTTGAAGCCAATTTTTCGTACACATTTTCACATTTATGATATATATAAGACGGCTGTATCTTACATACGGAATTTAAACTAGGATTTGTGAGCCTGCTTTACTGCGATGAGACATACGAATAAAAGTGTTTATTTTAAGTTTCAAATTTAAGTGAGAAATAATCAGAAATTTACACTTTGTCAACAGTATTTAAAATATTTATCTTCTAATTTTACGTATATACATGTAATACAATACGTTCATATGTATATTAAATTTTCCATTGCTTAAGTTTAAATTCATTAAATACAGGGATTATAAAATATGTTAAGAAATTTCCGTTACATTAAAATTGTTTGCTTTTGCGAAAAAAAAGGTGCTCATCAAATCGCGTGACGCTTTTGTCATTTCACCACAAACACCGGAAAGTATTTAATTTTTTTGACAGACACCTAATGTAAATCCGCCGCTACGTTTGACCGATTTTTTATAGTATTCATAAGTAGTTTAAGTAGTTTAATCAATACATTTTTGTTTCAAATAATAATACAGCCCAGTAAGGACACCTTAATTGCCATACAAATTTAACCTCACAGAAATCTGTTGAGAAATCTTTCAAATCTAAGGTAAACACGTTGAATCCCCAAAAAGAGTTGGCAAAAGGCAAAAGATAACGCGATGCCTCGCAGATTTGTCAGATCATAATGCCTGCTTAATATTTTTTATTAATCTCTCTGTCATATGTATAAGTTTATTCATATATGATCTAGGTACTTGTAACTTTTGTAATTCGCAAAAGTATTATCTGTTAACGTTTTATACCACTTATCAATTTAAATCTGTTATTTCAACCTTTTTGTCTGAGAATTAAAAGGCATTCTTAAAACACAGTAATTTATTTTTAATGCGCTAGGCATTTCGAAAGATCTTAGTCTTTCCTCTTCAGACGCAAAGAAGATGTGCTTCTATTATAACAACAACATCTACTCTGTTAAGCTGTTATTAGATTCACAAACTTTTTAACAACAATTTTTCAGCCTATTTTAGTCCCACCTTTTCCCTGCTCAAATGGAGAAAAATATTACAGTTGCCGTGGCTAAAATTGAAAGAAAAAGGCGGAAAACCTGTACTTCTCGTATTATCCGTTAATAATTTTCATTTATTCATATCAATCGCTTATCTCTGATTGATTGAAATGTTGAAAGTTCGACAAAAATTTCGCGGTTAGTGGTACTTTTTTAGAACTGCGGAAAAAATGGGGGAACACTTTTGTTTGCTATCAGATTGGGTGTTGAAGCGATATTTCTTCCAAAGTTAGAAGAAATAAAGTGTTGGCTTAAAAATTGCTTGAAATGTTGGTGAATCTGATAGTAGCTTCAGTCTAGCTGCTTAAAGATTGAGATCGTAGACTAAGTGTCATAGAAATTAATTTAATGTAACCATAACATTAATAATCAATTACATTCTATTCTATACAATAATTAAAAATACCTACAACCAAAATTCCATTCCTAGTCTTTAAACAAACTGGATCTTAAGGATACCTATTTTAGCATCTAAATAACTATCAAACGTTTAATAAATATCCCAAAATGAAAGATTTATATTAATGAAGGTACTACTATCACTGAACTATTTTTTTTCACTGTTTGAAGTGATATTATTTAAAAACTGCACACATTACAGCAATTATTTATAGAGTAAACAAAAGACTACCGCTTTAGTAATAGAAATTATCAGTAAAATCCTTTTATTTTTTTATTTTTTTTTCGCAAAAAAAGATATTGTTTT
>CAXHSM010001479.1:0-41000 GCA_964019185.1 Maratus speculifer | reverse complement strand
TTGAATGTGGAAAAATATTTTTTTCAAATACACCCTTAATTCCTAAATAGATGGACTTCTAGGAATTTTCTCGAAATGGGCAGACTCCGAAATTCCCAATTCCTGAGGAATCGTACTGAAATGGACCAACTTGGAAAACGGCCGGTTACGAAGGCCGATATATAAGTTAAAGATTACGTTAGGGTGAATTTTGAAGATGAACAAATCATAGACCCCGATATCAAATATTAGATCAATAAAGAAAATTCCTACGCAAAAATAATAAAATAAATAGAGGGTCATTTGACGACAGATTTTGGAGGGGAAAGCAATGATTACATTTAAAATCTAATAGACCGCCGCAACAGCCTGATGACCAAAACCAAAGCTACAGTAAAATTTCATGGATAAACTATAGTGATAAATGAAAGGTCAACCAAATGCAAAATTTCAAGAGGAATTATGCTCAATACAATAAATCATAAAGTCAGGGAATACTTATATTATGGGGATTAGAAATAACTATGCTAATTAATAGCGCACACAGATGAATAAAATGAACTCTTAAAAACAAAATGAACTGTCCAAAATATTTAAAAATTAAAGCAAACGATAAGAAATGATATGAAAAAAAATGAATACGTAAGAAAATAAGTTAGTTATAAATAATAAATATTAGGGATTGCATGTCGCTCCGAGATCTGTTATCCCTGTTTCCGGATTCGTTCCCTTTTTTCGTAAAATAGTTTCGGACGCGTTTTTTTCCCCTTGGAACCTTTTTTTTAAAAATCCATCCTATTTTACCGGATTCCTTCCTTTTTATCTCGAAGTCGTTCCTTTTTTCTCGGATTCGTTCCATTTTTATCGGATTCGTTCCTTTTTTTTTGAAATCGTCCTTTTTTTTCGAATTCGTTCCTTTTTCTCAAAATCGTTCTTTTGTCGGAATCGTTCCTTTTTTTACGAATTCATTCCTTTTTTTGAAATTGTCCTTTTTTCTCGAATTCGTTCCTTTTTCTCAAAACCGTTCCTTTGTTGGAATCGTTCCTTTTTTTACGGATTCGTTCCTTTTTTCTTGAAATTGTCCTTTTTTTCGAATTCGTTCCTTTTTCTCAAAATCGTTCCTTTGTCGGAATCGTTCCTTTTTTTTGGAACGATTCCAAAAAGAACGAGTCAAAAGAACTCGTTTCTTTTTTTCGGAACGATTCCAATAGGAACGAGTCCAAAGAACTCGTTCCTTTTGGTGAACGGTTCCGGCTGGAACGGTTCCTTAAAAGGAACGATATTGCCCATCTCTACAATCTACGTAACATAGGCGTAGAGTTTTCAAAATTATTGGAGGGGCTCAGTCAGCGGCGGAGAGAGAGGGAGGGATCCCCTCCCCCCTTGAAACTAGAAACTAATTATTTCATGATGGATACAAAAATAGTAATGATTTCTAAGATGAAATTGCAAGGAATCAAGAAAATTTCCGTTTTAGAGAGGTTTCCACCTTAGCAGGTAAATTTTTAAGGTATTAATTTCGTTATAGTTATTATATGTTTCCGATTGAAGCAGGATTCTTTTATTATGACTATTAGGATTTTTTTTAGGACTATTTCCGTTCAAACAGGTTAAATATTTATGCAGTAAAACGTGTGAAAATCAAGTGTAAAGGGCCGAAAAAATGTGTTTGACAGGCTTCTGCAGACTTTAGCAGGTTTGATTATATGGTAATCCTTTCGTCGGAGCACAAAAATTTTCCATTTAAGACAAGAATTTGTTATAGATAGACTCCATT
This sequence comes from Maratus speculifer, assembly GCA_964019185.1. Classification (NCBI taxonomy): domain Eukaryota; kingdom Metazoa; phylum Arthropoda; class Arachnida; order Araneae; family Salticidae; genus Maratus; species Maratus speculifer. Next base: position 39,244 of record CAXHSM010001479.1, on the reverse strand, counting down.
TTGGCATTTTGGTTTTAATGTACATATAACAAATATATAAAGATTGTATGTAAATGCAGCAAAATCTGGGATATCGGAACCTACCTTAATCGGAAAAATGCCATAGTTCCGTTGAAAAAAAGTACCGTGCAATTACATCTATTAAGATAAAAACCCGTCAAGCGGAATTTTTCGTCTTCAAATTCCGTCTTAGTAGGTTTCATTATATATATATGACATGAAGAAAAATTCTGGACACCCCCTTTTTTTTTCTGAGAAGAAATCCTATGGCTGCGTCACTTTTTTATGCGTAAAAAATAAATATGCGTGCGTTTGTGTGTTTGGAATATAAATAAAGTTAAAGTAGTTTAAAAAGTTTAAAGTTTTTAAATTAGTTTCAGGATTCGTATTGGTCAGTTTTTTGTACACCACTAATTTTTAAGAAAAACATTCGTGGTAGGTTTCTGCAACAATCGCAAGGAAAATGCACTTCTAGATAAGTTTCCATGAAAATGGTAAAGATTTTTAACATTCAAAAATCATAAAATTATAGTTACAACCAATTACAAGAAACCTCTGAGTTAAAGAATGTAAAAATATATAAGGAATAAGCTTTTAAATTTTCAGCTGATTCTGTGGACATTCGATGCCATAATAATGTAATTTTTTTTAAGGCCATAAAATTTATAGATTTTATGGTACAGCATTAAATTTAAAGTCAATAGCATTTTATCTAATTCTTAAACTTTAAGGAAGAAAATTTAAATGCAGTTTTTCAGCGTCAAAGGTGTACTTTCTGATGGGTGAAAACTGAGTTTTGATAGTTATATATGATACGTGAGGTGAATGGAGGTATCTGTTTCTCTGAAAAGTCCCACAAAATAATAATAATAATAATAATAATAATAATAATAATAATAATAATAAATCATATGTTATTTTCAATAAGATATTTGAACTCTTTAAGGCTACTGTCTCGTGTAGCCTTAAGCCGTCTACTTTAAATCTATGGGAAGATTCGTTTCAAATATTTCATTTGTATTTTGGTATCTCTACACACACACACACACATGTATGTAAATTAAGGAGTCCAGGGGTAATATCACGTAAGTTTAATACTCTTGATTATTATGAAATATTTACAAGGGAAAAATAAGTAAAGGATTAAGATTAAGGGGCATCTTCGGTCTTTTCGACCAGAGCTCGGCTGAGTACGTCTTCATCAGGCTGGATCCGGCATCATTCTCTGACTCTTCTGTACTTGTTGCTGAGGCCCTTTTGTGTGAAAGTGCTAACTATGCAACATTTAATTCACACGTGGCTGTAACAAGGTCGTACACGTGTTGTACTTTGCTATGGGGCGGATGTCGAGTCGGCCAAATGCATCTGAAGCGAGCCTGTTGCTATGGGCTCGCTATATCGACACTCGGCCAATCCGACATGCAGCTGACCACAGCTGAACGTGTACAATGATAGGGATACTTAAGATAAACTATTACCAAAAACAATCATAATAATATACATACACATCTACATAAAACATTGTAAACCTTGAAAGTACGAAAAAAAAAACACAATATCTAAATATGCATATACCTAGTATAAATTGACATACATAATAATCATATAGTAAAAGAAAGAGAAAAAAAATTGTTGGCCAACTAAAAAACAAATACACTAGAAATAATGAAAATAATAAGCAAAATACAGAAAAACGTTGTAGGTTATTGCCGGCAATAATGGGGGTCACGAACTGTTCATCTGCACTAAAAAGTTAATAGTCAGTACAGTTTCTAATTGTCCACGCGACGCAACATAAAAAAAAACACCTGTTGCGTATGCAAAAGAAATATACGTCGCTGTTTTGTATTGTTAAAATGTTATAAAGTTTGTAAATATCCACTTGACGCAACATTAAAAAAATCACGTGTTGCGTATGTAAAAAAAATATAGGCAAAGCACAAAAAAACCCCACTACTTTGCATACCGGAAAATAATAATAAAAAATATTTTATGCCAAGCTAAAAAAAAAAGCACAGCTTGCATAGTTAGAAAAAGATAAACACACTCTTACACACTTGAAACTTTTTTTTTTTCACAATTTATAAAATCTTGACGCACAAAAGACGAAATGGAGAGAAAAAAAATTAAAGCTTCGTCATAAAAGTCTTCAACTGTAAGATCACACTAGAAAAAAGAAAACTTGGGAAAAAGAAAAAAAAATAAAAACACTGTAATGGTGCAACTCTGTATACTTGAAAAAAAAAGGGTTTTTTTCTGGAGAATCTCCGTATTAGGTCGTATTTTTCTTTCATATGACACACAAGTGAATAAGATGTAGATACCAAGGATCCCTGGGATAAACAGCTCATTATCCCGATAGCAAGTGCGTCGAATCCGTGCTTTTCAATGTTTGTATAGTTCGGCTCTTTTTGCAGCGTTATTGGTGCGAAACACATTGATACCCAAAAATAAACAAAGAATCGAATTATGACGTCGAGTTGGCATCTTAAATCTGGACGATGGTGTGATAGCGGAAAAATAGAGGTCATTAACAGATGACCCTTAGTATCTGAAGCCAACTTCTCAACTTTACTGGGCAGGTGTTCTACGGGAGTGATACAATTTTCGACAGCTGACTGTTTCCCGTCTGTCTTAGTTCCGTTTTCAACCACACAGTCGGTAGTTTCATTTTCCGAAGAGACAGGAGCTGACGTCATTTCGTTGAGAAGGGGAGGGTTAGGAGCTGGATGCATATTATGTGAGGGCGAATGTTTTTCAGAAATGTTTGTTAACGATTTCCGTTCTACAAACTGTTTATTGTTACCGTAAGCGAATATTATGGAATATTGCATAGGGGATAAATTTAAGTAAAAAAAAATCTTCGAACTTATTACCATTAAACTCAGTCTGTGCAACAAAATATTGAAGTGGCTTTAATTGGGATATTTCAGCATCGAAAATAGTTATAGATGAATCATTTAAAGGGGGGGATCCCAACAGTTGATACGTTTCTTTACTAACAAAATTTAAGTTATGTACTGCGTTCGCATCCGCTACAAAAGAAATATTATTGATTTTTACGATCGCAGCCGTACTACACACTTTGGAAGGGATATGTATCGTATTGATGTGTACGACAGTTTCTGAAACAGGGTTAATGTCTTCGTGGGAAGGCATATTTTCGGGATTTCGCCCCGTTGAATGGGACGAACGGTAGTTGGGGCGAGAATGTTTAGAGCCGTTGGGACCTCGCTCCACGCGTTTACACTGAAATTGTTTATGACCTATTTCCGAACATTTATAACAGATAATTTGATTGTATTTTTCACTAGTGTGGGTTTTCCGAGAGTCCCTTTGAACATATCCTGGTGTTGCTTTGAAATTCGGGACCGAATCGCAAATTTCTTCATAGATTAGCAATTTTTTCTTAAACTCTACTAAATCGGAACAGCCATATAAAATGGATTTATTTTGGGGTGTATCTCTAATACCTTGTATCGTGTAATGAATTAAAGAGATGTCATCCACATTCCCTCGCTGCGCGATTTCTTTCATTTTCAAAAAATATTCCAATAATTGTTCGTTTGGTTGACATCCGCGGTTTGCTAATATTTGATGTATTTGTGCGGGCGAAGCCGTTTGATGAAATTCGCGGAATAAAGCTTCCTTTAGTGCTGAATAGGAATTAATATTAATTTCAGCTCTAATTACTAGCAATGCTAAACCTTTTAAACTCCGTTCTGCGAAAACAAATTTTTGAATATCTGAGAGGTTCAATGATTCCGAAAGTGTTTCGAATCGTGTAAACCATGTTTGGATGTTTTCCGATTTATCCCCGCTAAACGGCGGAATTAATTGTTCTATGTCGGTGAAAGAAATATTTTGTTTACTTGCAGTGTATTGCGAATGTACAACCATTTGCTGTGGTTGTATTTTTAAGGGGGAAATTAATTGTGTGCTGGTACTACTGTCGTTCTGATTATGCTCAATGTCTGTTTCCGACGCCGAAATATTCCCAAATGTTTCCTTAAAAGCAGCAATGTCTGATAATGCGACCAAAATGCGAGTCGCTATCTCATCTTTATTCCCATTTATATCTATGGATAGCAGATTAGCGACTGTTATCAATTGCAAATGATCAAAAGTATCAGTAATTTATTTCAATTTGTTGGCGAATTCAGGGCTACCTTCTTTAAACGGTAATCCGGTATAAACTCTTAAATTAGAACGATTTCGCCTCGCTTCGTCTTTTCCAAAAATAAACAAATGTAGAAGCTGTATTTTATCGGCTCTGGCAGTTTTTAACTGCTGTCTGATCACTGGGATCGCTTGAAGCTCCATTACTCACAGCAAAGAAATCAGGTATAGTAAGAAAAATATCACTTACTGCTATTTAAGTGCAATCCAATGTGATCGATGCCACTTTTTCAATGAAAAAAAAATGAAATCCACAGTATGCACAGGAACATCACAAATCACAGGCAGCGACTGACACTACTGACACACTTTCTTCATTTTCTTTTTCTCCCTTCTAGTGAGCTATGGAACCGCGCTGATAAGCAGAAAGCATAAACATCATCTCGCTGTCGGATGGACTAGGGGAAATATAATCTTTCCTCTTGCACACTGCACATCAATCCATATGCAAAAATAAGAACTCCTGCACATTAATCCATATGCACGAATAAGAACTTGTGGCGCAGGTTGTTTGGGGGTACAAGTAGGCCGACGCCCCCATGTAAATTAAGGAGTCCAGGGGTAATATCACATAAGTTTAATACTCTTGATTATCATGAAATATTTACAAGAAAAAAATAAGTAAAGGATTAAGATTAAGGGGAATCTTCGGTCTTTTCGACCAGAGCTCGGCTGAGTACGTCTTCATCAGGCTGGATCCGGCATCATTCTCTGACTCTTCTGTACTTGTTGCTGAGGCCCTTTTGTGTGAAAGTGCTAACTATGCAACATTTAATTCACACGTGGCTGTAACAAGGTCGTACACGTGTTGTACTTTGCTATGGGGCGGATGTCGAGTCGGCCAAATGCATCTGAAGCGAGCCTGTTGCTATGGGCTCGCTATATCGACATGTATATATTTGTATTGAATTGGATAGCTGTAGTCGATCCCTATACTTTATTGCAGTTTTTTAATGATCAGATTTTCCCTTTCGAAACACCGGTTCCGAAAATGTAAGTAACTTCATTAAAGAAAAAAAAGAAAAAAAAATCCGCAGGCAAAATTGGAAAAGTAAAAAAAAAAAAAAAAAAAAAAAAAAAAAGCTGAATATAGACACCGATCTTAGCTATCCAATGAAAAAAATATTTAAAAATGTCGAAATGCAAATGAAATATTTAAAAATAAATAAATAAAATAAATAATCCCACAGATTTAACATTAGTTCGCCAAACGGAATGGTAGCCTTAAGGAACACACACGTGCTCATAAAATATTCTGTACAACCCTAAAACATTGTTAATCATGACTAGCTACAAAACAATCTGAATAGTGAAAAATTAGAAGGTGAAATAAAATATTTAGGGTAGAGTGCCAGTAATGGACCCCCTTAAGGAATTTCTTTAAAAAGTAATATTTTATTAATAGTTATAATTATTAAATTCCATTTTTTTTCATATTGTATTAATCTTTAAACAATATTTAACTAATCCCATAGTTACATTTCCCAATAGAAATAAAAATTTAATTTTAAATAATAGAAATGCGTCTAAACACCCAAAAGCCCACTAATGGACCGCCTATGTTCCAGTAATGGACACCCTACGTTCCAGTAATGGGCCACCCTACAAAAAATAACAGATAATTGTTTATTCAATTGTATTTTGCTTCAGAACATAATGAAAACAGACTAATAAAACAAAATATTATAACTTAAGTTAGAAATTCTTTACATTAAAGGATTTATCATGACAAAACATAAAACAAAATATTTAAATTTAAGTTATGAATTTATTATAATCAAGTATTTATAATGTGGATATAAAACAAAATTTTAATGATATTATTAAAAGTTTATTACATTAAAGGATTTATATTGTAAAGACTTAAAACAAAACATTTAAATTTAAAGGATTTATAAGAGAAAGACAGTGTTTTACTGAAATCAAGTTTAGATAAAATAAAGTAATAAAAATAGTCTCCAATCTTCATTCATATCATTATCTAAATGATGTGCTGTGCAAATATGAAATATAAATAAAAAATCTTCAATTTTATCACCACTTTCCAATAGTCCAAACTATTCAATACAGAATTTTAGAATGCATTTAAAATGATAAATGTTCTTGCACTATCCAACCATTTTCAGATAATCATATAGCCCATCAATTTGGGACAGATTGATTCCACAATTTCTCTTAGAGATACTTATATGGATATATTATCTTCAATGGATCAATCTCACTATTTGCTGAAAAACATCCCATAACAGTGATATGTCCTTTTTTGTTATAATACACATCTTTAACTGATTTTGGTCCGAAAATTTTCCTTGTTTTAAGAGCACAAAAGAAAACCAGTTTTTTAACTGCATTGAAAATTCTCTCTTATGTAGAACTTGGAAGAAGATATCAGTAATATCCTCTTTCAAATATGATTCTACATTTCTGAACCAACTTAAAACAACTTCTTTTGTAACGGCACATCTAGATTTTGTCAAATGTTGTGCTTGTTTTTTGTACCAGTTTTGGATGCCTTTTTAAAAACAACTATTTATAAAGAAATTGCCTTTATTAAATTCTAGTAGATAAAATTTAAGGATTTAATTTGATTATTTAGCTTTTCAGTTAAATCAAAATATTTTATCTCTACTGAAATTACACGTTTAGTATTGATTACTTAGGTGGTCCATTAGTAGAAAATCACAAATTAAGCGTTCCAGTAATGAACCACCCCTCCCAAAATCTTAAAAATAAATAAAATTTTGTAAATGGCCATTGAAATATTAAATTCAATGTTTTATATTGCTAACCAAACAAAAACATTCAATTTTTACGAAAAAATTAAAAAGATATAAAACTAGAATCTAGGAAAAAAAGTGACCGGAAAAAAGTTATCGGAAAAAAATGACATAAACTACAAAAGAGGAAAAAAGGTGACACGGAAAAAAGTGACAAGGAATTGATTTTGGGAATTTATTATTCATTTTAGGGATTCATTGGTTAAGTATGAAAGGGGGATCGGGGAGAGGCTCATAATTTAGGTAAATGATTTTTTTTTTTTTTTTTTTTTTTTTTTTTTTAGCTGAATTAACTGTTTTGGTTCAATTTTTGGATGTACGATCATGATCATACTGAAAAGACGCTTATCTGATTAGTTTTGGGAAGGGACGATTACCCCCCCCCCCCATCCGCCCTAAATTAGATAAATGGGTTTTTGTGCAGAATTATCCAACGTGTGTCAAATTGTAGGTATAAGTTCTTTCTGATAAATCTTTATATAGTACATAATGCCTGAAGAGATTTGGGAGTTTAAGGGGCGTGCGAAGTTAAAACTGCGCCCGGGGCAAAGTCTGAATTTGGCGCCCCCCACCCAGAACTTTTTCTTGTGACAGGCTAAAAATAATTTTCGTAGTATAAATTTGTGCCCCCTAAATTTCCGCGCGCGGGGCGACCGCCCACTTCGCCCCCCTTATCGCACGGCGCTGGGGAGTTTAGTGGTTAAGCATAGAGGAAGGAAAGGGGGAATAACCTCTCTTAAGGGTGTTCTTAAATCAAAAGGGGTAATTTTGTGACACATGCTTTAATTTATTTTTGTTCGGAAATACGTGACAATAGCAGGTGTTATTATTCAGAAATTGTCTATTTGCACTCAATTTTCTGTTTTTTAAAAACACAATAGATTTTTCATAACAAGCCGTCAAAGTTGACACTTTTGAGCACATTTCCCGACAAAAGCAGAAAAACCGGTCGAAAAGCTGGAGAAAAACGGGTGATTACGTCATCGAAATACTCCAGAACTGGATAGTTAATTTAATTATGATAAAATGGAAAAATAAGTTCGATTCGAAATCGCTTCCATAGTCAGGCATTTCCATTTTATATCTTTCTTTTAAAAAATGAATTTGTAAATGTGACAAAACGTTTTGCGCTTGTTGAGCGGAGCATTTGAGAACACCCTTAAATTAAATTAATAGCTTTTTACACAGAATTATCCGATTTGTTTGGAATTTTGGACATAGTTTCATTATGATAAGACTTATCTCTGAATAGTTATGGGGTACTTTTGCTTAATAATAAAGGAGGGGACGGGCAATTATCTCGCATTAAATTAGATAAATCGACTTTATGGAAAATTATTCGATGAATTTCAAATTTTAAATGTAGATTTTTCCATTAATGTGAATCTCTGAATAGTTTTAAGGGTTTGATGTCTAATTATAGAAGGGTAATAGAGTAAAGCCCCTCTTAAATTAAATAAATTTCTTTTTACTCAAAATTATCGGATTTGCTTCAAATTTTGGATGTAGATTCATTATGATAAGGCGAATCCCTGATTAGTTGTGGGTTATCCCCATTTCCCCCCTCTATACTTTTAATTTAACTATTAAACCCTTAAAACCATTCAGGGATTCACTTTAAGGGTGTATTCGAAAAAACGCTTTCCCACCTTCACCAGCTCGAAATTTTCCGATACAATTTCAGACACATTTTTAAAAGTAGAAACATGAAACTTGCTGAGGTGATTTTTGAAGGGACATATGAGGTGCCGTGTGATGTCTTTTTACGGTCAATTCATTAGAATTTTATTTTTAAGCAATTACCTTCTCAGTATAATCTCTCTCAGTCTCTTTTTTTTCGTTCACCGATCGCCCGCTTCGGAAAAACCGGTTCAAATTGCCGTTTTTGATTGCTTTTTTGCAATACTTTCTGCTTTTATCAAAGAATTGACAATCACGGCACCTTCTGTACTTTCTAAATACGACAATTTGCAAGTTTGATGCATATGACATCAAAAATGTATTTAAAAATAAATCGGAAAATAAGCAGTTTGAATCGAAATACACCCTTAACAGAAAGAACCAATTGTATATCCAAAATTTGAAATACGCCGGATAGTTGTGAAAAAAAAAAAAATTAACGAGGGGGTTCAATCGCCCGCTACCCCTTTTTAGTTAGCAAAAGAACCCTATTAATCAGGGGTAAGCTTTATTATAATGAATCTACATCCAAAATTTGAATCAAATCGGGTAATTCTACGTAAAAAGCCATTTATTTAATTTAAGCGGTGTTATCCCCCGTTCCCCCTCTATACATAGCCAATAAACCCGTAAAACTATTCAGGGATTAGCTTTATGAGAAAGAATCTATATCCAAAATTTGAAATATATCGGATAAGTGCGCATAAAAAACCAATTTATCTAGTTTGAAAAATGATGATTGCCCATCCCCCCTTTATAATCAGCAAAAGAATCCCATAACTAATCAGATATGCGTATTATCATAATGAACCTATGTCCAAAATTTCAAGCAAATTGGATAATTCTGCGTAAAAAGCTATTAATTTAATTTAAGAGAGTTTATCCCCCGTTCCCCCTCTATACTAAACCATTAAACTCCCAAAACTCTTCAGGCTTTATATAATATATAAAGCCTGAAGGTTCTTAAGGCCTTAAGTTCCTTATCAAAAAGAACCTATATGCAAATTTGACAAATATTAGATAATTATGCATAAAAATCCATTTATCTAATTTGGGGCGGATGGGGGGGGGGGGGTAATCGTCCCTTCCAAAACTAATCAGGCAAGCGTCTTTTCAGTATCAACGTATATCCAAAAATTGAACCAAAACAGTTAATTCAGCATGAAAAACCTATTAACCTAAATTAATAGGCTTCCCCCAAACCCCTTTCATACTTAACTAATGAACCCCCCAGATCAATAATAAATCCGCAAAATCAATTCCTTGTCATTTTTTTTCCGGTAACTTTTTTTCCGCTTTTGTAGTTTATGTCACTTTTTTTTCCGATAACTTTTTTCCGGACACTTTTTTCCCGTTTACCATAAAACTAAGTAAGTAAAGTCAGTTCTTATCATGTTCATTAAGATTTTTAATGAAAAACAGCGAAACCGTGAAACTTTATTTTCTACTTCCTAATTGTTTTCATGAAAAGTGTAAAAAATTAATCCAGTTTATAAAGCATGCAAGGTGGAGTTCAGAAAAAAATAATAAAAGCTTAACTATTATTTATGAAGGTGGTCCATTACTGACACATCTACCCTATATACCGGATAATTTAAAATAGATATAATGGAAACTCCTGTACCACTGATGCTAGAAGCATATTTCTTCTAATCACAAAAGTATACAAATTGTGAATAGATTTTAGATAAGGCATTTTTTTTTTTCAAAATGACACACACATATATATATATAGCACGCCACTCTCATCCTTTAATTTGTATTTCCAAGAAATATTTTTTTCCAGAGTCAAAGAAGGATATTAAAATAAATCCTGTTCTTTGACAAAAAATTATCTAATCAGGATATTTTGAATTCTATGAAATTTCAAATTTTTCAGATACTAAAAATCCCGTCTTGCCATTTTTAGTGCAGGAAATCTCGGAAATAACACAACTGGTAATGTTTTACCGTAAAAAAAATGAGAATCCTTTTAACTATTTGGAAAATAGTTGTTGTCCTCAGTAGAGAACTGAGAAATCTAAAGTATCTGAATCTTTTTTTTTTTTTTTTTTTTTTTTTGTGTTGAATTCCGCAATTTATTTTATTTTATCCGTTTTTTGATTAGTCCATATTTAGTGTGCGAAAATTGAATACTTCTGATGACACTATGACAAAAAAGTAATAAAAACTTTAAAATAATAATTTGAAAACTAATAGTGACAAAGATTTCAGACAAATTTCATTTAAAAGTGCATTTTTTTTTCCAACGCAACGGTATAAAAATATTAAATGTGCAACATTTAGTTTAGTAGTTATAAAAAATAAGTTAGACCCGGCCCGATACTCCAGGGAAAAAATAAGGCCCGAACCCAGTCCGGCATAAAAAGATTAATGACTAGACCCGGCCTGGCCCGAATGTCAGTAATGGAAATCGACCTGCGAGCCTGGGCAGATTTCTAATGTGAACATCGAAAGGATAATAATTAATCAAATTTCAGATTAATAGGATTTTTAAAAAATGTTCAGGCTTAGGAGATGAGTGTGTGTGTGTGTGGGGGGGGGGGGAGGCCCTGACTTTACCAGGTTGCGGTCAATGAGAGGAAACTGGCCTTAATTCGAATTTCGGGCCCGGCCCAGTTCTGTTCAGACTTTTAATCAGATAACTTAAAATAACGTAAAAATAAATTCTCTAAAATAAAAAGTAGGAACATTTGAATACTTACTATTTATTGGAACTACTTGTTCCTTGGGAATCATCCATTATTGCAAGAAACTTCTGAGTATCTTTAGATAACTTTAATAGTTGTTTCTCCATCTGCAGTTTGCATTTATATACAAATTTTATACTTTATGCCTAACATCAGTAAAAAGAAAAAAATTCCCATCCGCATTCGTTACCTTCAGACACTACTTCAGACCAAAGCAAAACACTGATCACATCACACATGCACTGAATCACATCAACACAATCAATCACAAAACACATCATCCACTGGAAAAAAAAAAAAAAAAAAAAAAAAAAAAAACCCTCTGTATTTTCCCACGCCTCTCATGATCTTTGAAGCTCCTACATTAGGACCTTTATAAGATCGGAAGGCCCATTCTTTGTATGTATGGGAAAAGGCAAGCATCTTATCTATGGTTTTGTAATTTGATCGTGTTGGACTCGTCGTCTACGTTTTTAACGTAACGACGTGTTAATTTATTGCCCCCTATGCAGGACGTCAGATTTAGAAAAAGGTACTTTTCCTAGAAACTATGCTCACTCTCCAAAGAAGAAAGAAAGGAAAAAAAAAATTCCTGGGAGACGAAGAGTGCCCAGCCCATACACTATGGCAAAAGTTTTCTTGGGTTGTTTCAGCCGTTTATAAAGAATAAAAATTAACAACGAATTTAGGGAAAGAAAATTTTCTCTGGAAAAAAATATACTCAGAAAAATTCTATAAATTATTATAAATTCCAAAAATTGTGAATTTTTCTGAATTGATTGACGCCAAAAAATACAGCCCATTTGAAAAACTTATTGGAGGGGCCCGAGCCCCATGGGCCCATACAATTCTACGCCTATGCTACGTAATATATTTAAAATTTACATTTTTATAGTATATTAATACTAAACGTAAAAAAAAAAACAGCCACAGTTTCATGAAAGATGAAATCTTTCCGAAAATAACTTCAAAATTAAAAGCTTTGTAACGAAATAGACCAATCACACCCATATGAAATGAATGGTTCAACTTTAAAGCACTTCATAAATGTAAAACGGTAGCGCCGAGGTAGCGCGTTCGTCTGCCATTGCTGGGATCGTGAGTTCGATCCTCAGCCGTGCCGGATTGATGTTTTCAAGAATTTTTTTCAGATGACGGATATTTTACCTCTTTTGACGGAGAAAAAATAAACGGATAATCGTCAATATACAGACAATTACTGGCAGCAGTGCTGCCAGTACTTTTTCTGTAAAAAGACGGAAGTTTTTTTGAGAGTGTAGAGCACAGGTTCCCAAAGTGTGCTCCGCGGAGCCCTTGGGGCTCCGCCTGAACTTTCCAGGGGCTCCGCGATCTTCCCGGGAAATAAACACACCTTAAAATAAATTAGCATATTGCAAGTGAAAGATTTTCAAAATTATGTAGTAATTTTTTGTGCATGTGTGTGCGTGCCAAAGATAAATATATCTATAACTGGGTTTAAAAGTGCAATAATGCACTTCAAAGCTAATAACGCATTTGCATTATACATGTATTTATTTTCTATATGATATTTTTGGTTTGAGTGGTTTTTGCTTTATTTTATGTTTCTGTATTTAACGTGTTTTACGAATTAAAGGACATGAAATACCATTTGTGAAATACTATAGGAAAACTGCGAAGATATATGCACTGATAATGCAAAAGCAATGGTAGGTCACAATGTTGGACCTATTGCTAAAATTAAGGATAAATCAAAGAAATGTAGCAGTAGCCATTGTATTCAACACAGACGCGCGCTAGTCTAAAAAAATGCCTCTTTAACGTTTGACAGTTCTGAATGAAGTCATAAAGATAATAAACTTATAAAATCAAGACCTCTTAAAAGGAGACTTTTCAAACAAATTTGCAAATACAGTCGAACCTCGTTAATACGCGAATCAGGGGTCCGATGAAAATTCGCGTATTAAACGGGTTCGCGTATTAACCAAGGTCGCGAATTTTCGTCGAGTGGTCTATCTGATAACAATCTATGCGGAAAAACATATTTTTGTCAATTTTTAGCGTTTTTAAGACATAAAATTATATTATTTTATTTATTTTTATCGTGCTTATTAGGCAGGAACGTTTGAAAGCTGTAAATTCAAATAATCGTTATTTTCTCAAGTAAAAATCCTATGTCTTTTCAAAGTTAGATTTATTACATATGACACATAAGATTGAATAAGACAAACACAAAATTTCTGTTAACCATATGTTAACAAAATTGAAATCTTTTTTTAGCTATACAGAACAGATAGAGGCGATGATAAATAGCGTTGATAACAATAAAAAGTCAATTGAAAAAAGTAAATTAATGAAGACAATAATGTGATAAAAATTACTTTTTAGAAAAATAGCTGTCAATATTGGCCTGTTCGCCATGATGTTTTCCGCCTTGTTTAGGTAGTTGAGAAGTTCGCTTGCTGAGAGTGTTAGAAAATTGTCTTAGAAATCTTGTCTAATATATTGTCTAATTATATTGTCTTAGAAAATTGAACTTTGGTATCTGTATCTTTAAAGAATGGAGATGGGGCCGGAAGCGTAGATTCATCATCTTCTTCCTCTTCCTCCGGTTTGTCTGTCACAGTTACATCGGCGATGATATCATCCAGAATTCTAAGTTGAGGGGTAACTAGATCTTTGTCGATATTAATGAACGTTTCTAAATCGACAAAAATTTTCCCTAGAGTTTCATGTGTGGCCAGCCAATTTTCTTCAACTTTAGGGTGAGAGATTAGCTCTGCGTATATTATGTCCTCACTACTTCCTAAACCCGCTTTGTGAAAACAATTTGTAATTGTTGTTGCTGTGACACTCTCCTATGCTGCAGTAAGCATGTGCATAGCGTCGAAGTCTGTAATTGAACGACACACGTAGCAAGAAGGATTGCTGCCATGTTCCATTTGGTGAAGGTATCGCCGTATACGACGCGAGTCTTGTAATATCTTTGGCGCTGTTAATTATTCCTTGGTCCATTGGCTAGGTGACACTAGTCGAATTTGGTGGTAGAAATTTCACTTGGACATTATTCAGGTTTTCGTTATCTTTTGGATGCCCAGGGCAGTTGTCCACAAGCAATAACACATAGCATGATTTTTTTCTCATACGCCGATCAAAATTACGAAATCATGTTGTAAGAATGTTGCTCGTCATCCATACTCTACGCTGGCTTTCGTACAGGTAGGGAAAATTCTTTGCATTTTTAAAGCATCGCGAGTTGACCTATGACCAGCAGCTTTAATTTATCAGATCCATCATAGTTGACACCGAAAAGAATAGTAAGACGCTCTTTGCTCAGTTTGCCTTCATGACATGTTACCCCTTTCATGGCCATTGTTTTATTGGATGTCAGTTTGTAAAAAAGCTCAAATTCTTCTATGTTGTAAATATCCCGACTTGGGTAGTTTTTTACCAGCTGCGGAAGCACATTAATTTTCAACACAACACAGTGAATTACAAAATTATAAGTAAGCAGTTGCATATGGAAACTGAGAGGAATGTGTCCTCCTGATAAGCTAGTGATCTGTACGACGCATATTTCTAACAGAGGCGAGACTGGTGGGGAAGATGGAGGTGTTAGTATTCCACTGAACGTGGACATGGGATGCGGGGGTGGGCGCTTGACCAACTTTATTTCCCACTTGCACCCCTTTAATCAAAGGGGAAAGTGCAGATGGGATCAGTTAAATCCTGTTTTAGTTATTTTATTTACATTATTTAAAAGGCAAATTAAAAAATTATTACTATTATTATTTTGTAATAGCAAATGAAGATTTTGATCACAGGCATGCTCATTTTTATTTAATTTTTAGTTATGAAAGAAACAATGAACATCAGATTAATAAAATATAGTCAATAATAATATATTTAGTATTATTAAGTGAGGAAAATTTGCGTAAAATGGTTGTTTTTCATGTTTCATCGACGTACGGTGCTGTAATTCACGTTTTTCAGAATTGTTTGCTTTTCACACTATTTTTGAGGCTCTTTCACGTCTAAACCATTGATCAGAGAAAAAACTTTAAATACATAAAATGTAGGAAATTTTGCGCTCTTTAATTTATGTATTGATTACTTTTATGTAAAATGCAGAATTTTGATGTTATTTAGAAAAAACGAAAAAAAAACCACGTTTTTTGCCAAAAAAAACGTGTTTCCAGGGAGAAATTTTGTTGGATAATGCCAGATTCGTGTTCAGCGACCCAAAAGACATAAAAGGAACCAAAATTCAAAACTATACCAAAACTTGCATTTATTTTTTACCAAATGCCTGGACTATATTATTTAGTGTCTCCTCGAGACAACATCAGGATTGAGGAGGTTAATACAAAAAAATAAAGTTTTAATCCTCATCTTTATTTTATTTTGTCCAGTAATAGTAATGTTATGAATTCAGAATTACTGTATCATCAAAGTGTCAAACTGAGAAATTGTTCCATTGTTGAAAATTACTGGCTCAGATTTTTTCCTGCAGATTTTTCTCTGCTCCATACGCATAAAAAGCATTAATTTATAAATAACAGAATATCATTGGGTTCAGGGGCTCCGCCTTAGAAATTCTTCCAAAAAAGGGCTCCGCGAGCCTAAAAGTTTGGGAACCGCTGCTCTAGAGAGTACATCCTATGGGTTTCATGAGAAACAGAGGGTTATACGGTGTTCCTTAAAAAAATCCAGAAGGTATACGGCGTATACCCCAATATACCCTTCACTACATCCCTGTACATTTATCTATAATCAATTCATTTCTCTTAACAATTCCCCATGACTGACGGGAACCTTAAAATCAACGCAAATTAAAACATTGATATAGTTATCTTAAAGTTCGTTTGTTTTTAGAGGAAAAGAAGAAACATTAATCGAATGTTTTCTATTGGAATAACATGTAAAATATGTTTACTTACGAAGGGAAATCCTCAGCATAAGCAAAATTCATAATGACAAACAGAAAAAAAAATCACAATGCTATTATCATATGAAGTACGATTATGATTCGTGCACAATCAAATAATTTGCAAACCTCAAGCCTCTAGTCTGCATCAAAAACGAAGAAATCATTCTCTGACAAAATAAATAAATAAACGATCGACTTAAAAAATATCCTCTGTCTCAAACGAAAATCCAACCAGAAGCTAATTTATTATTTATGATTATTGTGATAAGCGCCTTATCAATTAATCGTCGACGGAAATGCAGTAGACATAAATATCCAAACATCACAAATTTTCTTTTGAAGCAACAACCAACTATTGAAACATAAAGAAAATTATTTTTCTTTTTCTTTCGTTTTGATCAAAATAACACTGAAATGACTTGAAAAAGAATAAATAATTTTAAAAGGAAAATAGTAGTTCTTTCAATCTCTTCTACACATAAATGTTTTTTAATTCTCAGAAAGAATGAGCCTGAGCCCCCCCCCCCCCTCGGGCCCGAACACTAATATGAAAATAGAGCCCGTGCCCGCTTCGGACCCGGGTTTGGGCTCGGGCTTTCGTGCTGGGGCTGAGCCTGTCTCATTTCTAATTTGTACAACCTTCCACCCCCTCCGTTCTCCAGGCTAATCACATGGTGGAAATTATCGTTTCACATCTGTATTTCCTTTAATTTTTTTTTTTTTTTTTTTTTTTGGCTTCAATCTAGATTTTAGATAACAAAAGCAAAGACATAAATAGTAATTTCTATCCTTGTCGACAATTTACTCTAATTTTTTATGGAAATATGCATGCAATAGAAAGGTGTTAAAAAATTTTCATAAAGAAACGACATCGAATTGGGATTATAAAACCAACTTTTTTTGATTTACTGTGATTAATACAGATTCTAGTAAATATTCTAGTTTTAAAAAAGATGAATAAAATAATTTTCTTAAAAAGAAAAAAAGAAAGAATCAAGGTCTCTTCTTTTATCACATTTCAAAACATAGACTGTTAGTTTTGATTAACTAATTGAACTAACTTTTCTTACATTTTTCTTCTTTTTTCTTTTATAAATTTTGATTTAAAAAAAAAAAAATCAATCTTGGATCTGCACGAGCGGGGGGGGTGCCCGGGCACCCAGGGCACCCCCCCGTGGCTACGCGCATGAATTTTCATTACTTTTTTTAAATACATAAACGGAGGTTACTTTCCGAATTGCCCTCGTATATATCGCTTTGAAATAATACTTTGAATATTAAAAGGCGTTCAAATATGACACTTTCATCGAGAAATATATCGCCTTTTCTCATATTTAAATGATTATTTATTATTAAAATAGAAATACATGTGCTTCTGTATTATTAAAATTTGTCTTTGTCAAAAACTAGCGGACTCTGCCCAATGCGACGAGCTACGCCCACCAATCCCTGCTTTGACATTAAAAGCATGGTAATGTGTCTTTTCTTTAAAAATATCAAATTACAAAAAATTGAATAATATCACGAGCAAAGACAATTTTCTGTAGTCGGGTTGCCGCGTATTTTAATGAGATATTTTACGATTACCATGGTTTCATCCGCTCTGTAGCGACAGCTAACGGTTGCTTTTAGAATTGATAATAAAATTAGCTACACGTTTGAAAATCCACTTAACACCCTTGGGGACAAGCGACATTTTTGTGTGTGTTTGTAATTATATAGGTACTAGCTGTTACCCGTGACGTCGTTCACGTAGCATTAAAAAAAAAGATAAACGCTTTAATTAAACAAAACGGTTTATTAACAATAATTTAAAAAATATATAACATTTATCTTATAGAAGGCTATGCAGTAGTTTTTTTATAGGGGACTTAAAGAACTCAGTCAAATAAAAGGAAAATGTGTTAGATAATATGAACAATCGCGAAAATGAAATTGTAACCACTTATACTGCAGAACAACTGCAACGCACCCCAATTGTACGGAAATCATGTTGTAGTGCATTTTAGAATTCCATATCAAAGAAAGAAAAATCATGTGTTAAACCTAGGTAATAAAAAAATATCCAACATTTCCATAACGCATAACTTCACCGGGACATTCTTTTCTGCAGCTGTGTATATGATCTATGTGTTTGTAAATATTCTAAATACAATGTTAAAATTTTGCTTAGTGAGAAAAAGTATAACGAATATTAAAATTCACCTTTAGCAATTTCTAATTATAGACAGAAACTTACTTGAATTCTTTTTTACAGTCCTGTATATTACGTGCAGATTTGTATACGATCCCAAATTTAGCTTAAATTATTCAAGCAAAAAACCCGATTCAAATTATTGAATTCATATTTCCGGGAATCGCTATTGCACTGGTGAGTAATCCAGTTTATTGTATAGTCTGATACATGATTTATTTAAATTCTACAAACATCTCTTATTATATCAAATGTAGCTGAACTTCAGGATGCATTAGTTTTCCAAATACATACGATAATTGAAAAACCTCTTCAGCAATCTTGTCTAATAGACCACACTTTGGATACAATATCTAAGATCTGGACACAGGTCCAAAATCTTTTATGCGTCTGTGTAAATGAACAACAAATGTGATGCAAATGATACTTAACTGCAAGCTTATTGTAGTAAATTTCAGTATTTATCATTGTATTGATTATCTCAGTATATTAATTTCATCATGTTTGAAATAGCGCAACGCAATTAAAATACGCTGGGAATATTTTTTTCTCCGTAGACTATTATATTACCGAACATTTTTCTGTAATCTTGTAAGTGAATGTTAAATCTTTTCACCCCATTTTCTACAGAAATCCTATTTTAGTGCACTTCAGAACCTGATATCAATTTCAATACTATTAAAATAACCTTAATAAAATAACATTATTAAAATACGTTGCAAATGGTTTTTCTTCACAGACCATAATATATTGAAATACTTTTGAGCTCCCTGTACGCACACTATAAGTACTACATTTAACATATTCGATAGTAACCATGTTCTTCTGAACCTTAAAAATGCATGTAAATTTCATTACATTTAAAATTATGTAACATTATCAAAATACACCACAAATGATTTTTTCGCCTTAGACCATAATGTAAATTTTCCTTTTGAGTGCTCCTGTGATTCAGCTATAATTGCTACCTGGTCCATTTTTAATGCCGCATATGCTGTAATTGCTCACTGGTAAATCTCAATAACGTATGTTATTTTCGTATGAATTCCACTATATTTACCCAAGTTGAAAAACGGACAGACAGACGGCAGACCCCAGGCACTCGGCATCCGGTATACAGACAGGTTGAAGTCGTAAACACTTTTAGACCATGTTAGAAAGTGTCAAAAAGTTTTGAGAGTAGTATTTTGAGAACATTATGCCAAATTGAGATATTGACTGAGGGAATGTATTTTCTCACAATTACATTAAATCTTTAGATTGTAAGCCCGAAAGTGCATTTTTAAAGTGATATTTATTTATATTTTCAGAATTGAACAATTTTCAGAATTAACACACAAAAATATTTTTTTTTGATTAGTTGAGCTTTTCTTACTTTCTAAAAATGATAAAAAGTTTTTCATTGATCATTACGTCATTTACGATAAGTATAAATTATTAATATTTTCTAATCGTTTAATATTTAACCTTTAAAAAAACTTATTTCATTTTAAAATTAAATATTAGCCACGCTCAGACGACAAACTTAATTTTCTTTAAATAATAACTTTTGATATCATAATTCAATCTCATTTCATTTCAACATCAGAGATATTTTATTTTCAATATGTGACGTCACAGTCGTCTCTTTGTAGCACTTACTCAAAATTACATTGTGTTATTAAAAATGAAAACTTGAAAACTTATACTTTGTTTCATAGATGACGTTACATTGATATTTTTAAAATTCTTAATGGAAAGTATTCCTCTGACGTCACAATTGGTAAAAAGTTGAATTTAATAGCCTCGAACGGAAAGAAAGAAAAAGGTTCATTTTGATTACGGATTAATATCCGGAAAAACTACTAAAATATTTATATTCTTGTAAAGTGTGAAGTTATATTCTTGTAAAGTCTTCTAAGTGTAAAAGAAATTTTATATAATCGTTTGCGTAATATAAGAAGAAAAACAGCATTCCTCTGACGTCACAATTGGTGAAATTGCGGTTTTTAATCTCGAACCGAAAAACAGAATAGGGTCCATTTATTTATTTCATTTTATTTTATCACGTGAAAATCTTTCAGTTGAAAATTAATTACAGAAGAGAAATAATTATACCGTTTTTTTTATTTTTTGCCAACAAAAAAAGAAAGATGATTAAATATTATGGAAAATTTTTCAATTTATTCGGTATGGAAAATAGTGAAATTTTGAATTATTAAGAAAAATATTTGAATAAAATAAATAAAAATTAGCCTATGTTCATTTCAAGGCAATAATCTATCTATATACAAAAATTCAAAGACATTAATACATCCGTTTTGAGGCCAAGTTCATTCCAATTTTCGGACACTCACATTTATAATATATATAAGGATAGATAAGGATTGAAAATTTCAGGTTTTTTTCGCCGAAGACATCGCCAAATGAGGAAAAAGTGAAGTATCTCACGAACTACTGGATTTAAAAGAAATTGCTTAGTACCATTCGATTCAGCATGAAAGAATACACTTAAATATATTATCAGTTGAAAAATAAGTATTAAAGCCGATTATTAAGGAATTTTTTAAAAGTTCGTTCCTTTTTTTACCCCCCTTAGAAGTGGATTTTCTAAAATCCCTTCTTAGCTGCACTCGATGCTATTAGAAGTATTTTTACCCCAATTTTCAAGATTTTTGGTTCGGTAGATTTTTTTGTGCTGTGATTAATACGAAATCCAGACTTTCTTTTATATATATAGATAAGGATTGAAAATTTCAGGTTTTTTTCGCCGAAGACATCGCCAAATTAGGAAAGTGTGAAGTATCTCACGAACTACTGGATTTAAAAGAAATTGCTTAGTACCATTCGATTCAGCATGAAAGAATACACTTAAATATGTTGTCAGTTGAAACATAACTACAAAAGCCGATTTTTAGGTAATTTTTTAAAACTTCGTCCCTTTTTTAACCCCCTTAGGGGTGGAATCTTCGAAAATCCCTTCTTAGCGGCGCTCGATGTTATCAGAAGTATTTTTAACCCAATTTTCAAGATTTTAGGTTCGGCAGATTTTTTTGTGCTGTGATTAATACGAAATCCAGACTTTCTTTTATATATATAGATAAGGATTGAAAATTTCAAGTTTTTGAGCCGAAAACACCGCCAAATCAGGAAAATGTGAAGTATCTCGCGAACTACAGAACTTAAAAGAATTTGCTTGGTACCATTCGATTCAGAATGAAAAAATACATTTAAATATGTTATCAGTTGAAAAATATCTACAAAAGCCGATTTTTAGGTAATTTTTTAAAAATTCGTCCCTTTTTTTAACCCCCTTAGGGGTGGAATCTTCGAAAATCCCTTCTTAGCGGCGCTCGATGTTATCAGAAGTATTTTTAACCCAATTTTCAAGATTTTAGGTTCGGCAGATTTTTTTGTGCTGTGATTAATACGAAATCCAGACTTTCTTTTATATATATAGATAAGGATTGAAAATTTCAGGTTTTTGAGCCGAAAACACCGCCAAATCAAGAAAATCTGAAGTATCTCGCGAACTACTGAACTTAAAAGAATTTGCTTGGTACCATTCGATTCAGCATGAAAAAATACATTAAAATATGTTATCAGTTGAAACATAACTACAAAAGCCGATTTTTAAGGAATCTTTTAAAAATTCGTCCCTTTTTTTAACCACCTTAGGGGTGGAATTTTCGAAAATCCCTTCTTAGCGGAACTCGATGCTATTAGAAGTATTTTTACCCCAATTTTCAAGATTTTTGGTCCAGAAGATTTTTTTGTGCTGTGATTAATACGAAATCCAGACTTTCTTTTATATATATATAGATAAGGATTGAAAATTTCAGGTTTTTTTCGCCGAAGACATCGCCAAATTACGAAAGTGTGAAGTATCTCACGAACTTCTGGATTTAAAAGAAATTGCTTAGTACCATTCGATTCAGCATGAAAGAATACACTTAAATATGTTGTCAGTTGAAACATAACTACAAAAGCCGATTTTTAAGGAATTTTTTAAAAATTCGTTCCTTTTTTTAACCCCCTTAGGGGTGGAATTTTCGAAAATCCCTTCTTAGCGGAACTCGATGCTATTAGAAGTATTTTTACCCCAATTTTCAAGATTTTTGGTCCAGTAGATTTTTTTGTGCTGTGATTAATACGAAATCCAGACTTTCTTTTATATATATATAGATAAGGATTGAAAATTTCAGGTTTTTTTCGCCGAAGACATCGCCAAATTACGAAAGTGTGAAGTATCTCACGAACTTCTGGATTTAAAAGAAATTGCTTAGTACCATTCGATTCAGCATGAAAGAATACACTTAAATATGTTGTCAGTTGAAACATAACTACAAAAGCCGATTTTTAAGGAATTTTTTAAAAATTCGTTCCTTTTTTTAACCCCCTTAGGGGTGGAATTTTCGAAAATCCCTTCTTAGCGGAACTCGATTCTATTAGAAGTATTTTTACCCCAATTTTCAAGATTTTTGGTTCGGTAGATTTTTTTGTGCTGTGATTAATACGAAATCCAGACTTTCTTTTATATATATAGATAAGGATTGAAAATTTCAGGTTTTTTTCGCCGAAGACATCGCCAAATTAGGAAAGTGTGAAGTATCTCACGAACTACTGGATTTAAAAGAAATTGCTTAGTACCATTCGATTCAGCATGAAAGAATACACTTAAATATGTTGTCAGTTGAAACATAACTACAAAAGCCGATTTTTAGGTAATTTTTTAAAACTTCGTCCCTTTTTTAACCCCCTTAGGGGTGGAATCTTCGAAAATCCCTTCTTAGCGGCGCTCGATGTTATCAGAAGTATTTTTAACCCAATTTTCAAGATTTTAGGTTCGGCAGATTTTTTTGTGCTGTGATTAATACGAAATCCAGACTTTCTTTTATATATATAGATAAGGATTGAAAATTTCAAGTTTTTGAGCCGAAAACACCGCCAAATCAGGAAAATGTGAAGTATCTCGCGAACTACAGAACTTAAAAGAATTTGCTTGGTACCATTCGATTCAGAATGAAAAAATACATTTAAATATGTTATCAGTTGAAAAATATCTACAAAAGCCGATTTTTAGGTAATTTTTTAAAAATTCGTCCCTTTTTTTAACCCCCTTAGGGGTGGAATCTTCGAAAATCCCTTCTTAGCGGCGCTCGATGTTATCAGAAGTATTTTTAACCCAATTTTCAAGATTTTAGATTCGGCAGATTTTTTTGTGCTGTGATTAATACGAAATCCAGACTTTCTTTTATATATATAGATAAGGATTGAAAATTTCAGGTTTTTGAGCCGAAAACACCGCCAAATCAAGAAAATCTGAAGTATCTCGCGAACTACTGAACTTAAAAGAATTTGCTTGGTACCATTCGATTCAGCATGAAAAAATACATTAAAATATGTTATCAGTTGAAACATAACTACAAAAGCCGATTTTTAAGGAATCTTTTAAAAATTCGTCCCTTTTTTTAACCACCTTAGGGGTGGAATTTTCGAAAATCCCTTCTTAGCGGAACTCGATGCTATTAGAAGTATTTTTACCCCAATTTTCAAGATTTTTGGTCCAGTAGATTTTTTTGTGCTGTGATTAATACGAAATCCAGACTTTCTTATATATATATATAGATAAGGATTGAAAATTTCAGGTTTTTTTCGCCGAAGACATCGCCAAATTACGAAAGTGTGAAGTATCTCACGAACTTTTGGATTTAAAAGAAATTGCTTAGTACCATTCGATTCAGCATGAAAGAATACACTTAAATATGTTGTCAGTTGAAACATAACTACAAAAGCCGATTTTTAAGGAATTTTTTAAAAATTCGTTCCTTTTTTTAACCCCCTTAGGGGTGGAATTTTCGAAAATCCCTTCTTAGCGGAACTCGATGCTATTAGAAGTATTTTTACCCCAATTTTCAAGATTTTTGGTCCAGTAGATTTTTTTGTGCTGTGATTAATACGAAATCCAGACTTTCTTTTATATATATATAGATAAGGATTGAAAATTTCAGGTTTTTTTCGCCGAAGACATCGCCAAATTACGAAAGTGTGAAGTATCTCACGAACTTCTGGATTTAAAAGAAATTGCTTAGTACCATTCGATTCAGCATGAAAGAATACACTTAAATATGTTGTCAGTTGAAACATAACTACAAAAGCCGATTTTTAAGGAATTTTTTAAAAATTCGTTCCTTTTTTTAACCCCCTTAGGGGTGGAATTTTCGAAAATCCCTTCTTAGCGGAACTCGATTCTATTAGAAGTATTTTTACCCCAATTTTCAAGATTTTTGGTCCAGTAGATTTTTTTGTGCTGTGATTAATACGAAATCCAGACTTTCTTTTATATATATAGATAAGGATTGAAAATTTCAGGTTTTTTTCGCCGAAGACATCGACAAATAAGGACAGTGTGAAGTATCTCACGAACTACTGGATTTAAAAGAAATTGCTTAGTACCATTCGATTCAGCATGAAAGAATACACTTAAATATATTATCAGTTGAAAAATAAGTATTAAAGCCGATTATTAAGGAATTTTTTAAAAGTTCGTTCCTTTTTTTACCCCCCTTAGAAGTGGAATTTTCTAAAATCCCTTCTTAGCTGCACTCGATGCTATTAGAAGTATTTTTACCCCAATTTTCAAGATTTTTGATTCGGTAGATTTTTTGTGCTGTGATTAATACGAAATCCAGACTTTCTTTTATATATATAGATAAGGATTGAAAATTTTAGGTTTTTTTCGCCGAAGACATCGCCAAATTAGGAAAGTGTGAAGTATCTCACGAACTACTGGATTTAAAAGAAATTGCTTAGTACCATTCGATTCAGCATGAAAGAATACACTTAAATATGTTATCAGTTGAAAAATAAGTATTAAAGCCGATTTTTAAGGAATTTTTTAAAAGTTCGTTCCTTTTTTTACCCCTCTTAGAAGTGGAATTTTCTAAAATCCCTTCTTAGCGGCACTCGATGTTATCAGAAGTATTTTTAACCCAATTTTCAAGATTTTAGGTTCGGCAGATTTTTTTGTGCTGTGATTAATACGAAATCCAGACTTTCTTTTATATATATAGATAAGGATTGAAAATTTCAAGTTTTTGAGCCGAAAACACCGCCAAATCAGGAAAATGTGAAGTATCTCGCGAACTACAGAACTTAAAAGAATTTGCTTGGTACCATTCGATTCAGAATGAAAAAATACATTTAAATATGTTATCAGTTGAAAAATATCTACAAAAGCCGATTTTTAGGTAATTTTTTAAAAATTCGTCCCTTTTTTTAACCCCCTTAGGGGTGGAATCTTCGAAAATCCCTTCTTAGCGGCGCTCGATGTTATCAGAAGTATTTTTAACCCAATTTTCAAGATTTTAGGTTCGGCAGATTTTTTTGTGCTGTGATTAATACGAAATCCAGACTTTCTTTTATATATATAGATAAGGATTGAAAATTTCAGGTTTTTGAGCCGAAAACACCGCCAAATCAAGAAAATCTGAAGTATCTCGCGAACTACTGAACTTAAAAGAATTTGCTTGGTACCATTCGATTCAGCATGAAAAAATACATTAAAATATGTTATCAGTTGAAACATAACTACAAAAGCCGATTTTTAAGGAATCTTTTAAAAATTCGTCCCTTTTTTTAACCACCTTAGGGGTGGAATTTTCGAAAATCCCTTCTTAGCGGAACTCGATGCTATTAGAAGTATTTTTACCCCAATTTTCAAGATTTTTGGTCCAGTAGATTTTTTTGTGCTGTGATTAATACGAAATCCAGACTTTCTTTTATATATATATAGATAAGGATTGAAAATTTCAGGTTTTTTTCGCCGAAGACATCGCCAAATTACGAAAGTGTGAAGTATCTCACGAACTTCTGGATTTAAAAGAAATTGCTTAGTACCATTCGATTCAGCATGAAAGAATACACTTAAATATGTTGTCAGTTGAAACATAACTACAAAAGCCGATTTTTAAGGAATTTTTTAAAAATTCGTTCCTTTTTTTAACCCCCTTAGGGGTGGAATTTTCGAAAATCCCTTCTTAGCGGAACTCGATGCTATTAGAAGTATTTTTACCCCAATTTTCAAGATTTTTGGTCCAGTAGATTTTTTTGTGCTGTGATTAATACGAAATCCAGACTTTCTTTTATATATATATAGATAAGGATTGAAAATTTCAGGTTTTTTTCGCCGAAGACATCGCCAAATTACGAAAGTGTGAAGTATCTCACGAACTTCTGGATTTAAAAGAAATTGCTTAGTACCATTCGATTCAGCATGAAAGAATACACTTAAATATGTTGTCAGTTGAAACATAACTACAAAAGCCGATTTTTAAGGAATTTTTTAAAAATTCGTTCCTTTTTTTAACCCCCTTAGGGGTGGAATTTTCGAAAATCCCTTCTTAGCGGAACTCGATTCTATTAGAAGTATTTTTACCCCAATTTTCAAGATTTTTGGTCCAGTAGATTTTTTTGTGCTGTGATTAATACGAAATCCAGACTTTCTTTTATATATATAGATAAGGATTGAAAATTTCAGGTTTTTTTTGCCGAAGACATCGCCAAATAAGGACAGTGTGAAGTATCTCACGAACTACTGGATTTAAAAGAAATTGCTTAGTACCATTCGATTCAGCATGAAAGAATACACTTAAATATATTATCAGTTGAAAAATAAGTATTAAAGCCGATTATTAAGGAATTTTTTAAAAGTTCGTTCCTTTTTTTACCCCCTTAGAAGTGGAATTTTCTAAAATCCCTTCTTAGCTGCACTCGATGCTATTAGAAGTATTTTTACCCCAATTTTCAAGATTTTTGATTCGGTAGATTTTTTGTGCTGTGATTAATACCAAATCCAGACTTTCTTTTATATATATAGATAAGGATTGAAAATTTTAGGTTTTTTTCGCCGAAGACATCGCCAAATTAGGAAAGTGTGAAGTATCTCACGAACTACTGGATTTAAAAGAAATTGCTTAGTACCATTCGATTCAGCATGAAAGAATACACTTAAATATGTTATCAGTTGAAAAATAAGTATTAAAGCCGATTTTTAAGGAATTTTTTTAAAGTTCGTTCCTTTTTTTACCCCTCTTAGAAGTGGAATTTTCTAAAATCCCTTCTTAGCGGCACTCGATGTTATCAGAAGTATTTTTAACCCAATTTTCAAGATTTTAGGTTCGGCAGATTTTTTTGTGCTGTGATTAATACGAAATCCAGACTTTCTTTTATATATATAGATAAGGATTGAAAATTTCAAGTTTTTGAGCCGAAAACACCGCCAAATCAGGAAAATGTGAAGTATCTCGCGAACTACAGAACTTAAAAGAATTTGCTTGGTACCATTCGATTCAGAATGAAAAAATACATTTAAATATGTTATCAGTTGAAAAATATCTACAAAAGCCGATTTTTAGGTAATTTTTTAAAAATTCGTCCCTTTTTTTAACCCCCTTAGGGGTGGAATCTTCGAAAATCCCTTCTTAGCGGCGCTCGATGTTATCAGAAGTATTTTTAACCCAATTTTCAAGATTTTAGGTTCGGCAGATTTTTTTGTGCTGTGATTAATACGAAATCCAGACTTTCTTTTATATATATAGATAAGGATTGAAAATTTCAGGTTTTTGAGCCGAAAACACCGCCAAATCAAGAAAATCTGAAGTATCTCGCGAACTACTGAACTTAAAAGAATTTGCTTGGTACCATTCGATTCAGAATGAAAAAATACATTTAAATATGTTATCAGTTGAAACATAACTACAAAAGCCGATTTTTAAGGAATCTTTTAAAAATTCGTCCCTTTTTTTAACCACCTTAGGGGTGGAATTTTCGAAAATCCCTTCTTAGCGGAACTCGATGCTATTAGAAGTATTTTTACCCCAATTTTCAAGATTTTTGGTCCAGTAGATTTTTTTGTGCTGTGATTAATACGAAATCCAGACTTTCTTTTATATATATATAGATAAGGATTGAAAATTTCAGGTTTTTTTCGCCGAAGACATCGCCAAATTACGAAAGTGTGAAGTATCTCACGAACTTCTGGATTTAAAAGAAATTGCTTAGTACCATTCGATTCAGCATGAAAGAATACACTTAAATATGTTGTCAGTTGAAACATAACTACAAAAGCCGATTTTTAAGGAATTTTTTAAAAATTCGTTCCTTTTTTTAACCCCCTTAGGGGTGGAATTTTCGAAAATCCCTTCTTAGCGGAACTCGATGCTATTAGAAGTATTTTTACCCCAATTTTCAAGATTTTTGGTCCAGTAGATTTTTTTGTGCTGTGATTAATACGAAATCCAGACTTTCTTTTATATATATATAGATAAGGATTGAAAATTTCAGGTTTTTTTCGCCGAAGACATCGCCAAATTACGAAAGTGTGAAGTATCTCACGAACTTCTGGATTTAAAAGAAATTGCTTAGTACCATTCGATTCAGCATGAAAGAATACACTTAAATATGTTGTCAGTTGAAACATAACTACAAAAGCCGATTTTTAAGGAATTTTTTAAAAATTCGTTCCTTTTTTTAACCCCCTTAGGGGTGGAATTTTCGAAAATCCCTTCTTAGCGGAACTCGATTCTATTAGAAGTATTTTTACCCCAATTTTCAAGATTTTTGGTTCGGTAGATTTTTTTGTGCTGTGATTAATACGAAATCCAGACTTTCTTTTATATATATAGATAAGGATTGAAAATTTCAGGTTTTTTTCGCCGAAGACATCGCCAAATTAGGAAAGTGTGAAGTATCTCACGAACTACTGGATTTAAAAGAAATTGCTTAGTACCATTCGATTCAGCATGAAAGAATACACTTAAATATGTTGTCAGTTGAAACATAACTACAAAAGCCGATTTTTAGGTAATTTTTTAAAACTTCGTCCCTTTTTTAACCCCCTTAGGGGTGGAATCTTCGAAAATCCCTTCTTAGCGGCGCTCGATGTTATCAGAAGTATTTTTAACCCAATTTTCAAGATTTTAGGTTCGGCAGATTTTTTTGTGCTGTGATTAATACGAAATCCAGACTTTCTTTTATATATATAGATAAGGATTGAAAATTTCAAGTTTTTGAGCCGAAAACACCGCCAAATCAGGAAAATGTGAAGTATCTCGCGAACTACAGAACTTAAAAGAATTTGCTTGGTACCATTCGATTCAGAATGAAAAAATACATTTAAATATGTTATCAGTTGAAAAATATCTACAAAAGCCGATTTTTAGGTAATTTTTTAAAAATTCGTCCCTTTTTTTAACCCCCTTAGGGGTGGAATCTTCGAAAATCCCTTCTTAGCGGCACTCGATGTTATCAGAAGTATTTTTAACCCAATTTTCAAGATTTTAGGTTCGGCAGATTTTTTTGTGCTGTGATTAATACGAAATCCAGACTTTCTTTTATATATATAGATAAGGATTGAAAATTTCAAGTTTTTGAGCCGAAAACACCGCCAAATCAGGAAAATGTGAAGTATCTCGCGAACTACAGAACTTAAAAGAATTTGCTTGGTACCATTCGATTCAGAATGAAAAAATACATTTAAATATGTTATCAGTTGAAAAATATCTACAAAAGCCGATTTTTAGGTAATTTTTTAAAAATTCGTCCCTTTTTTTAACCCCCTTAGGGGTGGAATCTTCGAAAATCCCTTCTTAGCGGCGCTCGATGTTATCAGAAGTATTTTTAACCCAATTTTCAAGATTTTAGGTTCGGCAGATTTTTTTGTGCTGTGATTAATACGAAATCCAGACTTTCTTTTATATATATAGATAAGGATTGAAAATTTCAGGTTTTTGAGCCGAAAACACCGCCAAATCAAGAAAATCTGAAGTATCTCGCGAACTACTGAACTTAAAAGAATTTGCTTGGTACCATTCGATTCAGCATGAAAAAATACATTAAAATATGTTGTCAGTTGAAACATAACTACAAAAGCCGATTTTTAAGGAATTTTTTAAAAATTCGTTCCTTTTTTTAACCCCCTTAGGGGTGGAATTTTCGAAAATCCCTTCTTAGCGGAACTCGATTCTATTAGAAGTATTTTTACCCCAATTTTCAAGATTTTTGGTCCAGTAGATTTTTTTGTGCTGTGATTAATACGAAATCCAGACTTTCTTTTATATATATAGATAAGGATTGAAAATTTCAGGTTTTTTTCGCCGAAGACATCGCCAAATAAGGACAGTGTGAAGTATCTCACGAACTACTGGATTTAAAAGAAATTGCTTAGTACCATTCGATTCAGCATGAAAGAATACACTTAAATATATTATCAGTTGAAAAATAAGTATTAAAGCCGATTATTAAGGAATTTTTTAAAAGTTCGTTCCTTTTTTTACCCCCCTTAGAAGTGGAATTTTCTAAAATCCCTTCTTAGCTGCACTCGATGCTATTAGAAGTATTTTTACCCCAATTTTCAAGATTTTTGATTCGGTAGATTTTTTGTGCTGTGATTAATACGAAATCCAGACTTTCTTTTATATATATAGATAAGGATTGAAAATTTTAGGTTTTTTTCGCCGAAGACATCGCCAAATTAGGAAAGTGTGAAGTATCTCACGAACTACTGGATTTAAAAGAAATTGCTTAGTACCATTCGATTCAGCATGAAAGAATACACTTAAATATGTTATCAGTTGAAAAATAAGTATTAAAGCCGATTTTTAAGGAATTTTTTAAAAGTTCGTTCCTTTTTTTACCCCTCTTAGAAGTGGAATTTTCTAAAATCCCTTCTTAGCGGCACTCGATGTTATCAGAAGTATTTTTAACCCAATTTTCAAGATTTTAGGTTCGGCAGATTTTTTTGTGCTGTGATTAATACGAAATCCAGACTTCCTTTTATATATATAGATAAGGATTGAAAATTTCAGGTTTTTGAGCCGAAAACACCGCCAAATCAGGAAAATATGAAGTATCTCGCGAACTACTGAACTTAAAAGAATTTGCTTGGTACCATTCGATTCAGCATGAAAAAATACATTAAAATATGTTATCAGTTGAAACATAACTACAAAAGCCGATTTTTAAGGAATCTTTTAAAAATTCGTCCCTTTTTATAACCCCCTTAGGGGTGGAATTTTCGAAAATCCCTTCTTAGCGGAACTCGATGCTATTAGAAGTATTTTTACCCCAATTTTCAAGATTTTTGGTCCAGTAGATTTTTTTGTGCTGTGATTAATACGAAATCCAGACTTTCTTTTATATATATATAGATAAGGATTGAAAATTTCAGGTTTTTTTCGCCGAAGACATCGCCAAATTACGAAAGTGTGAAGTATCTCACGAACTACTGGATTTAAAAGAAATTGCTTAGTACCATTCGATTCGGCATGAAAGAATACACTTAAATATATTATCACTTGAAAAATAAGTATTAAAGCCGATTATTAAGGAATTTTTTAAAAGTTCGTTCCTTTTTTTACCCCCCTTAGAAGTGGAATTTTCTAAAATCCCTTCTTAGCTGCACTCGATGCTATTAGAAGTATTTTTACCCCAATTTTCAAGATTTTTGGTTCGGTAGATTTTTTTGTGCTGTGATTAATACGAAATCCAGACTTTCTTTTATATATATAGATATAAACATTTTATTAATACACAAATACTCACGCATATATACATGTATATATAATTTTTAAATGTATAAATTACTTGTGTTTCTATATGGAAATAGATAAATGGCTTCTTTATATTAATAAATTGTATTCACATGGGAAAAAATACTTGTGTTTAAACAGTAAATAGGTTGCCAGAAAATGCGTTGACAAATTTCTTTTAGCGCCAAGCAAAATTTCGTCAAGTAGCTAAGTTTATTAAAAAAGTGCCTTTTTATATTTACTTATTGTATTTTAACCACTTAATGGTCGCATTAAATTACGGATTAAAAATTCAAATTCATTATTGCTACCACTTAAAAAAAAAAAAAAAAAAAAAAAAAAATATATATATATATATATATATTATTTAATGACAAGTAAAATGATACCAGAATAAAATTAATTACACTATTTTCTAAAACTGGTGGAAATCAAACAATTCTGGGTAAAAGCCGTGAAGCTTGCAGCCCGTGAATGCAGTGATGGTAACTTGTGGGAAAATTCCCACATCTGTGGGGAAAATAGAGCTGTGTGGGAAAAAGGGGAAACTTGAGGTTTTGTGGGAAATTTTGAGAATTTCCCGTTCCACTCTCAAGAACGCGCTTTTTCCTTTTCTTTCTGCAAAACTTTTTAGAAAACCCTTTTTTTTTTCGACTTGTTTTTCATAACTCCTGGTGAATTGCATCGTAACTATTTCGTTGAATATTGCTGTTGCGTTCCATTGACTCTCGAAGCAGTAATGCAACTAAACTCCTCTAAGTTAATAGATCAGATTCAACCACGTGACCACAAAGTAGAGAAACCTGGGGGATTTTTCGAAGGGGGGGAAAATAGGTTATGACGTCAGTCGGAACTACTGTCGGAACTACTCTATTAGATTTTCAGTTTCAATCGCTCGCTTGCTTCAGAAAAGCGTAAAACGAAAACAGTTTTTTTGTTTAAGAGTTTAGTTCAAATTTTTCTAGAATGTGTATAGTGTAGAATCTCGAAAGTTACATTTTAATGTTTTATAGCTATGGATTTGGATAAAGCAGAAGACTCGAATGTCGCGACAACAAGGGCGCCCATATGATCACTTTTAGAGGGGGGGCTGAGAAAAATCACAATTTCCCCTGCAAAGCTGTCACATATTTTTGTAAATATTTAAGGTACTTTGCTTTTTTTCGCGACTTTTGAGTTCCCCCCCCCCCCCCCCCGATTTTTGGGTTGAAATATGCTTTTTTCGCGATCCTTTTAAGAAATATGTGCTTGTTTCTACGAGTTTTTGATTAAATTTATATTTCTTTCCCAATTTTTTGACAAAAATTGCGATTTTTTTCATGATTTTTGAACAAAATTAACGTTTTTTTGCGATACTTTGCCGAAAATTGTGTTTTTTCCCACGATTTTTGTTTTTTTCTATGCTTTTTGAACGAAATCAGATACCTTTTTCGTGATTCTTTGACGAAATTTTGTTTTTTCCCCGCAATTCTTTGATGAAATGTGCGTTTCTCACGCTCTTCTTTGACAACATTTGCGTTTATCTGCATTTCTTTAGCAAAAAATAATCATTATTATTACCTTAAGAATTTATTTTTATATTATGTTTATGTTTATTAAATTACTTATGTTCTTCGATTGATTGAAAGATTTTAGTTTTGAAGAACCAAATGAAAAGTATTATAAAATATGTTTTGATCATTTGCCGATAGAGGGCAGCACTGCTGAATCTAACAGTGTGGGAAAATTTGAGTTCACGAGGGAAATTTTGAGGGAAAAATTGAGCTCATGTGGGAAATTTTGAGGGAAAATTTCAGTGACGAGGTTACCATCACTGCGTGAATGTCTCGGACGCGACGATTAAGTGGTTAAATAAGATGAAAGAAAGGTGTGTAATTTAAACGTATCTGATATATATATATATTTTTAATTTGCATATTTTAATGAAAATTATGTCAAAAAAGAAGTCAGTGATAGATTTTATTTTAAATGTCAATGGAAACCTATTTGGCGATTGAACCATCTGCACCCAGATAACATAAATGTAGCTGTTGTAAAATGAAATGAAGTGAAACTAATTGAACGCGTAAATTAAGAAAATGAAAATATCGTCTGATTTTATTTATTATCTTTCGAAGAACTTTGACAAGTGTGTGAGAACGATTGAGTTCTCTGAATGTAATGAAGGAATGTGCCTTTTAGATGGAATTAAACTACATTTTTTATAATATATGGACTTTTAGATGAATTTGAACTTAGAATAAGTTTATCTCAACAGATGATTTTCGATTTTAATTCAAAGCTCCGCGCATCGCATAGATGCAACCCGCAAATGAAGACTTGCATGGTTAGTAAGTAATTTTTAAACTAACCCTATTTTCGAATTCTAACATACTGGTACCCTCGGCGGGACAGGAGTTTTGAATTTCAATTAATTTTAAATGAAAAAATGGATCTGAGTAGTTTGAAAACTCAGAGAAAAGGACTGAGAGCTGCTTTTACTCTCACGTTTAAGAAAATTGAAACTGAATTAACTAAAGAAATATGTGAAATTAAAGAACTTTCTATTCTGAAAACTCAACTGTTTGATAAATTTCAACGGATGGACACTTGTCAAAGTAAAATTTCGGAAATATTGTTACAAGATAAGGACGAAAAATTGTTTACCGAAGATTTTGAAAGTGCAGAAGAATATCGAGAAAAATATATAGAAATATGTGCACGTATTGATGAAAAGATACAGGTTTCTTCATCTCCTGGCGAAGAAGTAAAACGCAAATTTAAATTACCGGAGATCGAGCTGAAAAAGTTTAACGGCGAACCAAAGGAATTTTTATCGTTTTGGAGCCAGTTCAAGAAAATACACGAAGACGATTCTATTGCCGCTGAAGACAAGATGCAGTACCTATTCCAATGTATGGAACCGAAATCAAAAGCGGAGCGTTTAATATCAAGTTATCCAGCTACCGCGGAAAATTATCCGAAGGCTATCGATCAATTAAAACAGTGGTTTGGACGAGATGATCTTCTTGTGCAAATTTACGTTAGGGAATTATTAACCCTCGTAATGAAAAATGCCACTGCGCCTAAAATGAAAGTTGACTTAGCCTCTTTATACGATGAATTAGAAAGCAAACTTCGTGCCTTAGAAAGTTTGGGAAGAACTCAAGAGAAGTATGGAGACTTTCTCATGCCCTTGGTTGAGAGCTGCCTGCCTGAAGAAGTTCTTTTGACCTGGGAAAGAAGTCGAAATCACGATACATATTCCAGTGAAAATTCCAGGACTTTAAAAAATCTGATGGACTTTCTACGCCAAGAAGTTCAAGGAGATGAAATGGTGTTTTTAGCAAGAAAAGGTTTTGATTCTATTGTTAGAAAAAAGAACATTTTATCTGAAATTATTAGCAAACCTGATCCAGCCACCGCCTCTGCATTGGTGAGTATAGAAAATAAAGGTAAGAAAAACAATTGCATATTCTGTGATAGGTTTCACCCCTCTAATAAATGTTTTGGGGCTCAAAAAATGTCTTTAACTGATAAACAAAAGATTTTGTTAAAAAAGGGGATTTGTTTCACTTGTTTGCAAAAGGCTGGTCATCTGAGTAAGAATTGTAATATTAAAAATAAATTAAAATGTAATTATTGCCATAAACCACATTTTGAAATAATGTGTCCAGAACAAAATATAAATAATAATCAAGATGATTCTTTAAAATCTGAAAATTCTCTTTCTAATTGTAGTAGAAATAAAGTTGTGTACATGCAAACGCTTGGCGTGCGCATTCGATCGCAAGGTCGCCAAAAAGTCGTACGCGCACTGCTGGATTCAGCGAGCCAAAGTAGTTACGTAAGCGAGAGAATAACGAAATCACTGAAAATGCATCCTATAAGAAAAGAAATAATTATTCACGCGCTGTTCGGGGGGGATGAAACGGAACCTAAAAAACATGATGTGTTTTCGGTAGAAATCAGTGAATTAGATGGAAATAATGCGTTTTGTTTTGAAGCATTTTCCGAAAAAAGGATTTGCGGATTTGTACCTAAAATTAAAGATTATAGAATATTAAATGAATTAAAAAGAAATAAAATAAATCTATCTGATGATTTTTGTAAGGAATCTGAAATTGATCTTTTGGTGGGGGCTGATATGATAGGAAAATTATTGACAGGAAATTTAATTCAATTAAATTGC
Organism: Maratus speculifer; assembly: GCA_964019185.1. Lineage (NCBI taxonomy): Eukaryota > Metazoa > Arthropoda > Arachnida > Araneae > Salticidae > Maratus > Maratus speculifer. The sequence continues at coordinate 3,076 of CAXHSM010001479.1, read as the reverse complement.
GATTTGACTGCCATAGAAACCAAGCTCGGTTGGACAGTGATGGGGAAACAAACGTGTGGCAAGAAACATAACGTTTTGACAACATTGTCTATGCACGTTAGAAATATTCCTTTGAATGAATTATGGGAACTTGAAACCATAGGAATTTCTGACCCCATTCAGAGTTTTGAAAAGCGGGAAAACTTTGATTTAAACGATTTTAAAGAAAAAATGAAAATTCTTCCCGATGGCAGATATGAAGTAGGGCTTCCATGGAAGTGTAATTTTAAGAATTTGCCCGACAATGAAGTTTTAGCTCGGAAGAGATATGAAAAAATGATCAATAAATTGAAATGTGGGGGATTTTTCGATGAATATCAGGAAGTATTTAAGAATTGGGAAAAAATGAATATTATTGAACGTGTTCCAGAAAATGAATTAAGTAATAAATGTCATTATTTACCGCATAGGCCCGTTATCAGGTTAGATAAGGAAACCACAAAAATACGCCCTGTATTTGATGCATCTGCTTCTGAGAAAGGGAAACCCTCGTTAAATGAATGTTTGTATAAAGGCATCAATCTTATAGAATTAATACCTGATATTCTTGATCGTTTTAGAATGTATCCTATCGGTATAACTGCAGATATAGAAAAGGCTTATTTAATGTTATCTGTTATGCCTAAAGATAGAGATTTTCTTAGATTCTATTTCCCATGTAATGAAGGACAATTGATTTATAGACATTGTAGAGTTGTATTTGGTGTCTCTTCTAGCTCTTATTTACTAAGTGCATCTATAATGCATCTTTTAGAAAATAGTCCTCCTGAATATAAGGAAACTGCTGAAAAATTAAAGTGTTCATTTTATGTAGATAATTGTGTATCAGGTGTTTCTAACATTAATGAAGCTGAAATGTTTATTGAAAATGCAAAGTTATTAATGTCTAAAGGGTGTTTCAATTTGCGTTGTTTTGAAAGCAATGTAGCTTGCAAGAATGTTGATAAATATTCTGGGGATACTTCAGTTTTGGGGATTATTTGGAATTTAGATAATGATTCTTTGAAATGTTGTTTAGATTTAGAAACATTAACGTGTGAAAGGAAAATTACTAAGAGATTAATTTTGAGCATTGTGCAAAAGATTTTTGATCCTATCGGTTTATTCTCTCCTGCTACATTGCTTCCAAAATTATTGCTACAAGACTCATGGAAACAGAAAATTCCATGGGATCGAGAATTACCTTGTAACATTGTGAGTGCTTTTTTGAAATGGTTGAAGAATATTGATGTTTTAAAAGAAGTAGCTATACCTCGATACTTAGAAATTAATGCTTCATCTGAACTTCATGTTTTTGTTGATGCGAGTAAAGGGGCATATGCAGCATGTGTCTTCGCTAGATCAATAATTGATTCCGATGTCAAGGTTACGCTTGTTAGAGCGAAGTCTAGGGTTGCTCCTCTCAAAACTTTGAGCATGCCGCGTTTAGAGTTAATGGCTTGTTGTATAGGTACTCGACTTGCGAGTTCTATCATCAAGGCAATAAATATGCCAGGTCTGAAAATCACATTCTGGTCAGATTCTACTACCGCAATTTGGTGGATAAAGGAACATGGGAATTGGTCGGTTTTCGTGAGCAACAGAGTCAAAGAAATTCGACAGATGTCCAATATAGAGTCATGGAAGCACGTTCCAGGAAATTTGAATATAGCTGATATACTTTCACGTGGATGTTCTCCGCAGAAAATGCTTGATTCGCGATGGTGGGAAGGTCCTAAGTGGTTAAAAGAAAATCCTGAATGTTGGCCAATTGGCGCGATTGACTGTCAGCCAAAAGATGTTGATTTAGAAAGAAAAAAGATCGAAATTACGAATATTGATCTAGCTAAAGACACACCCCTTTGGCTCTTAGATAATATATCTAATTATGATAAGATGATAAGAATATTTGCTTGGATTCTGAGATTTGTAAATAATTGCCGAAATGTTTCTAATAAGTGTAAATATTCTAATCTTACTCAAAATGAAATTGAAAATTCTGAAAAATATCTAATCCGTTTAGTTCAGAGCTGTTATTTCTATAATAAAAGGTCATTAAATGATATTGTAACATTCACAGATGATAATGGAATTTTAAGAGTTAAAACTAAAATAACTGAAAGAAATGACCGAGAATCATTTTTGTATCCAATATTGTTACCAGGCAAATGTGAATTTACTAAATTATTGATTAGATCAGTACACCAAAAGAATTGTCATGCAGGTATAAGAACAATGCAATCTTTAATAAGAGAAAGATTTTGGATAATTAGAGCTAGAAGAACTATTAAAAATGTATTGTACGACTGTATTGCATGTAAACGTTTTAAGGTAAAGTCTTTGTCAAGCGAACCAACACCTTTGCCACCAGATCGCGTTACAGATTGTGCTGTCTTTGAAATTATTGGAGTAGACTTAGCCGGGCCGTTATTTCTAAAAAATGGCGAGAAAGTTTGGATAGCATTGTTTACTTGTGCCGTTTATCGCGCGATTCACCTTGAACTAGTCAATTCGCTATCTTCTGATGCTTTCCTGCTAGCACTTAGACGTTTTATAGCTAGACGCGGTAGGCCCAGCACTATTTATTGTGATAATGGAACAAACTTTAGGGGGGCTTCCAATGAACTTTCAAAATTAAATTGGGATAAAATTTTAAAAGAAACCATGACGCATAAAATTGTTTGGAAATTTATACCTCCCACCGCAGCTTGGTGGGGAGGCTGGTGGGAAAGGTTAGTTCGCATTGTAAAAGAATTGTTAGTACGTACTTTAGGTAGATCTGTATTGACTTATGAAGAATTGAATACACTTATATGTGATTGTGAATCTGTGATTAACTGCAGACCTCTAACCTATATCTCAGAGGACCCACTGGAGCTAGTACCTCTCACACCCGCTATGTTTCTTACTGAAAACCGAAGTTTCAGCAATTCGGATATTATCGAATTAGATTCTCAAAGTTTAAGGAGAAGGTTGAATTACAGAGCTAAACTTCTTACCGATTTTAGGCAACGTTTTAGAAAAGAATACCTCAGCGAATTAGTTCAAAAACATACTG
>CAXHSM010001478.1:0-50000 GCA_964019185.1 Maratus speculifer | reverse complement strand
CTGTGAAATATAGACCTAACGGCGGTGACACAAATGACTACATCATCGACTTTCAGGATGAAATCATGATTTAGGATAAGATTATTAGGTGTAAATTAATGAATGATTAGTCAGCCTCAGCATTTCTCGGTACTAAATGAGCAACAGCGGGCGCCAATTCGCCATTTTGGCGTCACTATTACATCATTGAGTTACTAGATGAAATTATTGCCAAATTGAAGGTAAAATAAAGTATTTTAAGAATGATTTTACTTACCAGTGCATATCCTGGCCGTAAGTCTCGGCCGACTAATATTATAACATAAAATGACGTCATATGTACAATTGAAACCCTATAAACAAATAATATTTCGTATTACATTACAATATGTACTACATCGCCATTGATATTCAAGATGAACTAATGGTTTAGGAAAAGCTTATTAAAACTAAGCAAGAAAACGAGTGATTTGGCATAAATTCGTACAAAGCAATATGAAAAGGATGCCAACGACCTCTTTTGACAGTACTACGTCATCGAGTTACTATTTGAAATTTCGTCAATTTTGAGATATCGACAAGAAATTGGCATCTCGCTTTGCTCGTCTCGTACCAAGATATGACGAGGCAGACTGAAATATTCGTATTTTAATAGTAATTTTGTAATTCGTATCGCAGTCTTGATAATGGCTCATGTTCTTTGAATTCACATATCCTTTCAGGCTAAACCACCACGTGTCATCTAAAAAAATGAAAAACTGTGGATCCAAAAGTCCTGATTCCATTTCACTCAGAAACCATTGCCAGAACTCAACATTCGAACGTTTATCTTGACGTTTCATACCATGCACATGCACAACAGTCAATTTCTGATAATACAGATGTAGCTGCTTTTTGATAATGTTTGTACACAACGATTTCTTAATTTCCACTCGCATAAATAAACGGCTTTGAGATTTCGTCGGACTTTATTTCAGGCTTTCCTTCATTCGAACAATGTTTTCTGATGTTTGAACTATTTTCGAATAGATGCGGCTTTTATTAGCTACTACTTAGAACCCGTCGAATTTCGATGAAATAAAATGTTTAAAAACGAACTGTTTCATTGATTTATAATAAACCTACAAAATTAGTTACAATAAAAAAATTCATCTTACATTCGTAAGTTTAACTCTTAAACAAGTGATATTTAACCTAAAGTGAATAAATAAGGATATTCCATCGACGTCATGATCACATGGTCAAGGCAAATACTTCTAGCGTAAAGTAAAGAAGAGAAAACTTCGTTATATAAAGCTAGAGAAAGCTTCGTTAGACGCAATGTAAATCCTCACCAGCCAATGAAACAGTTCATAGGGAAAACAGTAGCAACCTCCCTGCTTTTTAGTTAGAGGTTCTTTGGGTAAATTACCGGCATCACGTGATCTTTTACAGCCTAGGACGCAGATTTGAAATATCCACTATTTCCTGAAATGATTTGCATGCAATAAATACGAAAGGTAATATTCCTGGGACGTCAGAGTGCATAAAGAAAGTGTTGTGTCATGTTTAAAGTAAATTTTTAATAAACTAAATATCATTTAATTGATATGTAAATCCGAAATAAAAACAAAATTTACTGGATTTAGAACTATGAAATTAAAATATATCAGCACATATCTTAATTTCAATTTCTTTTACTTTTTATGAAAAAATGGCAACAAAAAGATACAGTAATCTGTTTTTTTTTTCATTTACTTTTAATAGAAATGGAGTACGTCTGTTGCCACAATTATAAAAACGGTATAAAAAACAACAAAAAGATTCATAACTCAAAAACAAATAAACATACAGCTTACAAACAAAATGCATTTAAAAGTTTTTTTTTACCCATACGACGGTGTTAAAATTGAAAATGAGCGACGTTTAGAAATTAAAAATTTGTAGTGGTAAAAATTCGAAAGCAAAAATATCATTTTAAATTTCAGAGCGTTGCCATTCGCAAAATGACGTATGCGTTACGCACAGATACGTTTGGCCGTTATAATATAGATAGATACATAGATAGAATCCGATTTCCACTAATTTTTGCATTGCAGACTTTGCTAAAGATTTTACCAAAATACTTTAATTTTTATACTCTTGCGCAAACAGTTTTGCACACGTTTTTCACTTACTTATGCTTTTCATAACATTCGACAAAGAAACGTGCTGTTTTGTCGTGAACACCATTTTGTGTTTCAATTGGTCCTTAAACACGTCTGCACCTATCACTCACTCAAACTTAACGACAAGACTCAATAAAAAACTCGGGATAAAGAATGCGAGAGATGAGCATGCGAAAACATGTGACAGCAACTGATTATTCGATCGACATCACCTTTCCAGCATTTATGGCCATATTTATACTATATGTTATGGACAGTTCTCATGTTCATTAATATGGGTCAATTCCGTATCTGGTTTATAGAAAATTTCTGGGCCAGTTTTACCTTACAAATTCTATATGTGCACAGTATTAAGAAATATGGAAAGATTTTAAGATACGGTAAAGTAAATAGTTTTTATAAGAAATCAGGACTCAGTCTACTTATTTATCCAAGTGTACAAAATATCTTATTCTAAATTAAGTGTGAGTGCTTCTTTCATATACTTAAAAATAATAAGCATTCATCGACAATTGCGTCACACTTTACTACATAAGATTTGGTTTGACATCACGAGAAATGGTAGATGTCTACAATTCGCATTTAATCAACTGGGAGATAGGCGCTCCGAAGTTCGGAATTTAGTCAATATTAAATACCTTGTCTAATTTTATCATAGAATTAAAGCCAGCGCACGCCCAACACCTCTGTTTATACAGTTGAAGCCCGATATAGCGCGGTTGTTAGGAGACATGCTTCAAATCCGCGTTATAACTTAAACGCGGTATATTCGAATGGTGCCAAAGAAACGGTACAAAATGATGAAAGCACTTAGCTGATTAAGGAAATATAATTAACTTTATTACACATTGAACACAGACTTAGTCTTATGCTACCTTAAAAATGTCCATAAATATTGTTTGACGAACTGAAGCGTTACGTTTCTTTTTGGCATATTGTTTCACTTTAGCAAGATAGAGTAAATGAACACAATCGGAATCGTCTTCCCCCTCCATCTACGAAATTACCTTAGTTAATGACTTCACTAATATGTGGAGCATCGTCTTTCATTACCATATCATTTTCAATTTTATCATCATCATCTTGCTCACTGCAATTTTTATGCGTTACAGCATCAATGATATCCTGATTTGTTATTGACCTCTGAAATGGGTTCGATGTTGTCAATTTCTATCCAATCATTTAAATCGTCAACGGAGATATCGAGATGCATATTACTAACTGCAGACTGCAAGTCCCTCATTGTGTTTCACTAAAATTTTAAACGCAAAATTGATCCTAAAATTGATCATTTTATTTTCGGGGGACATACTTTTCCCCGCGTTAAATCCGAATTCGTGGTATATTGTTCCACCTTATTTGGGGCTTCTACTGTACTGTCACATTTCGCAAAAAACACATTCATTCAGTGTCATGCTCTATTTTTGGCTGTAAATAGTTTGTGACACTGCTTTCCTATGCAAATTTCTTTGTTGGAATTGCACCCTACCCTGTTTCAAAGTTTAGTAAAATAAAAAATAGCATGTTAACTTTAAGTATTATTATTTTTTGTCAATTAAGAGCATATTATTAAAACAATAAGTTTCTTAAAATTTCAAAAAATAGTTCTTCTGCAAGTAAAAAAAAAAATTAGCAAATTTGATAGCTTAAATTTTAATTAAATTCATTTTGAAATTCCTTCTTGTCGTCCATTCTTGTACACACTTAATTCTCTTTGAAAAAGCAATGTCCCACAATAATCTATCTTCCAAATAACAGCTATTAGAGTTTTATCTCATACTGGTACCGAAAATTACAATTTAGATTAACTTAGGATAATGCTACATGTTTGCTGAATTACATGAAATTTTAGTTAAAAGTTCTTGGTAATTACACAATTAAGTGCTAATTGGTTTCATCAATCACATTTTTTTTTTTTTTTTTTTTTTTTTTTTTTTTTTTTTTTTTTTTGCAAATAGATGAATAAAGAATTTTGACGTGACAACGTCTTGTAAATTGGTTTGCCGGGAGACACTTCAAGAAACTGCGTTACGTTACGTTATTTTTAAACCAATATCAATTTGTTTGAAATAGATATTAAAAGAATTATACAACAGACTTCGAATATCGACTACTTGATTATATGATATACGATTAATCATCACGATTAATCATCACGATTAATCATCACTCTTCGCATAGTTATTTATATCATCTATTATGGTCAGTTAACCTATTCATAAATATGCGTCAATTTCGCGTCTACTTTATAAAAAAATTCCGGGCTTGTTTTATTTTCCTATCCTGTATATGCACAGTGTTAAAAAAAAAAATGGGACAGATTTTAAGATACGGTAAAGTAAATAGTTTTTATAAGAAATCAGGACGCAATCTATTTATTTATCCAAATGTAAAGAATATCTCATAGTAAACTAAATATCGGTGCTTCGTTCATATACTTAAAAATAATAAGCATGCATCGTCAATTGCAGCACACTTTATTACACATGATTTGGGGAGACATCACGAGAAATGGTGAATATGTGCATAAATCTCATGCAATCAACTGGGCGCTCCGAAATTCGGAATTAAGTCAATATTACATACCTTGTCTACTTTATCATAGAATTAAATCCAATGCACGTCCAACATAGACTATTTGTGCCGTCACATTTCGCAAAAAAAAAAAAAAAAAAAAAAAAAAAAAAACATTTATTCTGGGTCACCTGCTTTTTTTGTTTGTGAATAGTTTGTAATCCGCTTTCCTATACAAATTTCTTTGTTGTAATTGTACTCTACTATCTTATAAAATTTTAGTAAAATAAAAAATATTAAGTAATTTTCTGCATTATTTATTATTTGTTAATTAAGATGGATATTAGTGAAACAACAAGTTCCTTAAAATTAAAAAAATAGTTCCTTTGCTAGTAAAAAAAAAAAAAAAAAAATTAAGAATTTTGATTGTTTTTTTAATTAAATTCATTTTGAAATTCCTTCGTGTCTTCCTTATGCCTTTTTGTTCACACTCAGTGCACTTCAAAAAATAATCTCTTGCAATAATCCATCTTTTAAATAACTGCTATTAGAGTTTTATCTCATACTGGTACTCAAAAATTACAATTTAGGTTAGTTTTAAAAGATAATTTTACATGCTTGTTGAATTATACGAGCTTTTAGTTAAATGTTCTTGGGAATTACACAATTAAGTGATACTGGGTTTCATCAAAAACAAAATGGTTTGCAAATACATAAATTAAGATTTTTTAAGTCAACAACAGTTTGTCTGAAATAGATAATAAAAGAATTATACAATATAGCCTTCGATTGTCGACCACTCGATTAATCGCCATTCCTTGCATAGTTTATCATAATGTTCTGTTACATGTCTGCGTTATTCAATAAAAAACGTTACATTCTGACGGTAAATATTTAAATAAAATAATCTAAACCATAACATTTTATGTTAATATTCATAGTTTGTTTCACAATACATTTAATATTTATAAAAGTGGTCTTTAAACCAGAAAAAATATTAATATTTATAGTTTATCTTTCATTTCTTTTAATATTTATAATAAAAAGGGTGAAAATTGTACTTTGTGCCAATATATTAAGAATGAAAAACGTTAAATAGCATAAATCTATATATACAAAAGGATTATAATTGTTTGAAAGCTTTTGAAGCTCCATTATCAGTGCGAAAAATAAAAATTTAAATGTAACAAAATATGGACGTATCTCACTGTTCATCGTTAATGGCGAAAAAACGGTGTATGTCTATAAATAACCGCGGACAAATTTTTTTACACATTATGATGAGACGAATCGGAATTGCTTAACCGTTCCAAAACAGTTTAAGCAAAAAGTAGAAAAAGGAAGATAGAAAGGGAAATTTTACAAACTTAACAAACTTAAAAATTAACAAACAATTTAATTTAACAAACTTAAAAATTTGAAGGCAAATTTTTGAAACATTATAAATATTCTTTCCTATTTTTATTATAAATATTAAAAGAAGCAAAATATAAACTATGAATATTAAGTTGTTGTTGTTGTTGTTGTTGTTGTTGTTGTTTGGGGGGGGGGGTTAAAGAACATTTTATAAATATTAAATGTATAGAAAGACAAACTTTGAATATTAATATACATATATATATATACAAGGTGTCCCTAAACGCATGGTACATACGCTAGGGGTGATAGAACACATCAAGACGAGTAATAGTAAATAGGTACCAAGGGTCCCAAACGGATTCCAAAGGAGACAGGCGCCAACAATGTTTAAAGTCCCAAATTGCAAATGATGATAAAAAACGGAAAAATGGGTCGATTTTTTTTGCGGTTTCCGTTAAAATCATTATTTAATTTAGTATTTCCTTTTAAAAAAAGTTTTAAAGAAAAAGTTATAAAAGTGCCGGTAGAAGACGCTCTAAACTTTAGAATACTGAACAACTACTTTTTATCGGAGTTTCTTTTTAACACTGTTAAATGTTTTCTAAATCTTAGACCTTCACTTAAATTTTGTGTGCACAAGTGAAATAATCTGGAGTGGTTAAGTGAAGCAAGTTTAACTGTGTTCAGAGGATTGATTTTTGAACGATCGTATATAATGAGCAAAATAATAAGTGACGAAGCAAACTTTAAGAGATGATAGTACACATCAAAACAAACAACATTCACTAAGTAATGCATGATTTCAATTCAAACGCAAATGTGTTAGAACATGTTCAAACTAGATACATGCAAGCGCTATAGCTATCATTATGCTGTAAGTTTGCGGAAGAAGAATATGAAAATGTGACATGGGGAAGAAGAAGTACGCGTATGCAAATTTTCGCTAGCATAAAAGTTACTTATTCGAGTGCGTAGTTTTAGAACTGGGAACTGTTCACAGCAGCTGTCTTCATTTGCTCTGTGGATAGCCGATAATATGCACTCTAAAAGGAGAAGGCCGAGATGCATTTACAGATGAGTACGGAGCTGCACACGGCAATGCAACAGAAGCTCAAAGATTGTACCGAGAGTGTTTTCCAACCAGACGTGTTCCTGATGCGAGGATATTTCAACGATTGCACCAACAACTGTGCTAAAGGGGTTCCCATGCAACTTGCAATGAAGGATACCGGACGTTCCAAGAGTGTAAGAACGCCATCCGTTACGGATAACATTTTGGATCGTATCAGCGAGAGGCCTGAATCTAGCACGCGGGAACTGTCCAAAGAAGTGAACGTTTCCCATAATACCATGTGGCGAGTTCTGCGAGATGAAGGAATGCATCCGTACCATGTGCAGAGAGTTCAAGGCCTAGAACCAGCGGATTACCAGTCACCTGTCAATTTTAGCACGTGGTTGCTCCAAGAAACGGCTATGGACCATGCTTTTTGTGTACATGTGTTGTTCACAAACGAATGCACATCCACACGCGAGGGTATTTTGAATATCCACAATTATCATGAGTGTTCAAATGAAAACCCATACACAATACGTCCACGTTCGTTCCAGAGACGTTTCGAGGTCAATATTTGGTCCGGAATCGTTCACGATTATCTACTTGGGCCACACTTATTGCCAACGCGGCTGGATAGAGATTCATATTTTGCATCTTTGCAAAAGGTGTTGCCAGAACTATTAAACCATGTTCCAGCACCCATCAGACGACGTATGTGTTTCCAACACGACGGAGCACCGGCCCATTACAGCCTGGATGCCGTAACGCCCTGAATATCATGTGTCCGGGGCGATGGATATGTCATTGCGGTCCAATAAGCTGGCCGGCCCGTTCACCCGATTTATCCTGTCTGGACTTTTTCTTGTGGAGTCATATGAAAAACCTGATATATGAAGATAGTCCTGTAGATTCTGCTGAAGACCTTGTTGCCCGGATATCCGTTGCTTCGGCCTCCATAAAAGAGATGCCTGGTATTTCCACCAATAGACGGCGGTCAAAATATCGATGGCTTCATGCCTGTGTGCGTGTTGGAGGCCTCAATTTTGAACAATTTCTGTGATGGAGTACTTCGCGTTGTTTATTTTCATTTGATTGAATAAAGTGTTTTTCTTTCTTTTGTTGGTTTTTTTTCATTCCATCTCTGTTTTCCCTGATTTCCATCATTTTGTTATTATTTTGCTCGTTACATCCGATCGTTGAAAAATCAACCCTCTGAACACACTTAAGTTATCTCCACTTAACCACTCCCGATGATGTCACTTGTGCTCACAAAATTTATGTTAAGGTCTAAGCTTTAGAAAACATTTAACAGTGTTAAAAAAACCGGTAAAAAGTAGTTATTCGGTACTCCAAAGTCTAGAGCGCCCTCTACCGTCATTTGTATAACTTTCTCTTAAAAACTTTTTTTTTAAGAAAATATTTATTTAAAGAATGATTTTAGCAAAAACCGCAAATAAATCGACCCATTTTTCCTTTTTTTATCATCATTTGCAATTTGGGATCCTAAACTTTGATGGCGCCTATCTCCTTTGGAATACGTTTGGGACCCTTGGTTTCCTATTTTCAATTACTCGTCTTGGTGTGTTTTATCGTCCATAGCGCATGTATCATGAGTTTAGAGGCACCCTGTACATTTAGATTATTTTATTGAAATTTCTACAGTTAAAAAGTAACGTTTTCTCAAGAATAACACAGGCATATAACGCACTATTGTGATGAACAAGGAAAGGGGTGACGAATATTAGTATATGTCATATAATCGAGTGTTCGATAATCGCAGCCTGCTATATAATTGTTAATTGAGGATACTATTAACGTTGCCATGGGTACGTTTACTCAGTCCATTATGCATACAACTGACTATTTCAAATATATATATTACTAATATCATTGTAAAAAAATTGAAATTGTTTAATTCCACAAATTAGATTAATTTTCTTGAAAGAACTTAAAGAAAATTCTTTTTTTTTTTTTTTTTTTTTTTTTGTCTGCATTTCTTTAAAAAAATTCTTCAACCCCCTTACAAATTAAATATATTAAATAAGAAAAGCACATGTCAGGAAAATTTATTAAAACTGTCAATTAAATTTCATTTTAGACATAAAATGGATAATGTGCTATGATTATGAAGACGTATTTGATTTCCATGTTTTATTTAAAGAAAATTTTGACATTAGAGATTTGAAGTTAACTTAAGCAGTTTTCTTAACGTGTGGCAGTGCATAAAGTTTAAAATAATAGTGTGAATTTAAATCAGTGATACTTTATATCGAAAATAATTATAACTTGATTAAAAATTTAATTTTTAAAATTATAAAAAAGTTGTTTTTTTTACATTAATAAGATTATGCGAACACTATCAGGAGTTTTAATATTTATAATGTTTAATTTACCGTTTGTTTGTACCTATTTCAATTAGATGGTATAAGGTATAATGTTACACGATCATGGTAAATGGAAGCATACATTTCTGACCTATACAACACGGCTTTATGGGCTATTTGACCCATTCTAGACTTCTATGAGTTAATTAGATTACTTGTTTATCTTTTTTATCTTATTTTTAGCTCTTTGCATCTACTAAGATCAGAATTATTAATTAGATGTTTCCTGAAAAAAGAAAACTGTATACCTTTATATGCTGTGCACATACTTTTAAAGACTGTAATAAAAAGTAAATAAAAATCTGTATTTCACAATATAATGTTCTGGCAACAATCACTACACTGTTAAAACTAATGGTGACACATTGCACCTTTTAAGGGTGAAAGGCTTGTCTGACTGCTGACACACCTAAAGGAGCCAGAATGACACCTTTAATTAGGGTGAAAATATGGCACTCTTAATCCACAGTGTCCAATAACAAAAAATTAAAAAATATACAAACCGCCTTTTGGCCGACGAAGGATTTGAACTCACAACGTCTGATTTCAAGCTCAGCGTTCTAACCGCTTGGCCATCGAGTTCACCTTCATACATTCATAGCCATAGATTTTACTTGCCGTCACAGAAAACAGAAAGACAAACGTCACAGCGCATACGCATGGTTCCAGTTACCCGATGAGGTGCCACATTGCTGCCTATACGAAGTATATGGCACCTTATTTAGCTCCAATCACCGAGTAAGAGACCTGTCGGCATTTTCAATCACATTTTCAAGCCCCTATGGCACCCTAGGGTTCCAAATGCCCCGGGTTCCAATGAACGCTAGGGCCTTTTCACCTCCGGGTCCCAAATGGTACCGGTTTGTCCCCTTCACTTTTAACAGTGTATAAGCATAATTGCTGTAAAAGTACCAGCTGCTGACTTTAAAAGTACTGTAAAGTTTCTTAAGTCTAATGAAAGTCGCGTTGTTATTCGCTGCGTGACACATGTGACAAAAAGAATTCGAATTTTACTTAATTTTTAATTTCTTTTTCCAGAATCAGTATTTAACCCTTTCGGCTCTGGTGTACTATTAATAGTACATGTCTTTTAATGGAGTATTATTTTGTTCTAAAAAATACTTTTGCTTGTATTTACATGTAGTAATGTTAGTATATATTTATGCATTTATTAAATGACTTCATTTATGCTTCACCATTTAGTAATAATAATAATTATTATTATTTTTTGAATTCGTTTGCGATTCTTTTGTTTCAAACACTTATTAAATTTAAAATAAAAGTTACTTTCCTGAAAGGATCGTGTGTAATAAAGCTCAAAAAGTATTAAAAAGTTGTAATATAAGTTAAATCTTATTGTAATACAATATTTTCTAAATATCTCCAAAAATTCTTCCTTAGCATATTGTCATATGAATATTACTTCAATTGTACGCAAAACAACAACATACGTTATCTTTCAGACAATGAAATATTCGTTAAACACTAATTAATCTATATGGATAGCTAGTGTTAAAGTTATTAACGTAAAAGTATTTTTTTCTAAATACTGAAAAAAAATTCGGACCCGAAAGGGTTAAAATGGATTTTACTGCATCGGTGCTTGAAAAATTACAACATGAACTGGCAGGAAAAAGTACCGTATTTTTCTGAAAAGAAAAAAAAGGGGCTGATTTAGCTGCCCCCTCTTTTCTCCCACCTCTGTTGTAACCTTTCAGGAAATTCGCTGTGAATTTTAATTTTTTTTTGCTTAGGATCACCTCTGATTCTGTCAGATTTTTTCCAAAATTAAGGCAGTCATTTCCGAAAATTAAAAAAAGTCGATCGTAAATCTATAAAAATCTTGATAAAAAAAAAAGTCTTTGTAAATTAGTGGGGGGATCGCCAATTTCGTTAAAGGATTGCAGGAAAAACGCGAATTTTGCCAGAGGATCGGGCGTTCACCCTAGGCTCGGAAATTTAGGGGACACCAAATTTACACTACAAACGTCATTTTTGGACTGTCACAAGAAAAAGTTGGGAGAGGGGGGGGGGGGCGTAAAATTCTAATTATGTTCCGTGTGCAATATTCTCTTCTCACGAAAATGATTGTGAATTAGGAAAATCTGCTTTTGCAGCAATAAAAACACAATTTTGAAGCTGGAAAATTAGTTTTTAGAATAGAAAAATTCACTTTTGGCATAAACTCTTTTTTGTGCTCCTTTGACAAAATTTGCATTCTTTTGCGATCTTCTGACGAAATCTACTGTTTTTTCGGGATATTTTGAAGAATTGGCCGTTTTTTGCGTGAATTTTTAGCGAAATTTGCCGTATTTTGCGAATCTTTTGTCAGTTTTATTGCGATTTATGGACGAAATGCGCCGTTTTCTTCGTAAACCTTTTGACGAAATCTGCCGTTTATCACAATTTTTAGCTTGTTGTTGCCGTTTTTCGTGATCTTTTGGCGAAATTTTCCGTTTTATCGAAATTTTTCGTTTTTCACGATCTTTTGAGGAAATCTGCCGCTATTTCGGGATTTTGTGACGAAATTAGCAATTTTTTTGCGAATCTAGCCAGAAATTAGTCGTTATTTAGCGATTTTATTACGATTTTTGCAGTTTTTCCGCGATTCTTTGACGAAATTACGCGTCCCGTGGGACGCGTAAGAGCTATTTTTTTGCGTTCCGTCGCCGATTTTTTGCGTAGTTTACGCGCTATAGCGCGTCCGAATCATCGCTCAAAGGCTGCGTTTTTTCAAATGTGGGGCAAAAAGGGTGCTAGTTTTTGGAATTAACGACAACAGGGGCGTTATTTTTTTATGAGGGGCAAGAGGGGCGCTATTTTTTAAACTAAAGGGCAGGAGGGGAGGAGCGCCCCCCTCAAACCCTCTGGGGAAAACTCTGAATCAACATTACATTGGCGACGAAACTTGCACTAATATGACACAATTACAATTTCTCTTTATAAAGAAGTCTATAAATAGCATTCTTTTCCCCATCGCAAAATTACATGCATATTTTTCATATTCATATTTCTTATTTGAAAGATATTTCATCGTTCAACAGGTATATTCCCAACATATTAATAAATATATTCCCAAACTTCCTATCACGCTTGCCTGTTATAATGTTGAATGTAAACATTTGAGTGCCGGCAAATTCAAAATTTTACTTTTAGACGCATTCGTAGTAAAATATTTAGTTTTATGAAAGAAAATACTCATTTATTTTTACTGTGACATCATTTTCACTTACTGAAAGCCTCCAAGATGAGCATCTCATTCTTAGTATTAGCGGTAGGAAATACTTTTTTAAAAGTAACAGTTTTTTTATTAAAACTTGTATTATTTTAAATTATGAAGTCATTTTCTATTCAAAAGCTTAAAAATGGTTATTCTTAACTGTAGTGCTTATATGGAATCCATAATGATATAATAAATTTCATTCTTTCCTTTCTCACTGCAACAATGGAAGTAACCGGATTGCCACCAATGTGAAGAAATTTCATAAAAGACTTTTACAACTGGAAATAAAATATAACAAGTGAAAATTGCACGTGAAGCGTAGCAAATAAGGTTGCGTTCGTACGATAACGAAGTTTTGAAAATATTCAGATCTTGCTGATCTATATCAGTACTTCGGATACAGTATCTTTGTGTTCCTGTAAATATACAGGAAGTAATTTTTATTACACCTCAGCAGCGTATAAGATATTTTTAAAATGTGAAATAGTTGAATATAATTTAAACACGCCCCAAATAATGTTTCTTCGTATAGCATTAAGTAGTGGAATATTTTTGTGTGTCCCTGTAATTTAATAATAAATATACTTTGTATCACAGATTGTACAGAATGTATATTAAAGCATAGCACTGCAGTGCTATGCTTTATTTATTTCCAGTGTGACTCCGTAATGTTATTTTAATACGGAATTTAACATTGAACGAGTTATTTATCTTAATATATATATACTTGATAGGTTCATGTCAATTTCATTATGTTCAAATGAGTGTAAAACCATTAAAATGCATTTGAAACTTCCATTGGCCGTAATGTAACGGAATACTTTTAATTGTCCCTGTAATTGATCTATGCATCCGATTTTCATAAAATTTGAAATAACTCGATAAATCAAACGATTTAAATGCACTTGAAACTTTTTTCCCCATTGACCGTAATGTAACGGAATCCTTTTGATTGTCCCTGTAATAATCTATGCACCCGATTTTCAAAAAATTTGAAATGACTTGACAAATTATATATTAATTATGTATTTTAAATTTCAAACGATTCGGTTCCGTAGTTTTTGCGTTGTTATATGCGGACAGACAGACGGACGGACTGAACGACAACTATAGGTGCTACGTATTTACATAATTACGAACGCACCTAAAAAATGAGATTATTTTTTAAAATAGAAAGTATGAGCACCTCTTCAAATACAGTGCTTTCATTTTAAAAAAGAATCATCGAATTCGATTCTGTAGAAAACTCCGGCCAGATGACTAGTAAAACAGCCTTATCTTTTAAATATATAGATTTACTTTTCGTTGCTTTATATGTGCTATAAAATATTTTTAAACTTTGAAACTGTTGAGATTATAATTTCTGATTAACAGTTTTTGAAAAGATTGCATTTTATGATGTTACAAAAGGTTTAACAATGCTGTTAATATTGTAAAATTTTTATAAATTAGATTTTTGCACAATATACAAAAATAAATATTATTTAAATTTATACATAAAACTTTTATTTTTGTACTCTGCTACTATTCGGAACATATATTTTTGTTCTTGATAAAACTCATCAGTAACTTATTGACCGATTAAAGAGAACGTTTAAATGAAGCTTGGTGTGAATTAATAAACATGCTAAATTAGTTTTGGAATTTTCTAAATAATCACTATCTCTGCCACTTTTAAGGAAAATTCTAATAGCAGCCATTTCGAGAGAAACGTTAGATCGTTACGAAAGAATTTTATTGGTCACAGAAATTCCAAATACTTAAAATGTGGACATATTTAGAAGAAACTTTTAAGATTGTTGGTGCTATATATTAAATTGTAGCTTATAGTTTAATCGTGTAAAAAATGGCTTGTATCAGAAAGAGCGATAACGAAGGTTTACAAATTAAGAAACATCGTATCCTATAAGTAAATATTTTAAATTACTTTTCCACACATTAGTTAATTCACATATCTACATATCTTAATTTTATCAATATATTAACGTAAGACGATTGCATGAATTTTAATCGTCATTTAAAAAAGATAATTATAGCGCGTTTTAGAGACAAAGTCAGTCCTGTCTCAAATTTTCATCTTTAATAATAACACACCCATACTTAATCTGCTGCTCGCCGGCCGCATATGTCCCGTCGACCTTTAACATATGGTCCGAAGCGCATGATCATTAATCTCTATTTATAAAATTAATTAAGATACGCATACATTTTTTAAGACCTCCATTGTTCTTTTATGTATTTTCATGAGAAGACAAAATTTGTCCTGTTATTTATAATTACTAATTTAAAGTGAACTTAAACATTACAGTTGCCCTGTTCTTAGTCAGGAATTCTTGTTTGTAGTTCTACTCGATTGTGCGATCGTGGTGCATACATTTTTTAACCTTCAGAACTAAACAAGCATTATTCCAAGTTAGTTATATGTGCATGATATATTTCAACATTAAAAAAAGTTTTGCGATTAGAAAATGACTGATTTATTTAATATAATCCTGTTTTTTTTTCTTTAGAACTTGATTGTATTTATCATAGAGCTATGTTCATTAGGGTTAATCTTTTGGCGAAAAAAAAACTGGCAACAAAAATTTTATTACTTTATTTCCAGAAAACAATCTTCAATACATATTTCTACATCATTTGCGACAGAAATCTACCTCGTAGCTATTGTTTAGACTTTTTTTTTACTTTTTTTTACAAATTTCTAATTCAGATTATATTAAAAAAAGATTTGTTACATAATTTTCATTATCGATTTTATCGTTTTTTTACATTATATTTTAAGTAAGTTACAGCCCGCCAAATTTTGCAGACATACACTGGTGTGCAAAATTTAAGGACGAATCCTAAAATGTTAATTTTCAAGGGATTTTTAAGCGATAATTTTCAAAAGGGAGTTATATAATTCGAGTAATTACAATCCCTGCATAACAGATAGTTCATATAACACCTCATTCAGGCCACACATGGTCACAAGAGTCACAGTTACAAGGGCGAAACAAAAAATAGGAAATTCCATACGTCTCTTTTATGAGTCTCAGATGATTACTATATGTGACTCTACTGACAGGTCATTGTGACTGATGCTTTGTGGCCAGTCACCAGGTGACTTTACAATGTCATTTTATTGAGACTCTCGTGTGACCTCTCATCTGGAGATCAATTTCAAAGTCACTGTGCACATTGTATTAGGATAAATTACCAAATGATGTCCCATTAAAGTCACATGGTGACTTTTCATTATTTTCCACAGTGGTTACTTCACAGTAGGCTCCCTGTCACCATTTCACAAAGTCTTATGTCAGAAAGTCACCATGTGACTTTAATGTGACATTATTTGTTGATTTATCATAATGCAACATTCACAATGACTTTGAAATTGAGTCTCCAAATGACAGTCACATGAGAGTCTCAAAAAAACGACATTGTAAAGGGACCTGGTGACTCGACACAAAGCAGCAGTCGCAGTAACCCGTCAGTGGAGTCACATATAGTTGTCATTTGAGACTCATAAAAGAGACGTATGGAATTTCCTATTTTTTGTTTCGCCGTAGTCACTGTGACTCTAGTGACCATGTGTGACCTTAATGAGATGTTATATCCACTAGATGTTATGCAGAGATAGTAATTATTCGAATTATATTACTTACATTTGAATTTTCGCGTGAAAATTATTACTTGGAAATCCCTTGAAAATTGGCATTTTGGGACTCGTCCTTAAATTTTACACACCAGTGTATGTTTGCGGCCCACGATAAAATAGATTGAGTATGGCTCCGTTAACACGTTCGTCGCCCAGCATGATTCAGCTCAGTTTTCAACAGGACTGAAATCCGAACGCAGTAGCTCCAGAACGTAAACAGAGCCAGGGCTGCCCCATGTGACAATTTTTAACATTTTCCAAGAAAGTTCAAAAGTGTTTATTAATTCTGTTTATCTGTCCGTCTAGCAGCCTGGCAGTCTGTCCGTCTGTCCGCGCTCTAAATCTCGTAAATATACTCGGATTGCCCTGAACTTTTTGGACGTTATTGGCGTTTAGTGTAGAACGAACCCTATTTCAAATGAAGTTACTAGAATTATTAGTTTATTTACAGGGATAGCCAAAAGTTTACCGTTACATTATGGCCTATGGGAAAAATAGTTTCAAATGAATTTTAAAGGTATTATACCCAGTCAATTTTATGTTTAATTTGTTTTCAAAACCTATCTTTCTGGCAATGGTTCTTCATAATGTTTTTTTTTTTTTTTTTTTTTTTTTTTTTTTTTTTTTTTTCATTATTTTTCCCATTTAAACAGTTGTCAAACAAGAACCATGAATGTAAATGGTTCAAACTTGGAACATGTTTTTTTTTTTTTTTAACTTGTTTTACTTTAATTTTGATTCAGTAAATTTGAAAAATATATTTACTTTTAAAAATATGATTTTTTTTTTAAGTAGAAATTTTTTTCAAATTTTTACTTTAAGTATTTGTAATTTTTTTAATTAATATTTAAAAAAATGCAGAACCAAAATTAAAGATTATATATTTTTGTTTATTTAAATGAAATATATATATATATGTATATGTATATATATATATATATATATATAATTCTACAAATAATATTTCGATTTGATAACGATTTTAAATTACACCACGTTTTAATATTTTTAAATATATATTTTTTTTAATTATGAGAAGTTCTATCAAAATACTTTGTTTAAAAAATGATCTGGTTAATCACCACAAACAATTTCAAATTTTTAATTCAACAACTTAAAATTAAGTAGATTTAATACATGAAATTTCACAGTACTTTACTAAGCGTAGAAACCAACTTTAGTCAAAAATGTCCAAGCCGGGAATCGAACCCGGAACAATTGGAACAGCCTAGCGTTCCAAGTGCTCTACCATTTAAGCTACGAGGACGATGCCCAGCGTAGCATTTCTCACTTTATATACGTTGGTTAGGCTGCAATTCGCAGCACGAGATGGAAAATCGTTAATTAAGAAATTGATTAATATCAAATATTTATGTAACTTAAAATTGTTTTAAAATGTATCCCAGATCCCCTTTAACGGACAGGTTCCTTTAGAATTGGTCAAAAAATCAAGGTTTTTCTTCAATGTTAAATATAAGCCTGTATAATTATGAATATTTTGACGCCTCATTTTTACGCATACGGTAATTATATCGGAAGATATTGCAAATTATATTAATACACTCACCGTAATTACCTACACAAATGAAAATTTAAGTGGCCTTTTTCTCCATGTTCATACTTTCTTCACTTTTATGTTTTAAAATTTCTAACAAGGGAACCACTTTTGGTGATACTTGTACCAAAAATCGAAACCTGGTGTATTTTTTAGCCCTATACATAAAAGTTAGATAACCGATAAATAATCTCTGTTAAAATCATATTTTATGTATTTTTTATACTTTAAATTTTTTATTAAACAATTTTTATTTGTATATTGCTCGCCAAAATTGAGTTAAGTCGCCAAATATGGCGTTACGAATGTTTTGTTTGCCTTACGTTTGGGTTATGACATTCGGCTAGGGTGCCGGAAAAATCTATTTTTGAAAATACGCCAACCTTTTCCCCGCCAAAAATGTGAATACGATGTCTTTATTTTCCAAAACTTAAGTTATAAGCTTTTGAGGGAATTTGTAAACTTTTTCAATATTTGGTATTTATTATTAATTAATTTATACTATCCGTCCTCGGCAACCAGTTTGGTTTCCCTCAAAAGCATACTAAGCATGTAATCATATTGCTTTTACTCAAAATTTATAATAATTGATCCTTTTTTTTTTTCTTTTGCCAAATTAGAAGATTTTTCTGAAGAGTTAGGTACAGATGTCACATACACAAAACATTGGAGGCAACAAAATGGCAATTATATGCCTCACTTGATAACTCGGCTGTTGTTTATTTATTAATAAACTGTTTATTTATTTTTTTCCTATTTTTAATTAATTAAATTATATAAATTGTTTTGTTCTATAATTATTAATTAAACTTTTTTTTATTTATTATTATTTCCTTTTTAAAATAATAGAAAATAGTTTTAAAATATATATGTAACTTGTATTGAAAACTATGTTTTCCATAAATTGGCGCCAGACAAAAATCGCGCCAATGTGGTGCGTATGTGACTTCTGTGCCGATAAATCAAGACCTAGGTATTTTTATGCTAATCTGGCTCGCCAAATATCGTACCCGTGACATTTTATTGTATTTCATTAATTTCATTTAAAATGTAAGATAATCCTTCACTTATTCATTTATAATAACATAACTTTAATTTGAAACTGAATCGTTTAAAATTCGTGATTTTTATTTATTTTTCATTCATTTTATTTCATTTGGATTTCGTGAAATAAAAAAAATAACAAATAAGCGTGATTTTTGTGCCACATACGTAAGCGTAATATAGTATATATAAACTTTTAAACGTTTTTCTTAAGAAAAAAAAAAAAAAAAAAAAAAAAAAAAAACTATGTTAAAAATTTTATAAGAGACCACGAAATAAACATTTTTTTTTAAGTTATGCTGCTGCAAAATCAAAAAGTATGACTTTAACAGATTTTTTTTCGATTCTCAAACTTTCTAATACAGGCTTTTAAACTGCAGTAAAGTTTAATGCTAGGTGCGAGTAACACGAAAAGCAGTTCCCTTCTAAGACTTTTTTTTGTATTTGAGATCAAAATTTAAATTTTTTGTACATAAACTACATTTTGCACGTACGATGTACATTTGCAACACGAAAAGTAGTTTCCTTGTAAGACTTTTTTATATCTAAGATCAAAATTTAAATTTTTTTTACACTTATTCTTTATTATATATGTGATAAATTTGCTCATGGAATTAGCTTTGGGGATTTTTGTTATTATTAAAAAATGAATATATGTATATGAAGACGTATTTTCAGCGTTTTAGACTATTATATCAGTAAAAAAAAAAAAAAAATATTAAGTGTTATATTAAATGCATCTACAAATCCATGCGCAGTCATATGTAATACACATTTGAAAACCTTTTTAAACACGTCAGAAGTTGTACGTTAAACGTAGGAAATGAGGTGCGTTCGTACTATAACGAAGTTTTAAAAATACTCATGTCTTGGTGTAATAGTATACAATACTTCATATACAGTATAAGTATACAAAATCTTTTGTGTATTCTTATAAATGCTATCTGCTTTCTATTATACAGTATGTAACCTTTAGTAAACCTCACCCTTGTATATCAATTTCATAAAATGTGAAATATAATTAAAACATTCCCCAAACAATGTTTCATCCTATACTATTTTGTAATCGAATACTTTTGTGTGGCCTTTTAAATTAATAACAAATATTCCTTGCACCACAGATTGTACAGAATGTATATTTTGGTATATATTCCACAGATGTATACTAAATTTATTATGTTCGAAAGAGTGTGACATCATTAAAAAGCACATAAAACTATTTTTGCCCATTGGCCGTAATGTAGCAGAATACTTTTGACTGCCCCTGTAATTTAATTATGCATCCGATTTTCATAAAAATTGAAATGACTCGAGAAAATTATACAACAATTATGCATTTTAAATTTCAGATTGGGTAGTTTTTGAATTGTTATATGCAGACGGACAGACAGACCAACGAACGAATGGACTGAGCGACGATTATAGATGATACGCATTTATATAATCACGAACGTACCTAAAAATGGCCAAAAATATCAATTTTTTAAAAAGTAGTAGAAATTTTTAACAATTCATATTTGTATATATATTTTTTTATTTTTAATTAAATATGCAATTAAGAAACATTTTTTTTAAATGTACTTTTAGTTGAACATTAAAGTGGAATGTATGCACCATTTAAATCACATTTTCACCTACCATCATACGTAGTATGGGATAAGTCTTGCAACCGTTTGCAAAATCAAAAAAAATATTTTTGATGGATTTACACATTTCAAAATTGAAGATTCCAAAAATCATATTTTTATAAAAATGATTGTCGGCCGTCTGTCTGTCTCTCTATCTGTGTGTCTGTAAACGCTTTATCTTCCGAACAAATTAAGATAGAAACTTAAAATTCGATTATCCAGAACTGTTTTTCTCGGACACTCGAAATATTCGTTCTGATGAAAGGCATATAAAATGTTCGAATCTTTTTGTTTTAAGGAGTAGATGTAAAAGACGATAAAATAACACAATTTTTTCATAAAGAACGAAGTCGGTCAGATAATCAGTTACCGAGATATTTTTAATCCTATTTTTCACACTCTTCGATTTTTCATGACCCTGTATTTCATTCAAATTTCAATTTAAAGATAAATTTTATTTGGATAGGAGAAGCTTAATTCGATGCAGTAAACTATTAGTTAATATGATTATTATTTTTGGAGTTATAAGGATGTTTCTTTTACGCAATTCTAAACAACTTGAGTAATTTGACGTTTTATTACATTTGTCGAAATTGGTTCATCAGTAATTCATTAATAGAGCATTATTATGCGTTAAAAGCATTTAAATGTACGATTAAATTTCTTTTTGGAATTGCGATGCATTTTATAAATATTTCAAGCATGTTTTATTTTCATATATTTATATTATGCGTATCCATGATGGGTAATTAATACGTTCCCCCCCCCCCCCACCGACTAGTTAAAAAAAAATAGAAGGTAAACTACTCCCTTAAATATAAACTAATTGAATGCTTTTATGGTAATTAATAGCGAGGCTTAGACTCAAACAAACAAACAACAAACACTTTTCGGGCCTTCACAGTTTAAACCCCAACTGACACTCCGGCAATAAATAATATTTGTTATCTAAATAATGAAAGAACCATTAGTTGAGTTTTTAATGAAAACCTTGAGATGAAATACTTGATTCCAGCATATCATGTATCCATGCTAAGGTACTTTTTATGCGAGTTTCTATGGAGGCTCTGTCTATCAAACTTATGGACATAATTAGAGATAGAACAATTATGAATTGCGGTTTCACATAGGCAGAGTGTCAGGATAAATATTAGCAAAGGGAAAAAAAGAGCAGGCAGCATTCACATAAGTAGGGCAAAGCTCTCCATGTTTTAATCTTAAAAGAAATCATTATTTTACTTTTTCGAATATTATCTTGAATATTGCTTGAGTTTTTGTGTTGTTAAATTCAGTAATTAACCCTTAACTGCTGTGACAAAAATTGTCGCATAACTACTGTGAGCGGTCTGTGATATGCTTAATCTAAATATGAATAAAATGTTCAATTAATTCTAAAAATGCTACATTTATATTAAACTTTATATACAGGACTATTATAAATAAAATTCATTTATTCAAAAGTCTCTGGAGATGGTAATAAGGCTCCAAACGAAGCGAAATTTGACCAGTATATGTAGTTAAACTAAAAGTTAAACTCCGAAGCTTAAAAAAACTCAGCGGTGTGTGAGACCGCTAACAGTAGTTAAGGAATAAAGAGCTATGTTTTAAATTGATTATTTAGCCATTTAAATTTAGATGTTATTACAATCTCGAAGCATCGAATTTTATTTCAAGATTAAGCAATTATTTTATAATATTAATTATTTAATATTGGAAATGGCACAAAAATTGTTATTTCAGCTCCCGTTTTTATCGTAATGTTCCCAAATTAGAGAGGGACCCGCTAGCCATAGGCAAAAATATATGTAGGAAATTTTGTTCAGTTCTATGAATAACATTACAAATTTTTCGATTATGCAATGTTGAAAATGACAAAAAATTGCTATATCAGCCATACGATGTAAAAATAGAAGACCTTTTTTTTCGAGCAACTTAATTAGAACATCTAAATTTTTCCTAAATATGTTTCTACGTTGTTAATAATCTATAAATATGTGGGTCAATAATCTTTATTTATTCATCCAATTTAAATTTTCCATGTTCCATAGTTTACAAGTAAAATGGCCCTACGAGTAATTGACAGACAGACACAAGAGTGATCTTATAACGGTTCTGTTTTATTTTTTAACTACGAAACCCTAAATAACCATTAAAATTGGGAAAAATTATCCAAAATATGTTTGTTAATACTTTTAAAATATGGATATACTGTCTTAAAACTGCAGCCACAAAATAACTCAAGTTGAGCCGAATTTCACTCATCTGGTGATTTGAAAGACAGCTTCTGAAATAGAGTTGAAACAACTCTAGTAGCGAGTTGTTTGAAAGCAATTTTAACCAAGATGAGTAGTTTAAAAAAAGCAATTTAAATAAAGACAAATAAAACGTTTAAAAAACAACTCATTCACGATCCAATATATTAGAGCTCTTTCTTGAGAAGCCAAATCCACACTTTCGTTTTAAGAGTGTACATAAATAAATTATACAACCTCTTTTACTTGAAGCCACCTAGAACCGGTTTGAATTCATGAAAAAATAATTCTAATTATCATTTTTTAAACAAATTTAATCCTTTTAAAACAACTTGAGTCTGACATCGGGATATTACGATTCGAAAAACAGAAGTCGCTGTGGAACAAGCAAATGCAATACAGTATTGTCAAGTTATTAAATTTCACGGTCCTTCAAAACAGTTTGAAGTTTTGACACTTGTAAAAGATTTTATCTCTCTTTTTTTTTTTTTCATCTTTTTTTCCCAGTCTGGAAAAGTTTATAGTCTGGGTGTCAGAAAAATATTAAATTCATTTTTAAATGTCTAGACAAAAGGTGATCTTTTATGTTTCATATTTATTCTTCAGTAA
This sequence comes from Maratus speculifer, assembly GCA_964019185.1. Lineage (NCBI taxonomy): Eukaryota > Metazoa > Arthropoda > Arachnida > Araneae > Salticidae > Maratus > Maratus speculifer. Next base: position 26,612 of record CAXHSM010001478.1, on the reverse strand, counting down.
AAAAGGAAAGGCATTGAAAAATAAATTGATTGCATTGATTCTTTTCGTAGGACAAAAGAGCATTTTATATGTAAAAAAATAGTTTAATATAATATTAAAATTTTTTATATTAAAATATCTGTGAAATTTAAGATGTTTATGGAATTTTCTCCGAAGTTTGTCTAAAATACTCAAAATTTATACTAAAGCAACAATGAAAGTGCATTCCATTGGTTCTAATTTCTGGTTTTTAAACAACTGTGTATTTTCTCCTTTTTCCTTTTATCATACATTTTATTCTATCTTTACAATCCATTTTTTAACACTTTGCAACATTGTTGAAATGTTTGTCGGGCTGTCCGTATGTATGCTGTCCACGCTCTAACTTGCGCAAATAAACTTGGATTTTTATACAATTGATGTATGTTAATGGCGTTTATCATCTCATGTTATTGAATAAGAAGTGTGTAGCAGTAACAGGGTCCGAGACAAAAAAATTCTTCAAATTTTCTAAAAAAAATACATTGCTTAAAATTTTTCTCTGGCTAAAATGGCGTTTAAATCATGTTCCTATCTTAATTAGAAGACAATATTTCGAATTATAACGATTTTAGGGTAAACCAGCGGTTCCCAATCTATGGGTCGCGGACACAATTGAGGTTTGTCATCAAAATATCTTTTATTTCATCTGTTTAAAAAGATATCACAATACCAACAGGAAATAATATTTCAAGGGAAATCCTTAATTTCATTCTACATTAATCTACGAACAGAATATCCAGAAAAATTTAAATCAGCTTTGAGGTTCTTGATGAAATTCAACACTTCCTGCTTATGAGAAAATGCCTTTTCTACTTTGCTGTTTTTGAAAGACAAGTACTGAGACAAACTGCGATTTAATATATATTCCCGCATCCACATTGGTAAGCAACAGTACCAGAAATCGCATTGATTATAAAGTTATGTTTTCATAATAATTATGCGTATTTCTAACTATTTTTGTAGTTTGTGCCTTGTTTTAATTACTATTCACTTACACTATTCACACACATTGAGATTACACACACATCTTGTTTTTGTTGATAATACGTTCCGTACGAAAAGTTGCGTTTTTTGTAGGATAGGATACCAGAAAGTATAGAGGTTCGTACAAAAATTGCTATAATGATATACAACTTTATCTTGGGTGGGTCGCAAAATTTCTTTGTACTGAAAGGTGGGTCGCGAAAATTTTTTCACTGAAATGTGGATCGCGTACCAAGAAAGTTTGGGAACCGCTGGATTAAACCACTTTTTAAATAAATTTAAAATTCAAATTTAAAAAAAAATGAGAAGTTTTATCATGTGATTTTGATTCTAAATAATATGGATAACCATAAAAAAATTCAAACTTTAAACTGAATAAAAAAAAATATGTATTTTTTTAAATGTCTCCCAGACCCCCTTAATAATTTCAGTATCGGTCCACTCAAAAGATTCCGTAACATGGTCATGAATAAAACTGATTTGCAGTGCATTTTAGTGACATTGCGCTAATTCAAATCAATAGAAATTGATATAAATCACTGAATTTCAGTACCAGATGATTACTGTAGAATGTATTCATAGCATTTATCTTTGATATACAATGATACAGAAAATAAATTAGTAACAGTACTGTGTTTGATCAATAATTGATGGTTGTTCGTTTTACAATTTTGGTATGCGCGTTTAAATTTAACTATTTGATTACATATTATTCGTTATGTATAAATTATACATCTGGTATACAGGGCTGCAGAAAACAATTTACTACCATTCTTTTTATCAGCGAAAATTCCTGAAAAGGAATTTTCAACTGTGATATGTACTCGTATTTCCTAACTCCAATAAATTTTTACATGCATTTAGTTTATGGATAAGTATATAGGGGGAACTCGGGCACATTGGTATACCCCCCTACTGAATTTTCCAATTGTTCGAAAGTTTATTATTAATTTCTTACTCAACTCAAAATTAAATACGCATCTCTCATTTTAAACTGTTTATTCTCATGAGAAAATTCTTCTCAGTTCTTTCGAACATAGATAATTTAACAAAACACAACTCCAATAAAAAAACCGTAACATTTTTTCACACATACTCATAAAAAACATTCTAATCAAACTCAAAAACAAAAAGAATATTGTTTCACAGAGCTTAGGTAAAAACTGAAGAAATAAACAGATAATGTATTTATCACAAATTATGGTTTGCACAGAAAACTTTTTACATTTTGAAATAATTAGGTATATCTTGGTTGCTAGGCAACACAGCCTGTAGAAAATTAAATAGCATTTTATCAAACACCTACTGCTCACAGGTTCATTACAGGAAGTTTTACAACAGCTCCAAAAGGTGATGTTAGTGTACATCACAACACACAGAACGTCTTGGCACGATTCAATAGTTTGATGAAATGGCACGAGGTATTTGTTGTTTTTGTAGTTAAAAAGCAAATTTCAGTTTTGGACACCTGCAATGGTATTTTGCAACTGTATTTTCAACCGAAAAAAATGCTCTCCCTGGCAAATAAAGGTACTCTTCAGTTCCTCACTCTTTATTGTTCGATAAATTATGAAATGTTGGTATTGAAATTCATTATATTCAAAATGACTGTATGGAGCACATTGTCTATGTCGGGTCACATTGTTACGTATCAGTTTGCCCCATGATAGCTACAGACAACCTAAATCCTTTTCTAGTGTATTTTTTCATTACTTTTTATTATTTTTTTTTACCATACACTCCTTCATCGAACCATTTTTCGATAAATTTCTAATATTAATTTTTATTGAAGTGGAATAGAAATGGAACATTTTATTGAAATGGAACTCTTTTTTTTATATTAGAACATTTTATAGTATTTTTGCAAACAGAAGACGTACGAATTTATCCATCATCTAGTGTTAGTCAAATTAACAAAAGAAAATCACGGCCAACAATCAGATACTACATCCAACAATCAGATAAGAAACAGACAAAACATCAGGTCATTATACATTTAGTTTTGATTGCTTTAATATTATTTACTAAAAAATTGTGGGTGATTTGAATTTTTATAAACAAATATAAAATGGTTTGCAATCTAATTTTCTATGAAAAATATGCATTAATGTTATTTTGTCTCCATTTTTCCCAAACTTATCAAAGTGCCCCATGAGGTGTATTAATCTGCACGGGGATGAGGCACGTTGATACAAATGACTTTTTTATTTTATTTTTTAAATTACACGCAAAAATATTACATAAAACAACGATTGTACATTTTATAGCACACTACACAAGTTTTGCTGACACCACTTGGAAAAATAACTTGAAATTTCTACTTTCTGGACACCAAAAAAAATTCTTAGAAATAAACTGCATCAATGTGCCCCAGTTCAACCTATCGCATATCATATAAAGGGCTGTTCAAAAAATTCGAGTCATTTTCTTACTGTAGGTGGTAGTTGTTAAAATCTCGTTTTCAAATGTGTTATGCGATACCAAATGGTTCAATTAAACATTCAATTTTAACTTATTAAGGGTGTATTCGAAAAAATGATTTTCCACCTTCAAGAGCTCGAAATTTTCCGATACATTTTCAGGCTCATTTTTAAAAGTAGAAACATGAAACTTGCTGGGGTGATTTTTGAAGTGATGTAGAAGATGTCGTGTGAAGTAATTTTTCGCTGAATTAATTAGAATTTGATTTATAAGCAATTATTTTCTCAGCGTGACCCTTTTTTTCGTTCGCAGATCTCCCGCTTCGGAAAACTTGATACACAACGCCGTTTTTGACAGCATTTTTTGCAACATTTTCTGCATTTATCAAGGAATCAACAATCACGGCACCTTGTATAATTTCTAAATAAGAGAATTTGAAAGTTTGGTGCATTTGATAGCAAAAATGAATCTAAAAGTAAATCTGAAAAAAGGCAGTTTGGATCGAAATACACCCTTAAGTGATGAAACTTGTTTCTCTGTAAATCAACTGTTAAATCAACTATTCACTTAAAACAGCTAGTATAATTCTATTCTAAAATCATAATGAACACATAAAAAAAATCCAATACTTATGTCCTTATTATGTTTACAAAAATAAAAAGAGAAGCATGACAATCGGTATAAAATGTCTCTACAAACCACATTGACTATTTCAAAGATCCTTTCCTTTCTCACTAAAATAACGAATCTAGAACTGCTTCTATCCTAAAAAAGTAGAGTTAAAAGAGTTTTTTGTTATTACCATTAGAAATATTATTCCATATTTATTGCTTTTCTACTCGTTTTTATATCACATTCTACAAATGGTAAAAGAATGCTTTTACCATTAGAATATTAGTAATAAGTTTAAAGTGAGTGATACTAAATATCGTTAGTTGATAAAGTGTTAATGTTACTGTAAATACATTTAGGTAAAAAAAAAAGAAAGAAAGAAAGAAAAAGAAAGAAAAAGGAAAAAGAAAGTTGCACCAGTCCATTTTTTCGAAATACGCCTCTGGCCAATGCTTTCTTTTATGGAAGTTCAACTATAAGATCAGATTCACGATAAAAAACATACTTTTGCTCTATACTGAAATCTGTCAACTAATTTGTCTACGGATTTGAAAAATGTAGATTTCAAATTTCTAGAATATTTTAGATTTACTGCAATAGATTATTTATCTACATATAATCCAAATTGTGTCAACACGATAACTTCCGAAAAATTTATTCATTTGGAACCTATTTGGACTTGGGACATTATACTGATCTTGACAGTAACAGGGATAAGTTTGATAGAAAATTATGTAACTCTTATAGTTTGTCAATATGAACACACAAAAACAGAAAACACGGAAATAAGTAACATCAGTAGCATAAAGTCCTAAATACTTGAGCCAATATGAAAGTAATTGCAATACACTGTTAAAAATCTTGCAGCATTTTGTACAGTCATTTCACCGTTTTCTGAAAAACCAGTAACATAACCGTAATTTAACTCTATTCTGACCATAAAATTGGTAAAAATAAGTTCAGAATAACGTAAAAAGACGGTTGTTTTACTTTTTTTGTAGAAAACGGTCAAATGACTGGATAAAATGCTGCAGATTTTTAACAGTGTATGGTATGGATTTTGCAAGAATGCTTTTTTTAACCAAAAAATTTAAGTCATGTAGTCTGTTTACATTGGCAAACAAATGAAACTTTGACATTACGATAACGTTTGAAAACACTGGAACCAATTCGATTGAAAAACAGTTTGTTTAATTTATGTAAAATTTTATGTAAGTATCTTACATTAAAAGAACTAAAAAAATAAACCTACTTTTCTTTTCTTTTTTTTTTTTTTTTTTTTTTTTTTTTGTCAGGTGCGTTATTTTTGTTATCGATTTCCTATTATAAGTGTCAGACTTTCATATTTAAAAATACACTGGTGCAAAATTTAAGGACGTAGTCCCAAAATGCCAATTTTCAAGGGATTTTCAAGCGATAATTTTCACGCGAATTTTCAAAAAGAAGTAATATAATTTGAATAACTACTATCCTTGCATAACAGCTAGTCCATATAACCTCTCACTCAGGTCACACATGGTCACAAGAGTCACAGTCACTACAGTGAAACAAAAAAATAGGAAATTTCTTACATCTCTTTTATGAGTCTCAAATGACTACTATATGTGACTCCACTGTCAGGTCACTGTGACTGCTACTTTGTGACGAGTCCCCATGTGACTTTACAGTGCCGTTTTATTGAGACTCTCGTGTGACTGTCATTTGCAGGCTCAATTTCAAAGTCATTGCGAATGTTGCATCATAATAAATCACCAAACAATGTCCCATTAAAGTCACATGGTGAGTTTTCACCACTTTTCACAGTGGTTACTTCACAGTAGGGTGTCTGTTACAATTTGACAAAGTCTTGTGACAGAAAGTCACCATGTGACTTTAATGTGTCATTATTTGGTTATTTATCATAATGCAACATTCACAATGACTTTGAAATTGAGCCTCCAAATGACAGTCACATGAGAGTCTCAATAAAACGACACTATAAAGTCACTTGGTGACTCGTCACAAAGCGGCAATCGCAGTGACCTGACAGTGGAGTCACATATAGTAGTCATTTGAGACTTATAAAAGAGACGCATGGAATTTCCTATTTTTAGTTTCGCCGTAGTGACTGTGACTCTTGTGACCATATGTGACCTGAATGAGATGTTATATGGACTAGCTGTTATGCAGGGATAGTAATTATTCGAATTATATTACTTCCTGTTGAATATTCGCATGAAAATTATCGCTTGAAAATCCCTTCGTCCTTAAGAGCACACACTAGTCACGCGGTAAAAGCCGAGCGCTAATGTAAAGTCTATGGGAGCGTTCTTTTCTAATATCTCGCTTAATTTTCAATATTTTTAATTGATTTTTTTTTCTCAGGATAGCTGAGGACATTCTATTACCGGGCTAGTTTGTACTTTTCTGATTTTCGTTGTAGTTTAATTCTGAGGACCCTTTAAATTTTGGATTCAGTGAAATTCGAGGTGTTGTGCCCTTTTTACTCTTATAAAATCTATTTCAGCAAAATTCAGAAAAAATTAAAAACGCTTCACGGAATATTAGTGTTTAAGCTTTCCAATGATATGCTTTCCATATTTCTACTGCAATTAGGCTGAGCAAAATTTGGAAATATTTTGATCAGAAATGGAATAAAAAAAGCGTTTTAATTATATGCGCTCCACCTCAGCCAGTCTCCGCCTCTCCTGCCCTTTTGAAAATTACAATTGGTTAACACCAATCCATTTTTGCAAATGAAAGTAACTTTTTTCCCTTCATTGTATTTCCTTTCTGTTATTGGTTTATAGTAACGTGTTAAAATAACCTCCCTTATTTCAAGGTTTTGATTTATTTTTTCTACAATTATTGATAAATTTTAGCTAAAATAGTCTTGAAAAAAATCAACGACTTCTAATTTTTTGTTTTTATAAAACTAACGCAATTTTACTATTATTATATAACTATAACTAACTTCCAAGAAAGAAAATTATACATTTCTTTGTATATATATATATTTTCAAGTCCATACAAAACAAGGTAGATTTGATACAAATTACAGTAAGCTCCTTTTTAGCAAAAAGGAAATTCTGATAATTTTAAAATATAATTGGAACTTTTGTGAAATACATAGGTAGCATTAAAAGGACAAGGAGCTATATTTGGAATTTATAAATTTCCTTATACAGCTAGCAAAATACATGAAACAGGGGGGGGGGGCAGGGGTGTGCAAAGAGAAAACTGCGCCCGGAGTAAAGTTCAGTTTGGCGCCCCATTCCCTGAACTTTTTCTTGTGACAGACTAAAAATTACGTTAGTAGTAAAAATTTGGCTCCCCCTAAATTTCGATCCCGGGGCAACCACCCCCTTCGTCCCCCTCTTTTTCGCAGGGCGCTGCAAGGAGTACATTTTGTGGAGGCTTATTCAACACCGCGCCGTCCGAGGGGGGGGGGGCGCCACATTTATACTATCAACATCATTCTTGGGCTGTTACAAGAAAAAGTTGGGAAAGGGGGCGCCAAATTGAAATTTTGCCCCAGGCGCAGTTTTCTCTTCCCTGTGTTTGTTTTTGGTACTATACGATACTAGGCAGCCCAATTTCAGTCCAGTATTATTAAGTAAAACAGTAAAAAAAAATAAACATTTTCAGTTCGAAAAACAGTTTTATCAAAAATAAGCAGAAATTAAAGTTAGAAAGTTTTAAAGATTGGTAATTTTAAAATTGTTGATTAACTTGTTTCAAACTTTAAAGAAATATTTTTTAATATTTATTACTTTTGAGGAAAACGATACAATTTTAACAGTCGTTAAAAATGGGGAATTTATCCTGCGTAATACATTTTATTTTAATATAACATAAAGGTATATTTGCAAAGACAACGAATTGCAAATATTTATCATTATTTATCTATACTAATATTATAAAGAGGAAAGATTTGATTGTTTGTTTGTTTGCATTGAATAGGCTCCGAAACTACTTGACGGATTTGAAAAATTCTTTCGCCGTTGGAAAGCTACACTATTTCCGGTGAACATAGGCTATAGTCGCCGCTTAAAAGGATAAAAATAAAACGCCGGATAAATGAATCAAAAGCAATTTGAGAAACTAAAGGTTACCTGGCCCACTAGACACATGACAATCACTGAAACACATATGAAAATCGTAACTATGCACCCCCCTCCTCCCCCCCCCCCAAAAAAAAAACATTTTAAACTTTTTAGACCGACCTGATATAAAACCGTGTTTTTTAATTTTTAAAACTATTTAGCAATTACTAAAAAAAGGAAAAGAAATGCTGAAACGCAAATTAATTAAAGTTAAAAATAAATCACGAAACGATTGTTTTGGAGTTTTCAAAAAAGTTATAACAGATAGTAAATATTTTAAAGAGTAGTGAGCATCAAATATGGGGAGGGAGGATTTTTTTTTTTAGGGGGAGCAGTCAAATATTTAAAATTGTAACGTTTTCTACAATTTCAAATGCGGACTGTTTCAATAAGCCTAGGAATAAATATTACTTATTTAATTTAATGTAAAATTATAAAGAGGAAAGATTTGTTTGTTTGTTTGTTTGAATTGAATTAAATAGGCTCCAAAACTACTTGACGGATTTGAAAAATTCTTTCACCGTATGAAAGCTACACTATTTCCGGTGAACATAGGCTATATTATATTTTCAAAAAAATTATTTCAAATCCTTATTAAAATGCCAATATTGTAACCCAAGGTGTAGAAAAATGAACTTAAAAAATCTTTACATCGCGTGCGTTGCGAATACTATTGATTATAGAACAAAATAATGTACTATGACTTTGTTAACATGTAATTATCTACAAAAAATGTCGCAACAGCATATGTCTAACTGTTATAGTTATGTCACAATAAGGGTTTTTTATTTTAAAAAATAATTAAAATGCCGTTTCTGTAAAAGCTCTTTATTGTTACTTTGGTATTGATTCTTATCAAAATAAATTACTTTAAAATCAAGACTGATTTAATGGTTGCCGTTTACCCCGCTCGACTAGGCTGCATCATAATGTGTGATATAGGCGTCACTGGGGCACGGGAGGAGAGTCAATGTCAGAGACGGCATTTTAATTATTAGGTTATGAGTGTGTGTGTAAAAATTTATAACTTGAAATTTTTCTTAAATATCCGTGAGAAGTCGGGGCGGGCTGCTATAATCTATATACATAAAGCAAAATCGTGTTAGTTACACCATTTATAACTCAAGAACGGATGGATCGATTTTTATGAAATTTTGTATGGAGGTATCTGACACATTAGATTAACATATAAGCTATTTTTTATCCGACTACCTAAAATGAGGGTAATGTTTTTAGTAGTTGAATTTAATGAGATGAAGTGGTAGAAACAATTTGCGGTGTCAGCAGTGGCGGGGGACTGGGCGACTTGCTCTACCCGAAGAAAAGCGAGGGCGGGCGGCTAGTTATAGTATAAAAGTAAAAATAATGAAACTGTAAGGCAAAATATAGCAATTTTTTTTAAGTCTGCTATTCAGCAAATTTTACTCTCTAATACTTTTCAGAATTGTTTCTTCTTTGGAGTTTCTTGTCGACGTTCAACTAATGCAGCTTCTATCGAGCAGAAGGCTTTTGCATGTTCCAAAACATCATAGTACAAAGTATCGTGGACAAGATTTGTCGAGATACTTACAAACTTTACAAGTTCGTATATATTTAATGGGTGACAATTCAATATAACATTGTAAAACTTTTAGACGATTTTGCAGTTTTTAGCAGTTTTTGTTTGTCCTGGTACAAGGGCAGATCTGGAGATTCCTCAAAAAAGAGGGGGGGGGGACTTTTCAGAAATTTGGAGATTCCAATCGCACCTGCAGCTCGTGTCGGGACATTTTTTTTTTCATCATGAGTAGGATCGGGGCTAATTTCTTTCGTTGCAGGTCGGGTTTCGGTCCGGTTTACTTTCATTTTTTGCCGTTGTTCTGGTTAAATACTTTTTTTTGCGAGTCGTGTTTGGGTAAGGTTCAATTCTACTTTGCCGCTGCGGGTTGGGTTGGGGTCCGGTTCTCTTTCTTTATTGCTTCTGGTTGGTATTTGGTCTGGTTGATTTCTATTTTGTGTGTGTGTGTGGGGGGGGCAGGTCCGTAGCTAGAAGTGAACAATAGGGGGGCTCAAGTGAATGTAGGGGGGGCTCAAGAGAATGTAAGGGGGGGCTCATAATTTTTTCTCTTGCATTGCCACAGAAAGATAAAGTTATGCATATTCATATTGTAGGTACTATGTTTCTTATTGAAAAGTGTTCTAATAACTTCATTTTATACTAAGAAAATTATAGGATGATGAAAATTTTGAGTGTATAGCTGATCAAAATTAAACATCATGCTAGCTTCTTATGTGCCAATAGGATGAGGGACGTGTTGAACACACTTATTTTAGATACAATTTAGTAATCCTGCAAAATTGTGAAAGGTGTTCAAGACTAAGTTAGATTTTTGAACAGAATTTCATTTGAATTTTCGGAACAGAAATTCATTGAGTGACCTTGGAATCTTTTCCAGGGGGGGCTAAAAATATTTTAGGGGGAGGCTGAGCCGCCCATAGCGCCCTCTTAGCTACGGCCCTGGGGGGGGGGGTGAGTTGAGTACTATTTTATTAGCGCTGGTTTGGTTTCGGTCAAGTTGAATTCTTACTTTTTTGCTACTGGTCGAGTGGATTTTTACGTTTTTCTTACGGATAGAGTGGAATTCTACTTTTTATTTGCTTTTCTCTGCATTCTTTTTTGTTCCTGTAGTTGTTTTGGGGTGAAATTAATTTACACTATTTTGGGTTCTGATCTGATTCATAGTGAATTTTCAATCTCGCAAGAAGGATTCGATTCGACCCCATATTTTAAATAAAAGTCTAATTATTTTCTCCGTTATGGACGAAAATAGTTTAAAGAGTATTATAAAAGAAAATATCGAAGATACTATAAAATGAAACTATATAAACGCCATAACAGACATTTCCAAATAGTTAATTATGAATATTTAAGATTTTACATTTCAATTTACATGTTAACACTGCTATTCGCAAGTGTTAACATGTACATTAAAATATCCATACGGAATGTCTCGAATAGAAGATACCCCTATTTAACGAACACTTTTCAACAATTTAGCCATCTTTTTTGGTTGATTCCGTTATGAGTATATATTAGATATTTATTTTCTATATAAAAGATAAAATTGATATTAGAAATATAAATGTCGACATTTTATAATTCCACTAAAACATGAATTGTTTTTTCTTTCATTTCGATTCTAAATTGACAAAAAAAATTTTGGTCGGGTTTTGATTTGATTTCCAATGGTATTTTCGCGTTCGGATCGGAAGCAGGGCAATACTATACGCTCAGGGGTCAAATATTTTTTTTTTTTTTTTTTTTTTTTGTCGAATATTTGAAAAATGAAGTTATTTTAAGTGCAATTCTTAGAGGAACGCTCTTTTCTGATTCAAGGGGGGAACACGAGAATCCTCAAGGGGAGCGATTTCAAAATTTGGAGGTTCGGGCAGGAGGTGATATTTTTCATTGCTGGTGGAGATTATTTCTAAATTTTGCAGTGAGTCGTGTTCGAATCGGCTTGAGATTTTTGCTGTGGGTCGGATTTGGGTCAGTTTGACTTACATTTTTCAAATTCGGTTCCGTTCTGGATAAAATTTCACTTCTGAGAGTAGCACTCAGGTTGATTGATTGGTTGGTTGAATGGGGTTTTATGGCGCAAAGTTACATCAGGATATGCTGCGCAAAGAACAAGGTGGGGATTCGAGTTAATTAGAAAGTTTTGTTAGGGATTTTTTTTTTTTTTTTTTTTTTTTTTTTTTTTTTTTTTTTTGAGTTTGTTTTAGGTAGCTTTCATTACAAAAAGTAAAAAGCCACCTATTTTGTAGTAGGCCGGATAGATTTATACTTTTTTGCTACGGACCAAGTTTGAGCAGGCTGACTTAGGAATGGGTTTTGCACTAAAGAGCAAATACTAGATTTTTTTTTCTCTATAAATTATAACATTCAAGTTGAAGATACACATTTTTTAATTCTATTAAAATACATGAACTTATTTTCTTTTATTTCAATTTCAGGTGTTCGGGTAAGGGCTCGATTTGACATAATTTGTAATTTTTGAGTTCGGATTGATATATTATTGGTCGGGTTGACTTTAAACGTTTCGGATTCGGGACATTTCTTCTTTTGGATTTTGACAAATTCGGATCTAGTATAAACTGGTTGATGACTGGATTTTTCAATAGATCAGACAATTTTTTATATGAAAAACTATATGTTTGAATATTGACGAGTACATTATATATATATTCATTTTTCTACTTAAACAAACAACAAAAAAAAATTGTTATAATTATATGGGATACCTTTCCAAATTTCCTTCAAATATTAGATTGATTTTGTTTCATTTTGGATTTGTTGATCTGTTTTGTATCAGGCTATTCGGTACTGAATCAGATTTTTTTCTTTTATTTATTTATTTATTTATTTTTAGCGAGCTTTTGTTGGGTTAAAATTGAATTGCTTTTTGAGCCTGGGCATGGAAATTTAGGTTCGGGCAGACCTCTAAAAGAACGAAGTCCACGCCAGGCCCGAAGTGGAAGAAAAAATATAGTGTGGTCAAGTTTTGCAGAAAAAAAGTAAGATTTCCGAAAGAGTGAAGACTTGAGTCGAGGTCTGGACGGGCTGGAGTTTCCAGTCTCGCCCCGGCCCGGACCGAATGATTGTTATTTTGGCCCGGCCCGGTATAAAACAAAATATTCGGCCCGAGCCTGGCCCGCTCGTTTACACTTTTACATTTCTAGGCCAGGCCCGGGCCGTACAGAAATCAGTGAAAACAGTCCAGGCCGAAATCGGCCTGTATCTTTATTTCGAAGCAAAATCAGATTTTTATCATACAATTAAGATTTTTTAAAGATTACTGCATTCATATTTATTGGATGATTTTATAGAAAATTTTTACTGACAATACACAATAAGAACATTAATGATTACTTAGGTTCTTAGACTTTCAACATTCAAATAAAGATGCACTGAAAAATTAATATGGTTTAGAATAAAAGAAAAAAAAAGGAAGTTAAAATTATCATAACTTTTGAAGCTGTGTAATAAAAAGTACATTTATGAAAATACTTCTTTATCATTTTATCAAAGATTTTCTCAAATTTAGAGGAGCTATTTTTTATGCATTTCTGATTTCATTTCTTTTTGGAAACACATGAGTTTAACAGGTGTTTTTATTCAGAAACAATGTAATGGAATGGCGTTATCCATTTTTTGATAAAAGCAAATACAATGCGCAACACACTATATAAAACGCTAATTTTCATGATATTTATGAAAATATTGTGAAAATTAGAGTTTTGAATCGCATTTCCGGAAGCGACAATATGCAAAAGGAGAAAAATCTGAAACCACGTGACAAGAATCTCTTATACCTTAACAAGTATATACAAATATCTTATTTACCAAAAATGAAATATGCTGTTCGATTCCAAATCCCTTCAATAGTCAGGCTTGTCAATTTTGTACCTTTATAGTTAAAAATTAGTCAGAAAATGTGTCAAACTTTCGTGTTGTTCAGAAATGAATTTAAGAAACACTAAGGAGTATATTTCCAAAAAGTACATGAACAGTACGTTAATAGTTTTTATCCCTTTTACAAATAATGTTGTCTGCCCTACACGGCTTACGAATAATTAAGTCTAGTTCTGACCCCGACTATATGTAGAAACACAGTGCAAACCTGATCTTGACCCGGCTCCAGTTTGCCAAAAAATTATTATACCCGTATAGACTCAAAGCAACTGTCCGATGCTGATTTCTACGCTGTACACGTTACATTTATGTATTGATGTTGTTAAACTAGTATCTACTCGTGACGCACATTTATACTTATGGTCGTTAAACCCATATTCATTGAAAATAGACCTCATTTTAGCGTTTTTACCGAAATCTTTATAACACGCCGGCAGGCCCGTTAAACTTTTTTATCGGACTGGCCCATACGGCCTGTTTATTTATTTATTTTTTTTTTTTTTTGCCAGTCTGATACAGGCCGATGCAGATCTCTAGACCTAAGCAAGCCCTAGTCTCATGAGTTAAAACTGGCCCGGCCCAACCCGAGCAGTGACAGCTTCCGATCAGGTCGCACCGTTCTCAATCTTAAACACGATTCATTTATCCTATGGACATCTAATATCATTTTGCAGACCCTTTATTGGGCTCAAAAAGGGAGGGGGGCAATCGCCCCATCGCTTCTGGTATTCATCATATTGAAATCTTGCTATTGAATTGCATCTTTTTTTAAGTCGACAGATGGTTCGTGGGAATTATTACATTGTTCTGCAAATAATAAATTTTGAAAGAAAACTTAATTGTAAAACACTGTAACATTAATAAAGCTAAACTGAGTGTGCGGTATCTTCCTTAAAAAAAAAAAAAAAAAAAAAAAAAAAAAAAAAAAAAAAGGACGGCGGGAAACAGATGACCAATTTTAACAGGTTTATTAAGATTATATATAAAATGGAATGTTTTTATGGAAATTCTTTTTAACACAGAGTATACACGAAACAGCATTTCATTGCATTTCATGTTCAAAGTAGTGAAGATAATTTAAATACGCTAGGGACAGTTTTTCTCCGAAGAGCTTTTTACAACCGAATTCTTTTGTGTAACTCTGTAATTGAATGGCAAATGTTTTTCGCCAAATATTATACCGCAAGCATTCTTAAGTCCATTTCAGAAGTTCGTATAAATTTCATTGTTTGTAAAAGAGTAACATTATTACAACAATACATCGCGAAATTATTTTTAGACCAGAGTATAATAGATTACTATGGAGATCCTCTGTGTGTATACTGTAAGTGCTATACATGACATATTTTTTTATAATTGTCTTCCAGAGTACCTCTGTAATGTATATGAATTTCATTACTTTTAAATTAGTATAGCCCTCCTTGAAACACCGCAAATGATTTATCTACATAGATCATAATGTAGCGGAATAATTTTGAGTGATCCTACACATTTCTTATGTTTCTTCAATTTTTTAAAAAGTGTTTAATTTTTTAAAAGTAATTTTTGCTCCTTAAAAAACTTTGTTAGTGTTATGCAGAATTTGCAAAAAGTCCTTAAAAATATTTAAGTTTTCTGTTATTTATTAATTGCAGGTGAAAATCTGAGTTCTCTGAAATTCTGATTTAGAAAAATAATTTATATCACCATTGCCCCCCCCCTTGTATCAAAATTTCGTTCCCGCCTTTTG
Source organism: Maratus speculifer (assembly GCA_964019185.1). Taxonomy (NCBI): domain Eukaryota; kingdom Metazoa; phylum Arthropoda; class Arachnida; order Araneae; family Salticidae; genus Maratus; species Maratus speculifer. Next base: position 11,305 of record CAXHSM010001478.1, on the reverse strand, counting down.
CTCTCATCACAGCCTTCAATATTATCCCTTCCAGAAGTATCACTTCGCTGTTTTGCTGTCTATCTCACTGTATCCATGTTTACACAATATTGCCACTTTGTTGTAACAATAAAAAATCTATCACAAAAACTCCTCCCCACTAACTAAAAATGAGATTTTTCCCTCTCATCCTATTAGTAAATGCCTAGAATTTATTCATTCAAACTTTCCCACATTTTATTTTTTTTTAAGTCCATTTGTTAATGTTTTAAAAGGCAAATAAAAGTAAGTCATTTAAAAAACTTCTCCATCCCACATACACACCAAAATAAATAATTAATAAATTGTTTCTCCCCCCCCCCCAGCTCACAAATTTTATACTTTTAAGGGTGTATTCGAAAAAACGCTTTTCCATCTTCAACAGCTCGAAATTTTCCGATATAATTTCAGACACATTTTTAAACGTAGAAACATGAAATTTGCTGAGAGGATTCTTGAAGGGACGTATGAGGTGCCGAGTGATGTTTTTTTACGCTCAATTCATTAGAATTTGAGTTATAAACAATTATCTTCTCAGTATGACCCCTTTTAGGTAGCTTTCATTACAAAAAGTAAAAAGCTACCTATTGCAGCCGTCCGGAGGAAAGCACTTCAGGAAAATTTTGGTATATTTTCACCGATCATGACCCCCAGACCCCAAAACCACCCTCCGTTCAAATGTTGACATATATATATATATATATATAACCATATATATATATATATATATATATATCTGATTTTTGTCACGCGATAACTAACGTATTTATGAACCGATTTGAATGAAACTTGGTATGTATATAGTACATACAAATGTCTCGACCGAGTTCGTTGGTCAGCATCATCCGCCATTTTGTTTCAAAATGGCGGCCATTTTAAATTTTTTAAAAAATTTAAAATTTAAAATTATATGCGAAAAAATTAAAAGTTGAAAAATATTTTTCTTTTACGTATTAGAACTTAAAACAAAGATTCCAGAACACTTTTTATTTTGTCTATATCTTAAAAAATGATTGAGTTATAGCACTTTGAATTTTTCTTATGGCTGACATTTTGAAACGATCTGATTTTTGTCACGTGATAACACGCGTATTTATGAACCGATTTCAATGAAACTTGGTATGTACATAGTAAATACAAATGTCTCGACCGAGTTTGTTGGCCAGCATCATCGGCCATTTTGTTTCAAAATGGTGGCCATTTTAAATTTTTAAAAAAATTTAAAATTTAAAATTAAATGCGAAAAAATCAAAACTTGAAAAATATTTTTCTTTTACGTGTTAGAATTTAAAACAACAATTCCAGAACACTTTTTATTTTGTCTATATCTTACAAAATGATTGAGTTATAGCACTTTGAATTTTTCTTATGGCTGACATTTTGAAACGATCTGATTTTTGTCACGTGATAACACGCGTATTTATGAACCGATTTCAATGAAACTTGGTATGTACGTAGTACATACAAATGTCTCGACCGAGTTCGTTGGCCAGCATCATCCACCATTTTGTTTCAAAATGGTGGCCATTTTAATTTTTTTTAAAATTTAAAAATTTAAAATTAAATGCAAAAAAATTAAAAATTGAAAAATATTTTTCTTTTACGTGTTAGAACTTAAAACAACGATTCCAGAACACTTTTCATTTTGTCTATATTTAAAAAAATGATTGAGTTATAGCACTTTGAATTTTGCTTATGGCTGACATTTTGAAACGGTCTGATTTGCATGATCCACAATGTTGCTTTAAAATGGCATACACTTTATGATAGCGTGGAATTTGGTGACTCTCTAAATCGCTTAAAATAAAACCAGGTTGAATAAAAGATGACTAATTTCTAAGATTTCTTATTAATATGCAGTCTTGACATAAACTAGTATTCAATCTTATAAAATCACTAATTTTATAAGATTATTTCCACTAATTTGAGCTTAGTATTTTTGAACAATGTAACTTACTTTAAAATAAATAAATAAATATATAAGTATATGAAAGCTACCTCTTCCTCCCGGCATTGCCGGAAGGACTTTTTTCGTTCTCAAATCTCCCGCTTGGGAAAAATCGGTTCGAAATGCCGTTTTTGATTGCTTTTTTTGCAATGTTTTGTGCACTTATCAAAGAATTGACCTTTACGGCACCTTGTGCACTTTCCAAATAAGCGATTTTGAAAGTTTGGTGTATTTGAGAGCAATAATGAGTTCAAAAATAAATCGGAAAATAGGCAGTTTGAATCGAAATACACCCTTAAAGTCATCGATTTTTATAAAACTTTTACTGTTGTAATAAATAATCAAACATAATTTTACTCTTAACCCCACAAAAATTTATGTTTTCCCCCTATTTCTCCTTACCAAGTACATAAAATTTAGTCTTTAAATCTCTTTATTTTGTGTTTAGCCATATTTGTTAATCTTTAGTCATATAAAGTAAGTCATCTAACAAATTCCCTTCATCCCCCTCCAAAATAAATAAATAAATACTTTTCATTTTTTCCTTCTCAGAAATCTCCAACAATTATATAAAGGAAATTTTAAACCAATTATTTATATGATTTACGATATTCGAACGAAATGTGGTAATTCAGCATAAAAAACTTTTTCTAAATTTAAAGGGGGGGGCGAGTAGCTACCCTTTCTCCCCCTATACTTATTCAATGAATTCTTAAAACTAATCGCCCCCAGGAGGATACCTTCTTTAAATATTCACGGGCTTCCTAACCCAAGCCACCTGAATGATCTTTCTCTTTTCTTTTACCTCTGATTTCTATTGTCTTTCTTTTTTCTTTGTTTCACTCTCGTTGTGGTTTTTTTCCCCGGAGGTGAGGGCAATTTGTATGAGCCGATATCACTCTGTATATCGATGGAGAATTGTAAACCACCCACGTGTTTGCTGTGTGTAACGTCACGTGTTTGTAGGAAAGAGTAGAAGTTAACCGGATTCAAACGCAACTCACAACAAAAAGTAAAAAATTAAACCCGACCAGCAGCAAAAAATAGAAGCGAACCGGACAACAAATTTTGTAAAATGATCGCGGAGAAAACACGAATTTCGTCAAAATATCGTGAAACAAACGCACATTTTGTACAAAAATTGCAAAAAAGAACGAACATTTTACCAAAGAATTCACCCCAATAAATTCGGGTCAACCCTAACCCTTCTCGATAAAGTAACAAGTAAGAAAAATAACGCGTTAAGCATTGATTATGAAGCACTTTCCAACACTTAATGAAATCTTTAACAAAACTTTGTTATTTAGGGAAATAATAGTGTATAGCCAAATATACCCAAATATGTATTCCAGTACTTTTGAACAGCTCTGTATTTCATATGTCACTTGATATAATGGGAAAATTTAGTTTAGCAAGAAAATACCCAGTAGCTTGAAATTTATTTTTCAGCATTTTCATACTATCAGATGGAAACATACTTGAATACTTTTGTTCAGCCCTGTAGTTTACATTGTACCTTTATTACACGTCAGCATTAGGCTAAAATTTATTGTAAACTAAAACACTTTTAAAACAACTGAAATCACATTCTCATAAATTATCATTCATAGGCGTCCATGTACCGAATTCTTTGCGTGGCCCTGTATATCCTTTTATCTATATTTTGCAAACATTTCTCAGTAAATTCAATGAAGCTCAGCGTAAAAATGCATAGCTTATTTAAGAACCACGTTTAAATAATCTATGCTCATATTCAGTAACGTTGGTGAGCTCTTTCGGGTAGCCCTGTATATCAACTATAACATTCATACACACCATATAATGTGCATATTTTTAGCGAAATATAAACGCGCATATCATAATTAAAATGCATTTCATCCCTCCATCAGCCATCATCGGACACATATGCGGTACTTCGGAAAGAATATGCTATTTGAAATCTTTTGTATGGCCCTGTAAATGCTATGTACTTCATATTATGCAAGACAGTAGCGTATAATTTATATTAAGCTTCAGTGACATATATCAATTTTATTATACATGAAACAGCTTAATATATTTAAAATATGCCACACACAATTCCCCCTTTTACCATTATCTAATGGAATTCTTTTGTGTGGCCATGTAAATGAATAATAGCTAAATTTTCATCTTATATTTTATAGAATGCATATTTTAATATGTTTGACAGGGTATAACATCTTTAAAAATTTTTTGAAACGATTTTTCCATATAGGCCGTAATGTAATGGGAAACTTTTGATTCGCCCTGTAGATAAACTAATCTTTATTTTCAATAGGGTTCGTGCTAGGGTAAACGTCAATAACGTCCTAAAATTTCATGGCAATTCGAGTATATAAACGATTTTTCCCCATGGGCCGTAATGTAAATGAAAACTTTTGATTTTCCTTACAGATAAACTAATCATGGTAGAAACTTAATTTTCAATAGCGTTCGTGATAGGGTAAACGTCAATAACGTCCTAAAATTTCATGGCAATCCGAGTATATTAACGATTTTTCCCCATGGGCCGTAATGTAATAGGAAACTTTTGATTCTCCTTGCAGATAAACTAATCATGGTAGAAACTTAATTTTGAATAGCGTTCGTGATAGGGTAAACGTCAATAACGTCCTAAAATTTCATGGCAATCCGAGTATATTAACGATTTTTCCCCATAGGCCGTAATGTAATGGAAAATTTTTGATTCGCCCTGTAGATAAACTAGTCATGGTAGAAACTTCATTTTCAATAGCATTCGTGCTAGGGTAAACGTCAATAACGTCCTAAAATTTCATGGCAATCCGAGTATATTAACGATTTTCCCCATACGCCGTAATGTAATGGGAAACTTTTGATTCTCTCTGTAGATAAACTAATTATGGTAGATACTTCATTTTTAATAGGTGTCGTGCTAGGGTAAACATCAACAACGTATAAAAATTTCATAGCAATCCGAGTATATTTACGGGAGTTAGAGCGCGGACAGACAGACAGACGGCCATCCGACCAGACGGACAGACAAACCGAATGCATAAGCACTTTTCAACTTTGTTGGAAAGTGCTAAAAACCAAATCCTAAAGTGTCCCAAATGCGCTAAGCACTGCTAAAAAGTAAAAGTCAACCAGATTAAAAACAAAATGTAGCAGTCAACGAGACCCAAATCTGACAAATAAAAAAAAAAAAAAAAAAAAAAAAAAAAATCAGAAATTAACTTGAACAGCAGCAAAGAGTGGAACTCAACCCGACCCAAGTAGGAATTAACCCAGACAGGAGCAAAAAATGGAAGCCAACCGGACCCAAACCCGACCCACAGCAAAAAAGTAAAAAAAGAAAAACACGACCCACATAAAAAAAATGAGCTCCGACCCGTGCATTACACTGGAGTACCCAAATTTCTAAAATCCTCCCCCCCCCCCCCTTGAGGACTCTCAAGATCAGCCCTTGGTCTTCGCCTCCCTTTATATCAAAATTTCGCTTCGCCTTTTGAATCTGTCATTATCTTCTAAATTGCACCTTACAAAAATATCACTTCGTTTTGTAGTCTATTCCACAATACCCATATTTGTAGCATACAAGTCACTTTAGTATACCAATAAACAATCAATCACAAAATTTCCTCCCCCCCTCCCCACGACTGAAATTAGGATTTATCATTTTGTTCCTTTAAGTGCAGAAAATTTAGTTCTTTAAATAATTCCCACTTTTATTATTTTTTAAAACCGATTTATAAATATTTTGAAAGGCAAATAAATAATAAGTCATCTAATAAACATCTCCCCCCCCCTACACACACACACGAAAATAAATAAATAATGTGCTTATTTCTTTTTTTCTTCAGCTCACAAATTTTAAACAAACACAAATTCCACCATTTTTTGAGGGGGGGGGGGGCATTGCACTATTTTCGCCCCAACCCATATGTCACTAAATTTAAAATCTTTGAAAGTTTTTTTTTGTTTGTTTTTTTTCCATAGGTTTATACATATTTTATTCTAAAAATAAATAATTAATCGTAAACAACCCATAAATATCGTTGTATACCTCCCCCCCCCCTCGTTCTTTTGAAGTACACAAAATTAAAAATCTTTAAAACACTTTTAAGTTATATTTTTCGTCCTATTAATAAATATTCAAGAAGGTAAATCAGCTGTCATCTATAAAACTATCCTACTATCTCTCCCCCCCCCCCAAAAAAAAATCCGTTTTTTCCCTCTACCTCCTCCCCCCCCCCTTCTCAGCTTACAAAATTAAATTCTTTCTTTTTTCTCTCCGTATTTTAATAAAAAAAATAATTAAAACCTGAAATCCTCCTTCTGCACAAATAATTAAGTCTTTAAATATGTTTAATTTTTTTTAAGTGCTAATTATAAATCTCTGCTAATTATAATATTAACAAAATCTTTTTAACTATGTAGGAAAGTGTTAAAAATAAAGCGATAGATATGCATTAAATTCTACACAAAACACATGTTTACATTTTTTGCGTATTGTGTTTGTGCATTTCGTACAGTAAAATATCTTTAGAGAGATATTTAAATAAAATATTGGGGTTTTCACAACAAAAACCATTCTTAACTGACTGTATCATTTAAATAAAAAGAATACTGCCCAGTTAAACTGATGGCATTGAGCTCACAGGCTACGCATACTAATTGTACAATACAGCGTTATATTTTCAAGGGTTAATTCCGTTCGAAAAAGGAAATTAAGAAGGGGAAACAGCTCTTCCCTTTCCCCTTTTTTATATTTAATCATTGAACCTCCTAAACTATCAAGGACATTTATCATATAAAAAATCTATATCCAAAATTCAGAGCAAATCGGATAATTCTTAATAAAAACGCATTTAGCATTTGTATAATTTAAAAGGAGTTATCCCCCTCTTTTATACTTAACCATTAAACTTCCAAAACTATTCAGAGATTTGAACGAAATCTGACAATTCTGCTTGAAAAACCCATTTATATAAATTAAGGGGAAGGGCATTAGAACCCCCGTTCCCCCTGTTTATACTTATTCAATGAACACCTAATAACAGTCACGGAATCGCCTCATCAGAATGATCCTATATCTAAATTTTGAACGAAAACTTAATTCTGTATGAAAAACCCACTTATTTCTATTAAGGGGAGGGGCATGAGCCCCCGTTCTCCCTCTTATATATATCGAATGAACTCCAAAAACTAATCAGGGAAGCTCCTTGTCAGGATATACCTATATACAAAATTTCAAGTGGATGGGATATTTTTATCATGAGTTATCGCGTTACGTACGAACATACATACAGAACGGGCGGGCACATAAGCTCTCAGGCTATGATAGCCTGTGAGCTAAAAACAGTTTTCAGAATTCCCCCCCCCCCTCCTATAGACTTTACTGCTATGTCAGTGCTCAAAATTAAAAATTGTTAGAGCTCCTTGCGGCATTTATATAATGCTTGTAAAAATCATCAAGAATCTAAATTTTCTTCCACCTGAAATATTGACAAAATATTTTGCTTTATTGACTTAACATCACACAAAGTTTTTAAAATTTGCTACACTTTTTCGGTCACATTTGTCACTACAAACAATAATAAATTATGTATTATGTCTATAAACGACTAGGCTGGGATTAACACCTATTTCTCCTTTCTTCAAAATTTCTATTTCCTGTTCTCCCTTGCTTGCTTGCTTGCCTTTCCGCAAAAAATAAACAATGTTTAAATATTTAAATTTGTCTAGATATTTTTCTCATAATTTTATTAATTCATTCATCAACCTTCAGTTCTATTTATCTTGATAAGTTTCGTATTCTAAAAAGAATCCCCTTCCCTCTTACCCCCCCCCCCCCAAAAAAAATAGTTATTTAAACTACTTGTACCTGATATCTCCCCCCCCCCCCTCATTCAATATTAATTTTTTTTTTTTTTTTTTTCTAATTGCGTTAAGTAAATAAAATAGTTTTTATTTTATAGTAATCTATCTAAATTAATCATTCGTTTATTTTCTGAAAATCAAACCATTTTAATTTTGGAACGCTAATCGTAAAGAGATAGAAATTCTTTTGAGCTCCGATTCGAATGCATTTACGCAAAGTACTGGGAAATCAGTTGAAAAAAATCCTTTAAACATGAAATCGGCTGGAATTGCACACCTTTGAAGAGAAAAATCGTCGCAGATAATTGGTTAAGAGCATTCTATTTCCTAATTGGATGATTGCATGTCAATCAAAGTAATTTTAGCCCATCCTTCGAATCCGCTGAAAAAGCGCGTCGCCATCTTGATTTGCCTTGGCGTGTGACTAGTGTGTGCTCTTAAATTTTGCACACCAGTGTGTGTTTTTGAATTGAAAAGATATTGTCTTGTTGTGTTTTTCATCTTTTCTCTTATTGTCTGCTATTCGAAAAATACCTTTAAACCGCGATAACTTATTTGACCTTAAACAACACATTTTTCTTTCATTTTTTAGTACAGTAGTAAACTCTGCTGAGATTGCTGGCAATTGACATACATGCTGGTATACACACTAACGTTTTTCTTTAAACTAAAAGCTGCTTATGGAAATCGGGAATTCCCCGCACCTTCCGACCACTCCACCTATGTTCCTAATGCACAGTGAGCTGAACATGAGTCAGTGTTGTGTATAAAGTGCATTAAGTTGTCTATTTCACAGACATAACGACAGCGATGATGTTAGTTTTTGAGAATAGTAATCGAGTTTTGAAAGTTTTCCCTCTCATTTCAATTAAATATTTAGAGTTATATTTGTAATAGTAGTTATTTCATACATAGTTCATATTATTCCATGCATATTTCAGTACATACCTAGTACAGGTTTATCAACAAATTTTAATTTCAGCAAGTTTTTAAATTTGAACTCAGTTTCGATTTTATAGTGCTGAATGCAGGCGGTGGGAAGGGAAGATATACCCTACCGGAACAATAAGATGCTTCCGTGAATACCGGAAAATTTGCGTTTTTAATAATCAAAAAGTGTAATTTCCCCCTCGGAACTCTATAATCTACCTTAGAGCCACAGAATAATCTCGAATAATAGTAATCGCAAATAGTCTGAGTTCAATACTTTTTCACATTGAAGTAATTTCTTTCATAAGCTATGTATCGCTTTAATAACAACATTTTAAAAATTCAGTTTCAAAAACCCTAGAAATTGGAAAATTCGCATTGAATTAACAGCCAATAGAATATATTTACATTACAAGATATTTTCTTTAAAAATATTCTTCTGAAGATATTTTTTCCTAGTTTAACGGATTCATTTACATTACAAGTACATTTGATCTGCAAATTTCAATTCCTAATATCAGCTTATATCGTTTAGTTAATGGCTCTATCTGATAACAAAGATTGCAGTTTCATTCTTTCCAATAAACTGCAGGTATTTATTTTTCGACTTTTATTAAGTCTAAAGGTGTAATAATTTTTACTATTGTCCTATTGATAAGGAAAATATTAAGTACATAAGGTTAATTGGTTTCTATTTAATTTGACTTCCATGTGGAACTTTTATTGTAAGTATCTCTGTATCAACAGTTTTATTTCTTTGTGATTCGAGTCAATTTCTGTCTAGTTGCATTGTTAAATAAAAGGTAATTTTTTTAAAGATTTTTTTTTTTTTTTTACTCTTCATTAAAATTAAACAAGAAAGAAAAAAAGGCATAGATTATAAAGCACTGTCCAACACCTTCAGAGTAATGAAACAAAATTGCACCGTTTTAAAAATAAAAATTTTACTTTTCATTTCATCATATGGAAATGTATAACGCATTTCAAAACTGAATTTCAGCTGTTCCCATCTACAATCGGAAAATTAACCGAATTATTTTAGCAGCCTTTATTATATATTATACTGAGATTTGTACCTATTAACGACATGCATAACAAAATTTAATTCATTTAAGAGACACACATATTTCAGTTTAAAGTTCTCCTTCAGTAATTTCTTCTAATAAGTAATATGGTATGCGAATATTGCTGTGCCCCTTGTGCAGTCTTGTATATGGAATATAGAATTTAAATATAAAGAGTAATATACAAAAAATAATTATATTTAAAAATGCATTCTGATTTTTAAAATGTATTCTCCAGCAATTATTACTCAGAGACAATTCTGCAACCGATTTATTTTATCTGTCCATATAATTTAATAAAATATGCTATGAATGCTCTGTTTTAACGTGACCCTATTGAAATTCAGTGATTTATATCAGTGTTATATATTTGAAATAGCATAAAGTCAATAAAATACTCGGCAAACGATTTTTCCCCATATAACATAACATAATCGAATTCTTTAGAGTGTCCCTGTAAATGAACCGTTAGTCGTACATACTTCACATGCAATACTAAGCATGCTATGGTGACCCTAAAAAAGCTTTATCAATTGCATGAAAATCCGACTATATTTACGGGAGTTAGAACGTGGTGAGATGGACAAGCAGACAAACAAACCTAATGCATAAAAACTTTTCAACTTTATAAGAAAGTACTGAAAGTGATACTTTAAAGGACTAAAATTTCTTACTTTACTGAATATAAATTCGATTAATTGAAACTAATGAAATAGTACAGACACATAATATGCAAAATTCCTTACATTGGTTATAATTTAAAATCTTATCAATACAAAGAAAAGAAGTAGCGTTTTAGTTCATAAAAATCTATGTGATTTGCTGTATCGCAAAAATCATCTACATATTAAATTAAATCCCGTTTTGAAAAACTTAACAATAAAACCCTGATTTTATTGAATATATTAAATATGCTAAAGAAGAAAACACAAAAATTCATCAATTTTAAATGAATAATTAAGGAGAATATAAATTATCGAAATATGAACCAAACAATATAAAAAAAATGTCTGTTTTTTAGATATAATTCTGCTTATTATTTATATATTTCAATTTTATAATATTTCCTTCTATAGTAAAAAAAAAAAACTAGCCTTAAAAGGAATGACTCCTGGAATGATGCTGATGTGGAAGATTTCCGGAACTAACGAATCCGGGTTGTCCAATCCTTCCATGAGTCGAATAGACCACTCAGGAAAGGGCTTCGTCTATGCATCGCCGTATGGGTTACCATAAAGAGAGGAAAGGTTACCATCGCCAACAATCGCCAAGTTTTTCGCCAACTTGGCGACATATCGCCAAATTTGGCGACCAAAATTAGTTGTCAAAATTGACGCCAACTTGGCGATAACTGTAATATTTCGCCAAATTTTTAATTTCTTTACAACATCAGTCGTTTGATACATCATTTGAGAGGTTTGCAACTGCTTATTCATTTAAAGGATGTCTTGTGTGTTATCCCCCATTCTGCTCCCCAGGGGGG